>CM075334.1:7233643-7833643 GCA_037788925.1 Mytilus galloprovincialis | reverse complement strand
ATATATTTAATGTGTTTCCCTCAGTTTTAGTTTGCAACCCGGATTTGTTGTTTTTTCTCAATCGATCCATGAATTTCAAACAGCGGTATACTACTGATGCCTTTATTTATCAGCTAAGATTTCTTAAAAAAGCCATCAAGACTGAAAACGTTATAGATGTTACAAATATGTGGAGCTGTTTCACTTTTCATTTATGGGCCACACTGAACTTGGACTGAAAATGTATAAGAAATTCAAAATTAATCAAAAAGAATATTCCTTACATGCCATTTTACCGTAGTCAATTGAAAGATGTTTATGAAGTATATGTGTTACTTAAAATACTGACAGTTTTGTATTCAGTATATATTTCATTTTAATTATGTTGGTAATATTGAAGATATAGGAATCACACAAAAACTTTATGTAGGGTAAAGATTTCCCTGAACTTGAAAATCGATCTAATGCAACGTTTACAAATTTCGTCATATTTTGAACAAAGACTAGGTGTAGAAACTATTATTCAATAAGCAAATATTCATACCTTGTCTAGCATTTCTTTAGTATGAGCTGCTGATAAGCAAAGTCTAGCACGTGATTCTATTATTGGTGTGGCGGGAAAACCAACAACTACAATACCTAAACCCTTCTCTAGACACGTTCTGTTCATAGCCCTGGAAAATAATATAATAATAAACTACAAAACCTTCTTGGGGTTTGAAGGTTGCATGTAACAAGCGAAACACACATATCAACAGTTTCAAATTCCAACACACCTAGACTTATCCTTTTTTCTTGACCCTCAAACACGGCTGTTGCCACACCCGTCTAATTTTCTTCGATTGTGGAATATCCGAATGAAGCGTCCCATTGAATTTGCATTTGCCATGAGCATCCCAACTGATGTCACATGACGAGCAGGATCTGCTTTAGCACTTTAATCACCCCTGAGTTCACCCATAGTTTTTGGTGGGGTTCGTGTTGCTTATTCTTTAGTTTTCTATGTTATGTCATGTGTACCATTGTTTGTCTATTTGTCTTTTTCATTTTTAGCCATGGCGTTGTAAGTTTATTTTCGATTTATGGGTTTGACTGTCCCTCTGGTATCTTTCTTCCCCCTTTTTAAGATCAATCCTGTTTCGATGGGGGTCGTGTTGCTTAGTCTGTAGTTTTCTATACATTGAATGTATACAGTTGATTGTCTTTTCAGTGCTTTTAATATTTTTGACACAGTATTGCAGGTTTTTTTTATTTAACTTATTATTTTTTTATTGTCTTTTTACACGTGGCGTTTGTGAACGTTTATTTTAAGCAAGCCGCAGTATCTCTTTACTAGTATTTACTACTGCACAAACTCATCGTTTGCAAGATTGCATCATCCAAACTTCTAAACATTACGCATATGTTGATAAATTAAATACATCCTTCACTTTATATCAAAACAAATAATTTTGTGCATTCTTACACAGTTAACAAGAGATCTAGCATTGGAATCGGTGTTCAGCTTTCTGTATCAACCTCTTCAAAAATACATGTGTAAATAATTTTTACTTACGCCACTTTAGATGGTAGAAATATTAGTAAAGGAACTACGGGCGAATCATCATTTCCATAAATAATAAAACCACTTTCTTTTAATTTCCTCCGAAAATACTGTGTATTCCATTTTAACTGGTTTATTCTTTTTTGTCCTGGAATAAAAATGATTTTTTATTTTTAGTTTATATAATATTGTAGTTTCACTTAACTTAGATGCAGGGTTTACCCTTGATGATTTTGATTTTTCTGGTGATGGCCATTTTTTCTATCTTATAAACTGTTAATCTATTAGTTGATTTTTTCCCAAATTTTGGTCTCGAACATATCGCCTACAACTAATGTTTTATCGATTTTTTGGTTGTAAAATTTTCCTTCAAACAAGCCAGCTTACGGTTCTTATACATCTTCGTATTTCAAATGTTTGACTTTGAGCGTTCCTGATGAAGGTAAATCCAGAAAAGCGCTTCGGAAGCAAGAAACTATTAAACGTGTTGTTTTCAATTTTTTAGCTAGAAAGCTTAAAAATTAAAACAATGTTACTTCAAGTCCCACAAAGCAAATCATACAAAGTCAGACAAGGATATACAAACAGTAAGCTAGTATAAGATAGAACAAATCAGAGACATATATACGATACATTCCTCTGAACGAACCGTAATTTCACAATGTGTTGGTATAACACATATGAAATTAAAAGATATTACCTATTTCAGTTTTCATGGGAATTTCCATTACTTTAACATTAAATCATGTAATAATATGTTGTGGTGTTCATTATCACTGAACTAGTATATATATTTATGTGAGGCCAGCTGAAGGACGCCTCCGGCTCCGGGTGCGGGAATTTCTCGCTGCATTGCAGACCTATTGGTGACCTTCTGCTGTTGTCTGTTATATGGTCGGGTTGTTGTCTCTTTGACACATTCCCAATTTCCATTCTCAATTTTATTCTACACGTACCTTCTGTGGTTCCGTCTTTGCCCATTATTATTAACATTGATGAGATTATTTGTTGTGTTACTGCAGGTGGCATAGAACTAGAATACACTGATGCATGCGAGTTAAGTCTTAGGTAATGTATTAATTTCTACAAAGAAAAACAAATATAATCATAAGTCAATTGGGACCTATAGATTGACAAAAGAAAAATTATAACTTCAGATGGAATTCAAAATCATATCATTAAATGTGAGTTTGAACATTAAACGTGAGTTTCTGTGGGGATTTTTTTGTAACAAACTTTCTCCTTTTTGATTGATTGTTGGTTGCTTTACGCCGCATTAGCACAAAAAGGCTATATCGCGGCGAAGTTTTCTTTTTTTTTTCTTTTTGAATTTATCTTGGAGTTCGGTATTATTATTAAAAAGTAAAATCACAAAAATACTCCGAGAAAAATTCAAAAAGGAGAGTCTCTAATCATATTGCAAACCAATGATAAAACACATCAAACGAATGGAAAACAACTGTCATATTCCTGACTTGGTACAGGAATTATCGAATGTAGAAAAATGGTGGATTAAACTTGGTTTTATAGCTTAACCTCTCACTTGAATGTATGACAGTCGCATCAAATTCCATTATATTTACAACGATGCGTGAACAAAACAGATATAATAGGTAAAATTGTCAAAATAGTGGTACAGCAGTCATCACTGTTTCACAATCTCAATTAGAACAAAACATACAAATATTTAAACACTTTTTACAAAAAATTTATTGTTGTCGTTCGGAATATATTGAATATCGAAATATAACGAAAGCTAAAGAGCGATAAATCTAATTGAACCGAGAAAAAAAGTAATGAATACTCGCGCAGTATGAAGATAAATCTGTCAACACAAAGTTTCCAAGTATTAATATCGAAGTATGAACATCAAAAGACATAGTCAACAAAAGACGAATACCATAAAATTGAGGATGAAAATTGAATTCTTGAAAAAAGCGGCTTCATAGTGTACAAGTCACTAACTATCAACAGTAAACTTGGCGTTTTTCTCCTCACAGTCGACTCGAAATATCTCAATATATTTTTAATCTTAGGACAATCTTGGGTTTCTTTTATTTGTTTATTGATATGTCTTAGTTTTGTGTTTTTTAGATCCTATAGTATACCGCAGTTCAAAATTCATCAATCGGTTGAGAGAAAACTAATCCGGGTTCCAACTCAAATCGAGAAAAACACATCAACTATAAAAGGAACAAAACGGAACAATAGAAACACTGAAGTACAAAAAAAACAAACGCCAACATATACAGAAACGGACTATTTGATTACAACTGCCATATTCCTGACTTGTTTCAGAATATTTTAACAAAATATTAGTGGTTCGAACATTTTTTATGGCTGGCCAAACTCCCGCTTATATGACAATGTTAAAATATATTGCTAAAATGACGACACCAGGTGACAGGAATGCTGTACAACAAATGCAAGAACACTCAGCATAGATATACGCATAAATAAATAACATAAAAGTACTTTATTACATGTTAACCCCAGATTGACAACGGTCATCTTCCTTTAACGACAGCACAAGCAGTGACCTATTTCAAGATGTATATCTAATCTTGAATTCCTTTAACAACAGTAAAGGACACCACAAACATGGACCTCTTTTTGAAACGTATATCTAATCCTCTTGTTTTAAGGACGAAACTTGTCCCAATTACCGCCATCGGATATATTTTCCGGAGTTGAAAAATAACGCAAACATCAATCGTCGCGAATATATAAAACATAGCTCTATCCTTATTAAACAACATCAAGTAAATTTGAAAATCGCGAATTCAAATCGTCGTGAAATGTGCTAGAAAGAGCGTATTAAAAATTTATAAAAAAGAATCGGGGAGATTTTGGTTAGCAGTATTTTTATCCTTTACCTTATTGCCTGCTATATATCCCCCAGCAGCACCAAAACTTTTAGTAAATGTCCCCATCATTACATCCACGTCCTTAGGATCCAGTCCAAAATGATCTACTACACCTCTACCACTGTTACCTATAGCACCAATACTGTGAGCTTCGTCTAAGTATACATAGGCTTTGTATTTCTTCTTTAATTGGATGACTTCTGGTAGACGTATAATTGATCCTTCCATACTGTATAATTATACACAAGAGTGAGTTTTTGTATTGGCATTAAACATTTATTGTGCTTGTGGCAATACAAGTTCAAACAAACAATAAATAACAAAATAAAACAAAACAGTATCTATGAAAAAAAACACCATAAAAATCATAAGTGATAAATTTTCAATATTACAATATCAATAGTAATGCTGAATTCAGTTCCGATGTCCTAACTCCATAAGAAACAAAAGGAATAAAAGGAGAAAAACTGAGCTGTTCTGCAACAGGTAAAACATCCCTATGAATCATGATAAATGCACTTATCGCTATTTTGTGCATTTTTCCTTTCGATCTTTTTTTGTGATAATTTTCATATCATGGTACTTGCTTGAGAAAATTATCGCCAGAAACTATGCAAGCACGTGGCGTTGCTAACGAAATTGACATGAAAGTGACAACGTCGTCAACAACTCGATTGCATTTCTTACTTTCGCCGTGACCGGCTCAAGCGAGAAAATCAATCTCGTTGACATGATCAACGATAATCTATAAGTATTGGTTGATATTTAACATAATATCCAGTGACAAGTGCCACATGACTAAAGCATTGTTTCAAAATCTGAATCCGCCTCAGATAATCGTAAAAAATAATATGGAAAGCTTTTGAATGTTGGCAATCGTCTTAAACTAAATTGATAATTAGTTTGAAAAATAAGTTGTTTAATATAAGATCAGACTTTAAGTTGGTGTGGTGTGCAGAGTTTTTAACATCGTTTTAAATTAACTGTATACATTTAGCCTTTTAAAAAGCCAGTAATGTGTACAAAAAAACAATATGCTCGAAGAGGTCAGGGAATAGAAGAAACAGCCCTTACCTGTAAACACCTTCAATAAGGATGATAATTTTCTTCCAAGGTCGACTTATCTGCGGTCGTCCTTCAATAACAGCTGATTTTAACTTATTCTCTAAGTCTATCATATCTGAAGTAGTATGACATAAAGTTTAAGCAATGTACACAACAATGTTACCAAGACCAAACATTTAAAATTTTGTAAAACAATTATTCATCCTGATGTTATTGTCTGCGTTCCACGAAACCGCTCAAGTTATTGAATGTGAACCATGAAACTGATCAACGTATTTTCTGTATACCAAGAAACTGAATATCAGCGTATTGTCCTTGTACCACCAAACAAATCAACTTATTGTCTGTGTACCACGAAACTGATTAACGTATTGTATGTGTACCACGAAACTGATTAACGTATTGTCTCTGTAGCTCGAAACGTATTACGAAACTTATCAACATATTGTATGTGTACCACGAAACTAATCAACGTATTGTATGTGTACCACGAAACTGATCAACGTGGTGTATGTGTACTGAGAAATTTATCAACGTATTGTCTGTGCACCCCGAAATTTATAAGTTTTATCTATGCATCACAAAAGTGATCAAAGTATTGTCTGTTTACCACGAAAGTGATCAAAGTATTGTCTGTGCACCACAAAACTGCTCAAATGTATTGTCTGTGAAACTAATAAATGATTGTCCGTGTACCACGATATTGTTGAAGTCTGGGTGGTTCCGATGTTCTTCACCCTCTTGTTCCGATGCACATAAGTCATGCTCGTACTATTAATTTTGACATCCCACTGGTCCTACAGTTTATCAGTACTACACCCCCAATTGTTAGTCCGATGTGCGTAATCCAAATTTATTTCATATATGTAATCGATGTTTAGTATGTAATTATGTTTTAAATACCCAAACATTCTGTCAACCGATTTTGACTAAGAAAAAGAATATTAAAATACGGCGTCCGTCTTGAATATTCTGGGTGCCTAAATTCGCAATTACGTTCGGTCAGAGCGGGGACGTTAAATCTCGTGTTGAGAATATTTGTTTTGTCCTGGAAATGCGTTAAATATTTGCCACTGATAGTCTCCAATAGACTAGTGCAAAAATCGTGTTGACAAAAAAAGAGATTGGGGTTGTCCAAACATAGTTCCGTTATTTTCCAGGCAACCAACAATACCATGTACGACACTACCATTGAAATCAATTAAATGTTGAAATACAGGCAAGCTTTATGGGTATAAAATAAAACGAAAACAAAAATTTATATATACAAATTCAATGTGGCAACCCACGGTCAGATTACTATGTGTCTATGCTGTCAAAAAGGCCCAAACACTCCGACCTGTTTGAACAGAAATTTCGAATCGATTCTCGACAAAATTGTAAACTTTTTATCGGTAACAGCAGTTTGCCGTATCCCATTTATTTGCCATTTTATTAAGGACTTTCCGTTTTGAATGTACCTTCGAGTTCAGTATTTTTGTGATTTTACTTTTTGCATGCAATATTGAATAAATGATTCAAACTATACTAACAAGTTTAAATCATATCCCGAAAAAAATGTTTCACTTTTGAACTTTCCTGTTAATTGAATTCAAATTTCCTACTTCTGCATCTTAAATTGTCTATAAAACCTCATTTACGGTTAATTTGTTCAGGTAATGTGATTATTGATTTCCTGTTTATGCATGCGATTTTTCTCTTTCGCGTGACGCGTATACAGAAATAAATCTTCATTTCTAGTTGATAACTCTTACTACAAGTGTGTTTTGCCAAGATAGGTATTCGGTTGAATAATAATTTATTTCAGTTTTATAATACTATGAACTGTGAAGGAAACTTTTGATATTTTGAGGAGTATGACAGTTGTGTCCATTCTTTCCGTATGTTGATAGACTTTACTACGCTGATTATGATCAGTTTCAATCTATTTATGACTTTCGAAAAGCAGACTACCATCTTTATCTAAGGAATTCCCCCTTATTGAATTTACTTTGGAATTCGCTACTTTTATTATACTCTTGTAATTGTCACTAAATAAAGGCAACAGTAGTATACCGCTGTTCAAAACTCATAAATCCATGGACAAATAACAAAATAGGGGTAACGATCCTGGGGACACCTGATGAAATCTGTTTAAAACTGAAAATCATGCGAAATTCTCAATAGGATAAATATATTCGGTTTGTGCAATCCTTGCAAGGTCTACGCGTCTTTAAGGTTCAGCTGACCTTGACCTAATTTCATCGATCAGATGAATGAAGGTTACGTCTTTGTCTCAGATACTTTCTTAGCAGGGATCAACTATATTTGGTGTGTGATCTTCTTGTCACTGGAGTGCTTTTAAGGAAAAAATAAATTAATTGTCTTGTACGGTTCATCCTATATTTACCTCATGTTTCAACGTAAGTTAATATAATCCGGAAATCCAGCTGGTTCTTTTCTATTTCGTATTTGTAAGAATGTGCACCAGCGTTGGGTGAAAATAATTGAATAAGAATGTTTCTATCCATTATGAATTGTCTTCGCTTCATTATTTTTTATATTCTTCTCACTTGTTTAGTTCTTCTATCGTTTTGATTTGTATTAAGTTTATATGTTTGTTTTAAAGAATTGACGACGAGCATACGTGAGTACAAATTCGCAGATAAGGGAAAACTTATAGGTTCGTGGATATTTTATTTCGTGGTTTTTGCCGAGGTCTGCATACAAGCCTGAAGGAAATATGTCATTCGTTGAACATTTAATATCGTGGTTTATCTGTACCCAGAAAATCCACGAATATTGGTATTCAACGAATATTAATAAATCCACAATATTCAAGAGGGATGATCTTTTTTAAAATATAATTAATACTTGTTTATTACAGTATTTATTACTTACTATTATGCTTAAAAGTTCTAATTGAAGCCCCTGATAACCTTGCTCCTAGAATTAATGAGCTGTGATTAAGTTCGTCACTTAAAATAAGACAACCCTGAAATATATAAACATACAGTTGTTTAAACAAACTACGCGTCATTTAATTTCTATACTCTAACCAGAGTGGACAAAAGCCATCGTTGGATATACGTCTATAAGACCGCAATCAAAATTATGAAAAGTCTTCAACAATGGAAAGGTGTCTTTAATAATAAGATGTCAAATTCTTAATCGTCCCGAATCTAAAATAAAAGTTGTCAATAAATAAATCCTAAACTATGAACACAACTTCGTACACATGAAATATTTGGGATCCTTTAGAACGTCAGATGACTTTGACATCTTTATTTAGACCGAATTGCCTAGGATAGTTAAAGATGGCAACAACAGGTACCACAAGTTAAATTCAATACTAGCACTAGATCTGTAAAACAGTTGTATCCTTTTTAAACAAGTCTACCCTTTCAAACAATTGTACCCTTTTTACACAGTTGTAACCTTTTTAAACAGTTGTACCCTTTTTAAACAGATGTACCCTTTTAGAAACAGTTGTACCATTTTCGAACAGTTGTACCCTTTTAGAAATAGTTGTACCCTTTGATAACCATTCCAGAAACTTATCGTCATGAAGCAATAAATCAATCAAAATTGCTTTTAAACTTATCTTAAACTTCTGGTATTTGTCAAAAATTAAATGAAAATTGATTATCATAAATTCTATTTGGATTTGATTTATAAAAATATATTCCATAGTTTATATGGCTAGGATACCAGGTTCAACCCACCATTTCTTTTTATTTAAATGTCCTGTTACAAGTCAGGAAAATTGCAGTTGTTATCTTATAGTTCGTTTATGTTTGTGTTACATTGTAGTATGGTATTTTGTTTCTGTTGTTTCCCTCTTATAGTTGATGTGTTTCACTCGTTTTCAGTTTGTAACCC
The DNA here is from genome assembly GCA_037788925.1 of Mytilus galloprovincialis. NCBI lineage: Eukaryota > Metazoa > Mollusca > Bivalvia > Mytilida > Mytilidae > Mytilus > Mytilus galloprovincialis. The sequence goes on along the minus strand of CM075334.1, from coordinate 7,824,328 downwards.
GGATGTGTTTTCTCTTAATCGATTTATGACTTTCGAACAGCGGCTTACTACTGTTGCCTTTATTTACATACCTTCCAATAATTACATATGCTTACCTTTCCTACTAAACAGGGAATGTTCATTGAATTAGTAGCAAACCCCATTGGTATGGTTATAGCTGCATCAACACCTAAAAACTCCGCTACTAATGTATCTAACTTCTTATGGATATCTAAGTACCCTAAAATATACAAAAGACGCGCATATTGATCGATAATCATTTCATAAAAGGGTGTAAAGAGTGATAAAAAAAACTTTGGAATAGTACACATGATCGATCGAGTATTTCTGATTTTCATATTTCGAATGCAAAAAGCTTGAAAAGATTAATTGCGGCCTTTCTTCTTTAGGATGCCTGTAAAAGTCAGGAATGCGACTGTTTCCTTTAGTTACCTGTTTAAATAACTATCCAATGATCGAATGATTTTACAATTATATCATATTTTATATGCCCCCTCTTATACGGGAACTATGAAGTTAGGATTTTCACAGGGGATCTAGGCTCATATTCTCTGTCAGAGCTTTGTTAACTGCTGAGCTACCAGCCAAAGGGAATATAGGGCACGTACAGTAATATGAGGCGTAAAGCCCGAATATCAATTATATTATATTAGGGAGTCCTATTTCAACATTATCCATGTATATAATTCTGGTCATCGTTTTTGTTCATAAGGTATTATTTATATGGGCTCATTTACGCTAACAAGGCAACCAATCAAATTGCATGATTAACTCATATATTTCACTCTATTCTAATATAAGGAGATCATGTGCCGATAAACTCAACGGACATATCAAAGTTGTAACCTTAAATTCATCTTACAGATGTATGTTTGTCATGTCAGCCATCTTATTTTACATACACTCAAAGCTAATTCACTACAAACTAAGCTTTATTCTTGCTATTTCGAACAAAACGTAACAATGAAAAGTGAAAATATCTATATACAAAATACATGTTATATCAAAAAGTAAAATTACAAAAATACAGAACTCCGAGGAAAATTCAAAACGGAAATTCCTATATCAAATGGCAAAATCAAAAGCTCAAACACATCAAACTAATGAATAACAACTGTCATATTCCTGAATTGATATAGACATTTTCTTATGTAGAAAATAGTGGATTGAACCTGGATTTACAGCTAGCTAAACCTCTCACTTGTATGACAGTCGCATCAACGAGATCGTTTTTAAATGAAATCTAAACGATTGACAGGAGTGAAGATATATAGGAATACGGCGGTAAAATCTGTAATAAAGTGTGCTGTCTTGTGGTATGCATAATATAGATACACAGTCACGTTCGGTATAAACCGATGCCTCGTGTAGTGAGAGTGTCGTGCTCTCTGTACGCTAACCCCTTCAACAACTCTTAGGTGTCTGTAGCATGTTGGTAAGCAAAATATACACCCTTATCCAACAAACCAATACCATTTATTTCCAGCAGCATTCTAAATGTCCCGTCTTTCATCCCGATTATACTTACTTACAAATCTTCCTACTATATCAATTACTACTTTTGTTCTCTTTCTAAACATCCATGAAACAATTGTCACTAAGCGTTAAGTAATAATCAATTAGATGAAACGTTTGAATGCTCAATATTTCAATAACAATCGTCTGCACATAGTTTTTATTACTTCGTAAACAGATGACTTTCAAATAATAAAGACTAATTTGAAACATTGATATTTTTTTTTTAACCAGACCAACATTATTTAGATCGCAAGTTGATTGATTGTTGTAGATTAACACTTTCATCACTATTAGTTATTTCGACGGGGTCAGTTTTGTTAAAACTACTTACCTTCGACAGGCAACCTGACAATCCTTGTCAATTAAGATTGGAGTCGACAGGCTAATAATAAAGTATTTGGACAACTCAGATCACTCGTGTAAGTATTTCCAGGCTTAATTGGGTATCAAGTCTAATTTGTTTTACTTCTAATATTTATCATGAAACAAACACTCACGATTATATAAGTTAACTTATTAGTCGAAATAACAATGAGATGATCGAGTTCTTTCGAATATTGACTGATGAAGACTCCGTATTTGATGGCATGTGGACTATAATTTAGTTGATTGACAGCCGACCGAGCGAGGGCTATTTAGCAGCTCAAGGTCGTTATAAACTCCCATCATCCAGAGTATTTGAATTAACGAACGCAATTTTATAATTCATAAAGTACAAAGTAAATGTATTTGTTTGGTGCTTAGTGATATCCGACAACATATTTGAATACAATTTTTTAACAATTCTTTGGTCCTTTCAATAAATGCAATGTAAACGTAGTATAATGAAGTTAGTATACAATTTGCGTTAATAAAAGCATTTGGAAGTTGTTTTTTTTTAATTTGTCTTTTAACTCAAGATTCATAATGCATGTTTCTGTCATAAAAAGCATGCGAAGCGTAACATTAATATTGATTTTATAAAATGCCATTTCTCTATGTATGTGATATTGTAAATCTTCGTATATGATAAAGTTATAATAAGTCAATAATGTATGCAAAAGAATCAATAGAGCGGAGGACGAATTGATCTTTTCTTATCTTTTGGCGTCCGTCGTCGTTGTCGGTTGTTTATTAACATACACTATAACAAAATATTATTTTACCAGACCACGGTTTGCGGAAGTAGTCAAGAAGACAATATTATGTTTTTCAGGGGTTGACAGGATACACGTGATCGTTGTTAGTTTCAACTTCAATATTATTATGCAAGCAGATGTAATAAACAATGATTTCATACATTATTTTTTTTTTGGTTTACACTTTATATAGGGCTTTATTTATGATCTTATTCCAGAGTGCACAATTCTTATTCTACATATTTCACCTTTATCAAAATTAGGAAATCTGTTTGGTCGTCCCATTTTGTTGTAGGGATGTATAGATTAAGTACAGCTCTTTATAAGAACCAGGCAGAGTGCCATATACATGTGATATATGGGGAGTTCCAGATTTTATCTATAATTGGACTAATAGAAGCAATAAATGAATATTGCTAAAAAAAGAAAATTTAAGTGTGAAAATATGAGTGGTTGTCATGGTAACGGACACTCTAATTTTTGGTCGTTAAGCTTGGTAAAATCTTTCAAAAAACAGCTAAATCACCACATTTTAGAGCCTGATTATGAATAGAATCATGTATTTTTCATTAATGTTCATATGTAATATTTATACAACTTGGTTTAAGCTTCATTTTAGTGAAGATTGCATGTGAACCAAGTTTGTATATTTTTTGAAAAATTTTGCGAAAAAATGCATATTTTCAACATTTCTGAAATTGGGATTTTTTCGAAATTATCAAATTTTCTCAGGTGTTTTTTAAAAAAGTGCAAATGTGTACAGAATAGTTAGCACTGTAGTAATGAAGTTTGGATACTACTTTACCAAATTAAATAGAAAAATGCGTGGGATTTTTTTTAGTTTTATCACCATAGCAACCGTTTTTTTCCTTGGAAACAGAGTTTTTATTTGCAGAATATTGCAGTTTTAGAGCTTTAATGTCCTGAATTGTTTTATAACCAATAAGAAAATACATAAAAGCCAACTCAAACTTTAAATTACTATCGCCAAGTGTTGTTGACTTCAATTGTTACCACGGAAACACATATTATCCATAGCAACATCCACTTAAAAACTGCAAAAATAGAAATTTATGTAAAAAAATACATAAATAGAGGGTGTTTATTTTCAAATTGGAATATGGCTTCATTCTTTGCTTCACTCACAGTCTTGTCTAGTTTTTTTCTTCCTTCAGATTGTTCAATAAATGTAATATATAATGTAACATTGGGGTTGGAGGGGGGGATGGGGTAGGGGGTATGTTGATTTTTTAAAATGTTGCATACAAGTAGATACTTAAAAAGATAATTGCATTTGGTCGGACTTTGTTCCGAGTTCATCATCTGATTATCAATTTTTTGAAGTTAGCAGATGATGAACTTCATGGGGTTACAATAACTGGGCCAACCTGGCTTATGGCAAGGCAAGATAGATATGGCCCTAACAATTGTAAGAAAATTCTTAATTTCTTATGGCACATACCCGTCTAAGATGTTATTCCAGCATAAATCACAAAATTGACCTGTAACATAATATTAACAAACCAATAATAGAATCATTTGGTCAAAGCATTTCTTAATCTGTTACAAAAAACTACTGAGTCAAACTCAGAGGCTGGTTTAGTGGGTCAGACGACGGTTTTAGATAGGATATGTATAGCGACCGCCATTGACAGTAAAAACCTCGTAAAACCCACTAAACAAGCCCCTGTGGGCCAAATTTAATAAAACTTGGCCATAATCAATACTAGGATATCTAGTTAACAAAATGTGCCCGTTGATTCCGCCCGCCAACCAGCATAACTGTCATGGCCAAAAATAGGGCATGGGGGACAAGTGCAAGTTTGTTTATCATCTTAAAAACCCCTATATATAGAGAAAAATTGACACATGCAGAAATGTTCAAAATGTTGAATATTACCTTCTGTCCATTTATATAACAATTATCAGACGACCTATATAGTTGTGTGTCTATCTCCATAAATATAAAAAAAAAAAAAAAAACAAGAATGTGTTCCAAGTACACGGATGCCCCATCCACACTATCATTTTCTATGTTCAGTGGTCCATGAAAATGGGATAAAAACTCTAATTTGGCATTAAAATCAGAAAGATCATATCATAGGGAACATGTTTAACAAGTTTCATGTTGATTGGACTTCAAATTCATCAAAAACTTCCTCGACCAAAAACTTTAACATGAAGCGGGACGAACGGATGGACGAACGGACGAACGAACGGATGCACAGACCAGAAAACATAATGCCCATAGATGGGGCATAAAAATAAGATGAGCCTTGAAATGTCAAGGTGGGTCACATATATATCAAAAGATGAAACATTTTTTAAAACACTGGGTCAACTATAGTATCCCTTAGATTCACAGCAATTATTTTCTAATCAAACAAACCTAGTTCCTGTCGGCTGCCACATGTAGCAATACCGTACGTTTGTGTTGTTTTTGTGGCAGCTTCTGCACATGGTCCTTTACAATCAGAGAATCCCAAATAGTTGTAAGATCCTAGATTTATCACGGTGTGCTTTTTGCCAGTTATTCTAAGAAAAAGATACAAGAAAACATTGTTGAATCAAAGACACTGAACAGAGACACTTATCGCAAGACCTTAAATTTATCACGGTGTGCGTTTTGGCTGTTATTCTTAGAAACAGATACCAGAAAATATTGTTGAACAAAGACACTGAACAGAGACACTTATCGTTAGATCTTAAATTTATCACGGTGTGCGTTTTTGACTGTTATTCTAAGAAAAAGATACAAGAAAACATTGTTGAATCAAAGACACTGAACAGAAACACTTATTGCAAGACCCTAGATTTATCACGGTGTGCTTTTTGCCTGATATTCTAAGAAACAGATACCAGAAAACATTGCCGAATCAAAGACACTGAAAAGAGACACCGTTATCCGGTAAGATCTTAAATTTATCATGGTGTGCTTTTTGCCTGATATTCTAAGGAAAAGATACAAGAAAACATCGTCGAATTAAAGACACTGAACAGAGACACTTATCATAAGATGTTAAATTTATCACGTTGTGCTTTTTGCCTGATTTTCTAAGAAAATATACAAAAATACGTTGCTGTATCAAAGACAACAGAGAACTTATTGTAAAGGTTATTTATTAAGGCTTCGTGTCATATGGTGTTTGTTGACATTGTTAAGTGTTTGTTTCTCTTTTATTTTTTTTCTATTCGTGTCGATATAACCTACTACAGAATGAATGTAGTGAAATTTAAAAAAAAAAAATATTTCAGGATGAATATCCAATATTTTTTGTTTTTACTATTACAGAAATAGAATATGTTTCTTATGTGTATAATTTTATTGGTTTTGTGCTCACGGGCAATACATTATACTAGTCTACAGGCACTAGACGTTCTGTCAATAGTAATAAAATATGGGCAATTGGAAGAAAAAAGTGTCCATGTATAATACAAAATTCATTACAAATACACCATAATAGTATTGCAATGTATATTGGATCGACGAGGGTGTCATTAAATTTAATGCTTCTTTCAAAAAGGTTTTTTTTTTCAAAGTAAAGCGTAGGTCGAAGCGCTTTGTTCTAAAAATGTACGCAAGGTAAACGCTTCTACATTCCTATAAAACTAGGAGGAGAAATGCGAATCTTAAAATTACATCGTTGTGTTCAAACAGTGCATTTTGTACGAGTTGAATAAGGCTGTTGACTTGGGTTTTTTTTTTTTAAATATTCGTGGCTTTGTTATAATGTTTTCATGGATAAAACACCACGTGAATGTTGTCTACTAATCAAAATAATGGAATCCTTACGCTTTTGAAGCATCTATGATTTTTTTTTGGATTTTTTTTTTGTAAATATTTAAACTTTTATTTCACACAGGAATATCGTTGTAATTCAATGCAATAAGATTAAGAATAAGATAACATACTCGCAGCCCCACCAATGATCTTTTGATGTCCTTTCTAGAACGTCCATTGTAGCTCCTGGATTACTACATATTGGTCTATTCCAGCAGTCACGCACCCGCCGATATAAATTTCGTGTGTAGAAATTTTCCCAGCTTTGATATAAGGGTACAAATCCCTGTAATAAATATGCATATGTTAAATTTATATCGGACATGTCCTGTGATTATGTCGTAGTAGAATCAGTTCTATTCAAAAAAAAAAAAAAATAATGTAGAAAATGCAGGAAATATTTGCTATTGGATAAATCTTGGAAATAGTTAATGGAGAATCAGCAAAAAAATAATGATCTTCTGTATTTATTTATTTATTTTTTTTTATGACAATTTCGATAATTCATAAATTATATATATTATTCGAAAACATGTAGTATTGTTCGTTGTCCTTCTTATCTATCAGTTCATGGAATTTATATTGCACCGGTACATGTACCGGTAAAAAAATAAGGAACCTCTTCGGTGGTTGTTTTAAGTTATATCTAAATGTTGATCTATTATGTGTTTGTCCGTTACGGTATTGAACAATAATTTTTATGTTGGTGGATTTAACAGAATAAGGTTTATTTTAAAAGATGAAAAAACCTGCCCCAAAAAATCTAATTTACGAAAATTAAGGGTCCTCAATCCAGACCCTCAAATATAAGTATCTTACAGTAAGGCCAAATTAAATAGTACATGTGGTTCCAGTTACATCTCAAACAAAGTAAGGATAGGAAAGTAAGGATTTTTTTTTTTATTTTATGTTTTGTTTACATTGAGACAATGGGAGCAATTTTTCTGACTTTAACAGCGCTTAATAAAAAATTACAACACATATTTAGAGTAGGCTATTATTGATTATAAAAAGAAGATGTGGTATGACTGCCAATGAGACCACTCTCCACAAGAGATCAAATGACAGAAATCGCAGAAATTAACAACTATAGGTCTAAAAGGGTAGGGTAGGTAGGTTAACTGAACCACACATATAATTTAATTGGCCTAAGTGTAACGTACATTGTGCAAGAATTTTCATTTCTGACATAAAAGCACAACTAAATCAAAACATTGGTTTAATTTGTATTTATAGTACTAACTGGAAGTTTCGGTTCTGTACACGTCTTTTCTTTTTCTATTCCAATGCTTCGTAGAAAGTCTCGTATGTGTCCTATAACTACCATTAATCCATAAGACAGATAAGTCATAATGGCTGCCAGGATTGGAGTCTCTTCAAACGTCTCATCAAAGGCAATCTCATGGTGTGAAGATACCTGGAATTTATATAAAAATAAATCTCATGGTGTAAAGATATCTGTTATTTTTAGACAAAAATCTCATGGTGTGAAGATACCCGTAATTTTATAAAAAAATTCACGGTGTGAAGATACCTGTAATTTTATAAAAATCTCATGGTGTGAAGATACCTGTAATTTTATAAAAAAATCTCACGGCGTGAAGATACCTGTAATTTTATAAAATCTCACGGTGTGAAGATACCTGTAATTTTATAAAAAATCTCACAGTGTGAAGATACCATTAATTTTATAAAATCTCACGGTGTGAAGATACCTGTAATTTTAAAGAAATCTCATGGCGTGAAGTTACCTGTAATTTTATAAAAATCTCATGGTGTGAAGATACCTGTAATTTGATAAAATCTCAAGATGTGAAGATACCTATAATTTTATAAAAATCTCAAGATGTGAAGATACCTGTAATTTTATAAAAATCTCAAGATGTGAAGATACCTGTAATTTTATAAAAAATCTCTAAATGTGAAGATACCTATAATTTCATAAAACATCTCATGGTGTGAAGATACCTGTAATTTTATTAATCAACTTTACAAAAAAAAACAATCATTGTTTTGTTAAACTGTCCTGTATATTCAGATATTAGATATTCGTAATGTTGTTTCTAACTAGTGTTGTTGATGAAAATTCTTTACATTGTGTCTGATAGTGAAAAGTTGATATTTCTTTTTTCAAATGAAAATATGGTATTTTTAACCGGTACTGCCAAAATCTGCTATGGAATTTTAATAGCGAAAATGTATTTAATGTCTCGTTCACACGTACATTTAATTCGAATTGAATTTGAATCGAATGCGAATCGAATTCACTTATCGCGTTAATACACTCTTTTCTTTAATTCGAATTGATTCGAATTAGATAAATCGCATTATTCAATTCGCATTAGAAATATGTTTTTGTTGGTACGAATTAAAAGTTAACGTCGTTCGGACAGTAAAGCGAATTTGACACGCATTGCAATTCGAATTAGAATTTACGTTTGGACGTAAAACGTTTCGAATTTGCGAATTAAACTAATTCGAACTAGTTAATGAGAATCGAATTCGAATTACGTGTGAACTCAGCATTATACTCATGATAGTAGACTTGTATTATAATTTATAGTCGTTCAAAACTCTTTATAGTTGTATATGTTATATGTAACAAGTGGTCAAGACTTAAATAAAGTATATGTCTTGTCTTGGTCAGAGGTACAGTCTCATTAAAATATAGATCTTTGATTTCGTTATGCTCATTTGACTTTGACGAGTACGCGATTTCTGATAGATAAAAATAAGTTTGGTCAAAAGTATAGTATTTGTGTCCGGAGTCTTTGACACGGTAACGGTTTATAAGAAAACCAACGTCTGCTAAAAAGAAGACTCCTTATTTATTTATTGTACATCATTCATATGTGAGGGTTTGGGTCTATTAACTGTACTCTGTAAACCACACCTCGACCATCATACGTATGTACGTGATCAAAGTATAGATCTTAGTCATGTTCAAATGTGATTTTTTTTTTTTCGTTTATTGTTGTTTTTATGAGTTGATTTCGTTTTGTTTTGTGTTTGATTATTTCTTTGGTTTTTGTTTTGTTTTGTTGGATTTTTTAATTTTTTATTTATTATTTTTTATTTTTATTTTTTTTTTTGGGGGGGGGTGTCCTAAGCGGGTTTAGAGGTTTTCACCCTTTGAGAGAAAATATTTTATGGTTGATAATTTAGGGAATCACAGAAGCATGATTGAAGCGGGTCCCTCTTAGGCAGCACGGTCAGTGTCCCCCTCCCCCTTATGAAAATTTCTGGATCCGCCACTGGTGTCTGCGGGGAGTTGAATGCAATAAAAATATAACATCAAAAAACGATCTTTGACGCAACTTTAGATGTGACGTCTTTTACTTATTTGTGTTGTTTGGTAACTGTCTCAATGACATATACATCTATTTATATTCATATTTATGTTGCAAATTTGGATATACATCAGTAGATTCAAGAAAATGCAAAATGATGAATAATAAAATTTTAACTTCATCAAATACGACATCCGACTCGCAAAACAACGATCACGTGGTTAAAAATAAATATTGCTGAGGATAAGGTTTCAAATATTATAAAAGTTTGTCGTACTTTGCTTTGTATACGTAATATCAAATTACTACACTGGTATGTATATAGGCTTTTCTTTCGGATTGTATTTGTTTGTACCCGATACAATTCATTATTTGTTATTGTTTTTTATTAAACAGAAAATGAACGACAATAGAAAATGCGATTTAGTGTATGACAGTAGTGCATGGAAGAAAGAAAGATTTCATGTCACATTCGAATGAAACAAACATTGGTTTCCATCAAAAACTACATTTTGAGGATTTTTCTATGGTTTTTAAATTCCTATTTTGCCTTTTTGTTCTCTCTTTTAACTTAAAGAGATTTATACAAACAAATATTGAACAAACTATAGACTATATAACAAAGGCACTAAACTATGGGGTCGAGTGGTTGTATTATTATACTTTCCAATGAATTAAATTTGAAATGAATGCTACTTTTGATTACTTATGTAAAATACCAAAACACACACACATGTTCTCTGTAAGAATAAATGTAAAACTCGCATTTAATGTAAATTATTGTATAGCAAACGCCTTTTTGAGGAAAGGATGGTGGTACTAAAATTAAAATTTAAAAAGTAAATGGGTATTCAACAACATATGCATTTTTGTATATGTATTGTTGTTGACGATATCACGAACCACCCAAACCCCACCCCTACCACCCCAACACCACCCCCTGTGGCGGATCCAGGAATTTTCATACAGGCAGGTGCGAGCAATGACTCCCTAAGAGTATGCCTGCTCCAGTCATGATTCAGTTATTCCCTTAATAATCATAACTTCCCACAAAAAGTGGGAGGGCCATCCTGAAAAACCCTCTTAATCCATCTCTGACCAACACACCTTTTCAAAAATCCTTGAGCAACCTCTGTTCAATTTTTTGGGTACATCTGCACTTTCTTTTCGAAAGTTTCTTTTCAAGAGAAATATTTATTTTTTCTATGCATTGTACTTGTAGTAAACACAAATATGTATAGCAACTAACCTTGGTGTTTCCATTACAGGTATGTCCATTTTCCTGGGGGTACTTTCCATTATATCTAGGGATTGTTTCTCCATCTTCATCGTGTACACAATGTTTAAACAAAGATCCGGTTTCATTTTCTTGTTTCATTTCTCGTTGTTAGCGTGTTATGTCAACTTATAACCGTCCTATATATGCACACGGAAAGCACTTCATATAAAGTAAAATTAGACATAAAGAATTAAAAAAAAAAATACCTTTTAGATAAGGTGTTTGTCTTCAATCTGGGCGTTCACTCAAACATAACAATTCTAGTATCTTTGACTTAAATATCTTTTTCCGTAAACTGATATCCGACTCTGAATAGTTATCAAATTGTACGCACTATTAAATTTTCACAAATATAGGATTGTTACGTGTCGTACAATAAAATGATAATTGTATAATCATAGAAATAAAGGTATTATTTTTAAGTCGTTGTAAATCTTTTAATTTCGGATACCTTTAGAGGTCAACATTGAGTTCGTTCCTTCGTCAAATCGATCTCAGGCGGTTGAGAAGGTAAACATAGAATAACAATTCCTTATATAAGAGTAATCGATTCAACCGTTTAGAAATTTGCACGGATATTCAAATACTTTAACAATATAAAATTATGGCATGATTTACAAACAATAAAAACGAAAATTGGATTATCATATCAGAATGACTATAATTGTACAAAATTAGCTCATGTACGTCTGATCGTGAATTTATATGTACAAACACATGTTCCCGATTTTACATTTTTTAATACTAGTTAAATACAATCTTTTCTAGACGGATTTACATAAGTTTTTCCAAACTTGTTTCCGAATCCCATATTTGGACTTTATGTAACATTGTAATATTTATTCTTGCAACTTTTTCATTAATAAATACTGTTTAAACTAATCTTTTCTAAACTTTGAAGTGATTCTCTAAATCACAGGCGCTCGGGGCATGTAACCCGCTATTTCTTATTCTTATTTCATTTTTTCGTTTTTATGTTTAAAATTTGTAAGTAAATATTCTTTGGTGTTGCAACCTATTTCTTGTACTCTTGATCTTATCCATACGATCTAAGTACAATGACATTAGTTTATAAATGCTGTCCCTGTATCCTTATCTTCAGGAAAAGGGAAATGAAGGGAAAGCATATATAAACTATTTATTGTTTATCGCATCCAATAAGAACAAGAACCAATTTAAACAAGTGAGGGCCCTCATGGGGTTTTTGATTATGTGATTACTTGGCCGTTTTTTTAATGATTATTTGATTATTAAGCCAAATATTTCATGATTATTTGATTACCTAGGACTGTATTTTTAGTTTATGATTATTTGATTACTAAAGATAAGCAAATATTTAATGATTATGTGATTATATTGGCAAAAAAATGGTGATTATGTGATTACTAGGACCCCCCCCCCCCACGAGGGGCCTCACAAGTGAAACCCATACGTAATAACAGAATATACAACCAAATTTAAACACACAAAAAATAAATAAAAAAAGAGGTTACATGCATCAAAGAGCTTGCACTTTAAATGAATAGCATACCGCTGCTCGGCAAAGTAGAACCGAAAGCCTTCAAGGTTAATATATATGATGTCTCATTTGTATTGTTGCTTAAAACTTCTGGTAAAACAATCCCGCGAAACTAAGCGGTTCATACATATTCATGTATTTTTTTCATTTCATGACAATTTGTTGCACCTGGGACTAACATGACTAATAAAATTTCTCTATCGGTCCCAGGTTGCCCGTTTCTTTATTTCTTATTGATATCAAAGAATACTAGCTAGCCTTTTTTATTATAATTGCTTATTGTATTTCAATAATAAGGGTATAAAAGTTTTTAATGTGTTCCACAAAAGAGCAACCAATATTCAGTTTTGGTCATACATGCTTTGAAATAATAATTGAAACCATACCAAATGCTCTGTAAACTGCTCTTTAACACTGGTTATGTGTGTTATACAATATAAAAGTTAACTCACTTTCCTCGGCAGCAGTATTTTTGCACCAATTGTGATCAATTGTTATTTTTGAAATAATAATTTGTGCTAAATACAGTTTTCAAAGGTATAAATTGAGCTAATGTGGTACATGTAAAACATGGGACTGAAGATGAGTATACATTAAAACTAGAGGCTCTCAAGAGCCTGTGTCGCTCACCTTGGTCTATGTGCATATTAACAATGGACACAGATAAATTCATGACAAAATGGTGTTTTGGTGAAGGTAATGTGTTTGTAGATCTTTCTTTACTGACATTCTTGTTGCTACAATTATCTCTATCTATAATGAACTTGGCCCAGTAATTACAGTGGAAAATATTTCCTAAAAATTTACAAAAATTAACAAAAATTTATGAAAATTGTTAACAATTGACTATAAAGGGCAGTAACTCCTTAAGGGGTCAATTGACAATTTTGGTCATGTTGACTTATTTGTAGATCTTATTTTGCTGAACATTATTGCTGTTTACAGTTTATCTCTATAATAATATTCAAGATAATAACCAAAATCTGCAAAATTTCCTTTAAATCACTAATTCGGGGGCAGCAACCCAACAACAGGTTGTCCGATTTGTCTGAAAATTTCAGAGTAGATAGATCTTGACCTGATAAACAATTTAACCCCCATGTTAGATTTGCTCTAAATGCTTTGGTTTCAGAGATATTAGCCAAAATCTACATTTCACCCCTATGTTCTAATTTTAGCCATGGGGGCCATCTTGGTTGGTTGGCCGGGTCACGCCACACATTTTTTTAAACTAGATACCCCAATAATGATTGTGGCCAAGTTTGGTTAAATTTGGCCCAGTAGTTTCAGAGGAGAAGATTTTTGTAAAAGATTACAAAAATTTACGAAAAATTGGTCAAAATTGACTATAAAGGGCAATAACTCCTTAAGGAGTCAACTGATAATTTTGATCATGTTGACTTATTTGTAGATCTTACTTTGCTGAACATTATTGCTGTTTACAGTTTATCTCTTTCTATAATAATATTCAAGATAATAACCAAAATCTGCAAAATTTCCTTCAAATGACTTATTTCGGGGCAGCAACCCAACAACCGGTTGTCCGATTCATTTGAAAGTTTCAGGGCATATAGATTTTCACTTGATGAACAATTTTACCCCCATGTCAGATTTGCTCTAAATGCTTTGGTTTCAGAGATATAAGCCAAAATCTACATTTCACCCTGATGTTCTACTTTTAGCCATGGCGGCCATCTTGGTTGGTTGGCCGGGTCACGCCACACATTTTTTAAACTACATACCCCAAAGATGATTGTGGCCAAGTTTGGATTAATTGGACCCAGTAGTTTCAGAGGAGAAGATTTTTGTAATAGATTATTCAGTCATGTTGACTTATTTGTAAATCTTACTTTGCTGAACATTATTGCTGTTTACAGTTTATCTCTATCTATAATAATATTCAAGATAATAGCCCAAAAACAGTATAATTTCCTTAAAATTGCCAATTCAGGGGCAGCAAGCCAACAACGGGTTGTCCGATTTGTCTTAAAATTTCAGGGCAGATAGATGTTGACCTGATAAACAATTTTACCCCTGTCAGATTTGCTCTAAATGCTTTGGTTTCAGAGTTATAAGCCAAAAACTGCATTTTACCCCTATGTTCTATTTTTAGCCATGGCGGCCATCTTGGTTGGTTGGCCGGGTCACGCCACACATTTTTTAAACTACATACCCCAAAGATGATTGTGGCCAAGTTTGGATTAATTTGGCCTAGCAGTTTCAGAGGAGAAGATTTTTGTAAAAGATTACTAATCTTTACGAAAAATGGTTAAAAATTGACTAGGGCAATAACTCTTAAAGGGGGTCAACTGACCATTTTGGTCATGTTGACTTATTTGTAAATCTTACTTTGCTGAACATTATTGCTGTTTACAGTTTATCTCTATCTATAATAATATTCAAGATAATAACCAAAAACAGCAAAAATTCCCTAAAATTACCAATTCAGGGGCAGCAACCCAACAACGGGTTGTCGGATTCGTCTGAAAATTTGAGGGCAGATAGATCTTCACCTGATAAACAATTTTATCCCGTGTCAGATTTGCTCTAAATGCTTTGGTTTTTGAGTTATAAGCCAAAAACTGCATTTTACCCCTATGTTCTATTTTTAGCCATGGCGGCCATCTTGGTTGGTTGGCCGGGTCACGCCACACATTTTTTAAACTAGATACCCCAATGATGATTGTGGCCAAGTTTGGTTTAATTTGGCCCAGTAGTTTCAGAGAAGATTTTTGTAAAAGTTAACGACGACGGACGACGACGACGACGACGGACGACGGACGACGGACGACGGACGCCAAGTGATGGGAAAAGCTCACTTGGCCCTTTGAGCCAGGTGAGCTAAAAAGTGTATCATATCATATTTTCGGAGTTGTGTCATATTGAAGAGGAAAATCTACAAAGAGATGATTTGAAATGTACCAGATAACATAGAAGGGAACAGTACCAATGCCCAGCTCAGTCAAAAAAGTCAGTAAGAATTTCAAGAAAATTTACATGAAGTTGAAATCGTAATAATTTAATTTTGGATGTAACGCGTCTTCTGATTGACTGACGTTATTTTGTTATGAGCCCATAGACATAATTTAGTCATGTGACCGTGACGTCATCAACGTTTTTTCATGGTTTTCTACGGTTTAAAATGGAATTTAGAATTAAATTATAAGAAATGACTGTAATATGTTTTCTGTCTATTCGAAATAACATAAAAAATGTGGTGCACTGTTAAATAACACGCTACGCGCGTTATTCAGTGTGCACCACATTTTTTATGTCATTTCTTCATAGACAGAAAAAATATTACAGTCATTCCTTAAATAAATAAAGATGGAGACCCTGTTTTAGATATATAATGTTAGTGGAAGTGGCATTGTATTTCCTGGTTGTGAAGTTCAAGTTAAAAATACCTTTGCTTTCATGACTGCAGAAGATGTATTTGCAGGTGGAACATATTGTCCGAAGTGACATTATACCTACATTTAGGTATATAAAAGGGGAGGAAGTCATTTCTGTTAAAATAGCACAATACAAAAAAAATTTGAATGATACTGTATGCAAGCTATTGGCGTATAGTATTGGCACAAAAGGAGTCATTTTAAGCACAAAGGATTTCTCCCGTTTCCTCGTACGCAACAAAAAGTTAGCACAAAATCGATAAATACCCCTTTGTAATATATAAATAAAAAATATTTAAGATAATATATTAGTTCATGTGAAATTGTTTAAATGTTTTAAAACCAACAACAAATTAATATATTGACCGATTTCTTATAAGTTAAAAATTGGGTACAAAACAAGAAAACGTTGTTTGCCTTTTTGTACTGTACAATGTATCAGCTTAAAGGTGAAAAACTAACTTGTTATAGATAACACGGTTAGCCAATCGATTTAAATCTTATCATTATTTTATCTTTTAAAATCTGTTTCTGGTATGCGGTAGTGCATGTGTTGCATTTTATAGTTATCCCCCACCCCCCCCCCCCCCCACCCCCCCCACCCCCCCACTCCCCAAATAAAAAATAATTTTCTCGTTCTTCTTTCCGGGACCCAACGGTGACAATCAGCAGTGGCGGATCCAGAGGGGGGCGTAGAGGGCGTACGCCCCCACGCCCCCCCTTTGCTCGGACTTTTTTTTTTTTTTTTTGTAAAATGATTAATCAGACTAGACTTCGTGAACTTTGCCATTTCCCGTGTCTTTAATTTTTATGAGACAATTCTTTACTTATTAAGATATTTTTCGCTGGTATGAATGTATAAATCTTATTATTAAGTAGTAAAAGTCAGACATAAACTCATTTTTAACCTCAGATTTTTTCAGAATCATAACTGGACATTTACCTCTTTTTTTCTGCAATCAATTAAAAACACACATATTTTAACCCCATATTTTAAGATTAACAAATAACAAAATTCACCAAAGGTTTGACACTACATGTCAAAGTCATGTGATTCGCTATGGTGGAGTTGACGAGTGCGTCGAAAAAACGTCACTCAGTCATTTTGAAATTCAGTACAGTAAATACAGTAACACATTGCTTACGCTGAGACTGACAATCATGACACCTTCAAAGCGACAGGATTGAGCATGTTTAACCCCAAACACCCCATCCTATTCTAAAGAACATAAGTTAATTAACTCTCGTTGTATCTTACTCGGTTGACTCGAAATTTCGGATGAGTCGAAGTTTTCACGTGTTCTAAAATAATTTACATACATGTAGCTAAATAATGATCCCCACTCAGTGTAAGCTCTAGTTTTATTCTAAGTCTAAGGTACGAAACATTTGATTTGAGGGGGAAGTCTGAGATATATGAGTGAACAAAATCTGACTCTGATTTTTGCCTTGAACAAAAATTCTGGCCGTATCTTGATTGAAAACAATACTCCTATCCACTTTTTTGCTATAAGAAACGAAAATTTCCAACAGAATCATTTAGTATATTAAATGAACATGATGAATAAAAACAGGCGTATTTTTTTTTTTTTTTTTTGGGGGGGGGGGGGGGGGGAGGTTTGCAGTTCTGCTGTTTCACCGAACTGAGATATTGTTTGTTTCTTCGTCAAGACCAGACTGCAACCTGCCTGCTGGGTGTAGCCTTTATGTCTTCATTTATCGACTGTCGTTCATAAATTCGTTGTCATTTCAGACTCATTCGTAGC
Source organism: Mytilus galloprovincialis (assembly GCA_037788925.1). Lineage (NCBI taxonomy): Eukaryota > Metazoa > Mollusca > Bivalvia > Mytilida > Mytilidae > Mytilus > Mytilus galloprovincialis. Next base: position 7,806,662 of record CM075334.1, on the reverse strand, counting down.
CTTTTGTTGATTTAAAAACCTCACTTCCCTTCATTTTGTTTGGTGAAACATAACAACCAAACATTTGAATAAAATTGCGTGTTCGTCTGTTTTAACTTGTGTCGGTCGTATTGTAAATGTCTTTGAATACCCCGGTGTATATCTTGTTTATAACAAGAAATCTAACGAGGTTATGCTCACTTAACATACAACAAACGAGAATTTTCCCGGTCTATTTTTCACTGACAAGTCTCACATCAAATATATCAGTACATAGCTTTGAATCCATACTATCATTCTATGATAGACAGTTAATAGGGAGAATAAAGCATCAAAAATGTCCTACCCTTACACTTTACAGCAACTATAAAAGAAAAACATGCCCCACGTCAGTAACCGTTTAAAATAAAAAGTGCATTTTACACTTATTTTATGTTTTTTTAGGCTAAAAAAAGGTCCCAAAAATTTTTCGCCTCGCTACGCTCGGCATGATTTTTAAAACTTCGCCCCCCCTTTCAAAAATCCTGGATCCACCCCTGATCAGAGGCGGATTCAGGGGCAGGTGGAACGCCACCCCCCTTCTCTGAAAAATTTGGTTGCTTATATAGGGACTCACTTAAGCATGAACCCCGCATTACCAGGGTTTGGATAGGGTTTTCAGAACAGAGAAATGTGAGCAAAAGGTGCAGAATACATGGCAAAAATATAAAGAATAGAGAGAATTGGGTGTTAAAATGTAAAAAAAGAAGAAGAGAATAATGGAGTGCTTAAATATAAAGAATAGAGAATAATTGGTTATATTTACTATTGATTGATTTTTGTTTGCTTAACGTCCAGTGGCGAATATTTTATGTATGTTCAGAGCGAGAACAGGTTACCATAATGAGATACTTAAATATAAACAAAAGAATAATGTAGTTATTAAACTTATAACGAATAGAGAATAATGACATTAAAAATTCAGGAATACAGAAGTGAAGGATCAGATTCTCCGTTACGCTGGATAGTCATGGATATAATATATCCGCATGACTATCAAACGTAAAGGAAAATCTAACTCGTCGGTACGTATTTGTTTTTACGCATCAATTTATGATGCGTACAAACAAAATACGCACTGTCATGTTAAGTTTTATATCTTGGTCTAATAATATCGATATAAAGTTAGGACATATGTATGATATCCGGTATTCCCGTTTGAGTCAATGTCATATGGTTTGTCTGTTTGCGTGACAAGTCAGGGCGAGGCATGTTTGATCTACAAAAATATTTCATAGCGTGAAGCCTCAGAGAACTTTATCATTTACTATATAAAGATAAACTTATATGTATTCAAACATCTGAACCGTGATTACAATTAAGTGTATATTTATAGAATAACAACGTTTATTCAACTGTAAATGTTTTAAATATGTTTCATATATCCATCTGAAATTCAGACATATCCTGACGGACCATAAAAACGTAACACTGGATTTTCCTTTTTTTAATTGAAATATTCTCATGTTCAACTAGTAAGCAATTCTTTAAAAATAAATGGATAAAAACAAATTTCTTGTCTGTTCTAAAGTTGAATTGATTACATTATGTGAAAATCTCAAATCTGAAACCCTGAATTCCAATGACCTATGGACATGTCACCGTCAGGGGGAATTACATCCTATATTTGCTGAATGATTGACAGAATGAATACGCATGTTTTGAGTTCTGCTTTGTACCTTTCTGATTTGGCCTCTAGCTCACCCATGCATTACGATGTGTTTAAATCACATGTGCTGTTTAAACTTTAGGACTTAAAATGTGTTATTTTTTATAGCCGATTCTTTTGACATTTCAGTATATATAGGGAAAAATTGCGGCGCGCCTAAATCTGCTATGGCATTTCGCGACTAGACTAGCGGTTGACGTCGCAGCCGAAAGTAGGAGAGGTTTCTGAAGTAATAATGTCTCACGTTCACGTATTCCTCAATGCAATATTCCTATTGCTAGATTTGTATTTTCCTTTGCGGCCGTTTCTGTGCAATATGGAAATACAATTGTTGCAATTTTTTTATGATGAAAGTGTGGGTATCGATTAACTAAACCAGGTGCTCCACAGGGATTAGCTTTATACCACGGAAGTCGGACTCTGTATGAACAGTTGGGTAAAGTATGGACACAACTTTCAAGCTTGATACAGCTCTGAATTTGGATTGTGATTTAATAATTGACACAACATAGGTTTCTGACACAGAATGAATGTGGTTTGAACTTAAAAACTTTTAAATTGGACATTTACCTATTATGGTCCAATATCCAAAATCAACATACATGGTTAGATTCAGCATATCAAAGAACCCCAAGAATTCAGTTTTTTAAGAAATCTAATAAAGTTCAATTTTGAACCCTTTAGACCTAAATGCTTCATCAACCAATTTGATAACTGGCCCCAAAAATAAAAAAAAATCTTAATACATATGGTTAGATCAAGCATATCAAAGAACCCCATATATTCAAGTTTTGTTGAAATCAAATAAAGTTTAATTTTTTATCTCGATTTTGGACTAACTTGAAAACTGTGTTCATAATCAAAAATCTAAGTACATGTTAAGATTCAGCATATCAAAGAACCCCAAGAATTCATTTTTTTTTAAATCAAACTAAATTTAATTTTGGACCCTTTGGACCTTAATGTTGACCAATTTGAAAACGGGACCAAATATTAAGATTCTAAATACACAGTTAGATTATGCATATCGAGGAACCCCGATAATTCAATTTTTTTATGAAATCAAACAAAGTTTAATTTTGGACCCTTTTGGTCCCTATTTCCTAAACTGGGATCAAAACTTCCAAAATCAATCCCAACCTTCCTTTTGTGTTTATTAACCTTGTGTTTAAATGTCATAGATTTCTATTCACTTATGATAAAGTTATCGGCGAAAACCAAGAAAAATGCTTATTTGGGCCTTTTTTTGGCCCCAATTCCTAAAGTGTTCAAAATGAAACTCCCAAAATCAATACAAACCTCCCTTTTGTGGTCATAAACCTTTTGTTAAAATATCATATATATATTTCTATTAACTTATAGTAAAGTTTTTGTGCGAAAACCAAGAAAAATGCTTATTTGGGTCCTTTTTGGCCCCTAATTCCTAAACTATTGGGACTACAACCCCCTTTAGTAGTATTGAACCTGCTGTTAAAAATTTATAGAGATCCATTCACTAAAACTAAAGTTATTGTCCGGAAACTAAATGCGTCTTCGGACGACGACGACGCAGACGACGACAACAGCATACCATTATACGACGCAAAGTTATTTTTTTGCGGTCGTATAAAAAAGTTTCAAGAAAAAAAAAAACACCTAAAAATAATTCATGTATTTCAAATTTAACGTTAAGAAATTCGTGTGACGTCAATAATACGGTATGTATACTAAGTTTCAAGTTGATGGACTTCAACTTCATCAAAAACTACCTCAACCAAAAACTTTAACCTGAAGCGGGACGAACGGACAGTACGACTGACCAACGGACGGACGGACGAACGGACGCACAAACCAGAAAACATAATGCCCATAAATGGGGCATAAAAAGTTGAATGTTTTATCAGAGATGATTATATGTCTCTGTTTTTATTTACTATTATTATTTTATATCACATTCGTTTTAAAATATTTTAGGTTTGTTTTTGCTAAAAAATAGATAAATCCAAATTTAGAGTTTAATGTGCGTAATGTAGATCAAAAGTAATAGGCAATCTGCCTTTTCTATGTATCAAATATCTAACATACTAACGAGGCCAAGAAGTGTAAAAGCAGATTATATAATTTTTGTCAATTAAGATTGACATTCATGAGGTGAAGACTCTAATCCAAATCCCATATTTGCCTGTAATGACTTGTTATTATTGAGAGTTGTGAGTCGGCCAGCCATTATATCAGTTCTTAGAATTAATTACGTAACAAGGCAGCAAATTGACAAATCTAATGACACCCATACTTGAATATACTGCTATATACTAATAACCCCAATTCAACGTGTGCCACAAGTAGAGCAGGTTCTGCTTACTATCCAAGAGCGCCTGAGATCACCCCAGTTTTTGTTGGGATTCGTGTTTCTCATTCTTCAGTTTCTATATACTGTTGTTTGTCTTTTACAAAACATATATACAAGTAAGCTTATATTTCTCCTAAAACTTTCGTCTCAATTTCTGACAAGAAAAATATGCTGAGTTCCACCTGTGAAGCAGGATGGTTTAATGTTAATTATCAGCGACTTGTTTAAATTACACTTTTCACACACCGAGTTTGAATGTCCCTATGACATCTTTCGTCTTTCTTTTTTTATTAATTAAAAATAAATAACACAGATATAAGAAATATTGGGGATACTATATTTCAGTGTGTAAAAATAAAGTAGTTAACATGGTTAAATTATGGTTGGTGAGGCCTTGGAACAGTATATCTAATAGTCAATACATATGTTCTTGGTGAGGCCGACACCTTTGGAAAGATTTGGTCTGATCACACATTCATGTCCCTCCTTGTCAAACCTTGTGTGGTCTTCATCTCAGTGGCGGATCCAGCCATTTTAAAAGGGGGGGAGGGGTGTCCCAACCCAGGATAAAGGGGGGGGGGGGGGGGTTCCAACTAAATGTTCCCATTCAAATGCATTGATCAGCAAAAAAAAAGGGGGGGCTCCAACCCCCGGAACCCCCCCCCCCTTTTGGATCCGTCACTGCATCTGTTTGTTATGTTATAACAAGAATTGGGTGTTGATTGCAGATCTTCAATAATACGCATCTGGCGTATTAAATTATAACCTTGGTACCTTTGATAACTATTTAAACATTTTTATGAAGACTCAGGACAATATATGCTTAATAAGAGAAATGGATACAGCTAAAAATACTTTGTTTGCTGTCCATTTTCCATGAACTAGTTCACATTTTGTTTAGGGGACAGCGGAAGCCAGCCTCCAGGTGTGGGCTTTTCTCACGTGTTGAAGACCCATTTGTGGCCTTAGACCGCTCTTTGGTCGGGTTGTTGTCTCTTTGACACATTCTCATTTCATTGTCAATTTTATTACCAAATAATGCAGGTACCTCCAATAAAACATTTTTTCGATACATGTGATTTGAATTTGGTAGTTTCACAAGAAACTAGCAAACATCTTGGGGAATATAAGTGAATAGAACCTGGTTTCTGCCACTTAGAATCCTCTTTTTTGACACAATTGACAACAGTGATGATGGTTGTTTTGTGCTATAAAATTAACATTGGCCCCTGTTAAAACGTTTAAGCCTGCAACATTTGTTTGCACCTGTCCTGAGTCAGGAACCTATTGTTTAGTCGTTGTCGTTTGTTGATGCGATTCATAAGTGTTTCTTGTTATCTTATAAAGATTATACCTGGTTTTCCTGTTTGAATGGTTTTACAATGGCTGAAGAGTTGTCTCCTTTGCACTCATACCACATCTTCTTATATATAATCAAATAAGTATAAAAGAAAATATGTAAAACTATCAAAATTATCAATTTAATCAAATAAATATAAGAAAACAATTTGCATGAGTATCTAGTAAAATAAAGCTAAAAAAAACTATGCATGTATTTGAAATGCTATAAACAAAGAAAAATATATAAGGGTCAATATTTGACCTCTTCAATCATTAATTCTCCAATCTGTCAGAACTCATTTAAAGCTTAACGTAATATAAACATAAAACTGGCCATTTTTTAAGTAATCATATATCAATATTTATGTCACAATGATAACATACAAAGAAGAAAACTATCATATTTTATAAGAATATAAAAAATAAAAAAATACAGGAACATTAAAGTCACATTTTTTTCACGTCAATTTCTTATTCTAAATTAAGAAGATAAGAATCCACAGTGGTCTTTTCTGATTTATGAAAAAAGAAAAAAATCTTAAGGGTAACTTTTTTGGTAAGGCTGTTGAAATGATGCAATTTTTGGCAGCTACCGCGGGTCTCTACCACGGTATGTACGAGGCAGACCCATCGTTACTTTTAGTAAGATTAATACAGAGGACAAATATTTAAAATAAACAAAAATAAATAAATCTAAATTTATCATTTCCTCAAGGTTATCTGATAAATAAATAAAATTTAAAAATCAAGTAGGCAATATGTAACCAATAGCCTCATCTCAATAAATAACAGTATCTAAATATAATAACACGCTGACTTTATTTCAATATAATAACACAAGATTAAATTATGCAATATTAACTATTGTTCAAGTAATAATGTACTGTAAGTGGGTACAGAACACCTAAGGGAGTTAACTCTTTAAAAATCAGTTTGATGTTTTAATCACAGACTTTTATAAAGGAGAAAATCAAGCTTCTCAATGATCAAATTTAGTGCTTGTCAAATTGCTATATATGTGTATCCCATGAAATTATTCCTGTCAATTATGTGGTCTTGATCTCTTAAAATTATAATTTTTTGTCAACAAGTGAAAAGTAAATATTTTGTCAAAATTTTATGAAATTAAACAAGCCAGATCTATTTTAGTCAAAATATTGGGTACCTTTTAACATAGGAAAATTACTGCAGATAATTGCAATATATTTCTATGTATTATTTACTTATGAAAATGAAAAGTTGAAAACATGTTTAAAAAACTTTTAATATCTAGCTGTCTATGGATGACCTGAATGATGAGGATGGCTTTGATTGCAATGTGAACTACATAAATTCAATATGGCACAAAATATCAAGAGTTGTCTCCACTTTGTCCAGAGATTTATCCTCAGACCATCTTTACCCTTAAAACATTTAATGATAGTAGATTAAAAAAACTTAATTAACTTTCAATGTTGATTTACTGCACTGTTTATTTTTAATTTTGTAGATTTCTTTTATGTGTATCAATATGATTTAAATGAGTTTAAATTCATTAATGGCACATACAAAAATTCTGCTGAACCCAGGATGAATAAGTCAAATAATGAATCTTAAATTACAAACAATAAGAAATAACAACAAGTCAGCAAATCAAAAAGACAAACAAAACCTTAAAAAAAAGCAACCTGAGGTCATGAAGATATTCAACAATTTTTATCTTCTTTGAGCACGACTTCTTGTGAAATATTTTTCATATGAAAATTGCATAACTGTTCAAATTGATCGAATAGTTTGTAAGAATAAAAAGAATACTTTCTTTCAAAATTTATACTTAAAAATCAATATCTGAATATATTTACCAATTTCAAGAAAAAATACTTTTAAACAACTAACATTTCAACATACTATTTTTTTAAGAACTGTTCTATAAATATATTAATGGGACCACTTTGAAATCTCAATGATGGTTTTTGTAAATTGAAAGATCAAGACAAACTCTAAAGTTGCCTCTTAGACATTTACTTCATTTTCAAAGTGAATATCCTGTGTGAGATAATAAAACAAGTTCTTTTCAAGGTACAATTAGCAGATATATAATTAAGTACGTAAAATTCAACTCATTCTATCTATCATTTGTCACAACTGAACATTTTAGCAATCTGTAAACACTTTTGACAATTAATAATAAATCTATAAACCATTTCGTAACATTGCATAAGCATGCTCATATAAATACGTCCACGTGGCAAAGTTCAATAATTTGATGTTCATTTAAATAATCTTGAAAATATAAGGCTATGTGAACCCAAAATATTTTCTGTTTACGTCTGCATATTATTATGAAGTCTTTGCTGTATTCAGATTTTTACAGACAGGATTTATATATACATTTCTGAAAATTTTGTAGGTACTCTTGACAGAATAGCTGCTATTATGAATCACTCCCACTTAAACCTTCTTCTTTGAGTATTTTAACATGAGCTCGTCACCAACTTCACTTAAAATAGCAATAGCCTGAAATGTAAGCATAATAACATCATTATTCAGTGTTTTAGATTTGAAGCATTTCAGCACCTTTAGGAAAAATTTTGAGATACAAAAATTGAACATGTTAAAACTTGGACAAGGAAATACTGTCAAAGTAAAATATATAATAGTTAATTCCCCTCCCAAAAAATTTCAAAATATTCTATCACAAAGCAACATGACAGGTGTTACAGCAAAGCTTACCCTTCCGGAGCATGTGATATCATTTAAGGCTAGAAAGGAAGTTTGTACATGTATTCACTAAGCTTGGGTTTACGTGGATCCTTATATCCATATTTATCTAATTTCCTCTTTTCACATGTCTCAGTTCTTTCATAGAAAAGATAATGGAAAAACCAAATGTGTCGAAGAGACGTTCTAATGCAACAATGTTTGTATCGTTCATTTTGATTGGTTAATGCACCAATATTCATGGCATCAATCCACAATTGATGCTCTGAAAACATATGCTCAGGAGGCACAGACGATGTTTTGCAGATTTTAAATGTATGATTTGACATTGTTTTGTGTGTCAGTTTCATTAGAATGGAGATAACAATATTGTATTTTAAGCTCAGACAGACACCAGTAAAATTAGTTTGCGACCCTCAAATCACTATTTGATGCCTTTGGAGCTTAAAATACAAAACAGTTATCAACTCTCTTCTTGGTATAATTAATTTCTGAGAATCAACATATGATATCCTGTAAGATATTTGATCTGTCCATCTGTCCTGCTTCAGGTTAAAGTTTTTGGTCAAGGTAGTGTTTGATGAAGTTGAAATCCAATCATCTTGAAACCTAGTATAAATGTTCCTTTTGATATGTTCTCTCTAATTGTAATGTCAAATTAAAGTTTTGACACCAATATCACATTCCACTGAACATAGAAAATGATAGTACGAGTTGGGCATTCCTGTACTATGGACAAATTCTTGTATCAATTTTTACCATGAATTTGTTGGTCTTTCTACAACATATGAGTTCGATTTGTCCTTCCATCTCCCCTCTCCTTTTTTTTGTTAAGGTATTGACATATGTTAATGTTTTATACCACTTACCTGATCTAGATTTTCTTTAGTATGAGCTGCTGATAAACACATTCTAGCACGTGATTCTATGATTGGAGTAGCAGGGAAGCCTACCACACATCCCCCCCTTTTTTTGTTAAGGTATTGACATATGTTAATGTTTTATACCACTTACCTGATCTAGATTTTCTTTAGTATGAGCTGCCGATAAACACATTCTAGCACGTGATTCTATAATTGGAGTAGCAGGGAAGCCAACCACACCTCCCCCCCCTTTTTTTGTTAAGGTATTGACTATTGTTACTGTTCTGTACCACTTACCTGATCTAGATTTTCTTTAGTATGAGCTGCTGATAAACACATTCTGGCACGTGATTCTATGATTGGAGTAGCAGGGAAGCCAACCACACACCCCCCCCTTTTTTTGTTAAGGTATTGACATATGTTAATGTTTTGTACCACTTACCTGATCTAGAGTTTCTTTAGTATGAGCTGCCGATAAACACATTCTAGCACGTGATTCTATAATTGGAGTAGCAGGGAAGCCAACCACACCTCCCCCCCCTTTTTTTGTTAAGGTATTGACTTTTGTTACTGTTCTGTACCACTTACCTGATCTAGATTTTCTTTAGTATGAGCTGCTGATAAACACATTCTAGCACGTGATTCTATGATTGGAGTAGCAGGGAAGCCAACCACACCTCCCCCCCCCCTTTTTTTTGTTAAGGTATTGACTTTTGTTACTGTTCTGTACCACTTACCTGATCTAGATTTTCTTTAGTATGAGCTGCTGATAAACACATTCTAGCACGTGATTCTATAATTGGAGTAGCAGGGAAGCCTACAACACATATCCCTAATCCTTTCTCTATACACATTCTATTAATAGCTCTGAAATATAATTAAATTAATTATTATTTTCACAGGCTTTTATTAACAAAAATAATACAGGTTGGAAGACACTGTTTCCCTCATAATACACACTTATTGAATCTTTAAAATATCAAAATATTTGCTTCAAAATCATAAATGTCTTCTGCTAGTAAAAAAAAAATACATTGGTGCATTTATTTGGTCAAATTCAAATTCAAATTCACTAAGTGTATTGTTCTTTTGAAATACACTCATAGAATCTTTAAAATATCAAAATATTTGCTTCAAAATCATAAATGTCTTATGCCAGTCAAAAAAAAAATACATTGGTGCATTTATTTGGTCTCAGTCAAATTCAAATTCACTAAGTGTATTGTTCTTTTGAAATTACAACTTGGAGTTTTCTTTCAAACAAGAGGCTCTCAAGAGCCTGAATCGCTCACCTGAATTATTTTGGTTTAATCTCTCATCAATGATTATTTTGGCTTTTCAATTTATTTAAATGTTCTTTGAATCGTCCTATTTTCTTCAAAAGCAAAAAAAAATCATTTTCTCCTATGTTCTATTTTAGCCATAGGAGCTATGTTTCTTGACATACAAGGAAATGAAATATAAAATTTATACTAGATACTCTGAAACTCTGAAACTCATTTAGCCTAAGTTTGGCTGAAATTGATACAGCAGTTTCATAAGAGAAGATTTTTTAAAGTAAGTCAACATGGTGAACAAATTGTGAAAAAAGTCTTTAAAGGGCAATAACTCCTAAAGAGGTCAATTGACAATTTTGGTCAAATTGACTTATTTGTAGATCTTACTTTGCTGATCATATTTGCTGTTTACAGTTTATCTTTATCTATAATAATATTCAAGATAATGACCAAAAACTGCAAAATTTCCTTAAAATTACCAATTAAGTGGCAGCAACCCAACAATTGGATGTTTGATTCATCTGAAAATTTCAGGGCTGATAGATATTGACCTAATGAACATTTTTACTCCATGTCAGATTTGCTCTTAATGCTTTAGTTTTTGAGATATAAGCCAAAAACTGCATTTGACCCCTATGTTCTATTTTAAGTAACGGCGGCCATGTTTTTTGACGGATCAAAAATCAAAGCACACACTTTGTGCAGGATAATCTAAGGAACAACCATGCTAAGTTTTAACCAAATCCATTCAGTAGTTTCAGAGGAGAAGATTTTTTAAAGTTAGCAAATATGATGAACAAATCGTGAAAAATTGTCATTAAAGGACAATAACCCCTTAAGGGGTCAATTGACAATTTTGGTCAAATTAACTTATTTGTAGATCTTACTTTGCTGATCTTTTTTGCTGTTTACAGTTTATCTTTATCTATAATAATATTCAAGATAATGACCAAAAACTGCAAAATTTCCTTAAAATTACCAATTAAGTGGCAGCAACCCAACAATGGTTTGTTTGATTCATCTGAAAATTTCAGGGCTGATAGATCTTGACCTAATGAACATTTTTACTCCATGTCAGATTTGCTCTAAATGCTTTCGTTTTTGAGATATAAGCCAAAAACTGCATTTGACCCCTATGTTCTATTTTAAGTAACCGCGGCCATGTTTTTTGACGGATCAAAAATCAAAGCACACACTTTGTTTAGGATAATCTAAGGAACAATCATGCTAAGTTTTAACCAAATCCATTCAGTAGTTTCAGAGGAGAAGATTTTTTAAAGTTAGCAAATATGATGAACAAATTGTGAAAAATTGTCATTAAAGGACAATAACCCCTTAAGGGGTCAATTGACAATTTTGGTCATATTAACTTATTTGTAGATCTTACTTTGCTGATCTTTTTTGCTGTTTACAGTTTATCTTTATCTATAATAATATTCAAGATAATGACCAAAAACTGCAAAATTTCCTTAAAATTACCAATTAAGTGGCAGCAACCCAACAATGGTTTGTTTGATTCATCTGAAAATTTCAGGGCTGATAGATCTTGACCTAATGAACATTTTTACCCCATGTCAGATTTGCTCTAAATGCTTTCGTTTTTGAGATATAAGCCAAAAACTGCATTTGACCCCTATGTTCTATTTTAAGTAACGGCGGCCATGTTTTTTGACGGATCAAAAATCGAAGCGCACATTTTGTGCAGGATATACTAAGGAACAATCATGTTAAGTTTCATTCAAATCCATTCAGTAGTTTCAGAGGAGAAGATGTTTGAAAAATTGTTAACGACGACGACGACGACGTCGACGACGACGACGACGACGACGACGGACGCCAAGTGATGAGAAAAGCTCACATGGCCTTTTAGGCCAGGTGAGCTAAAAACAAGAGGCTCTCAAGAGCCTGAATCGCTCACCTGAATTATTTTGGTTTAATCTCTCATCAATGATTATTTTGGCTTTTCAATTTATTTAAATGTTCTTTGAATCGTCCTATTTTCTTCAAAAGCAAAAAAAAATCATTTTCTCCTATGTTCTATTTTAGCCATAGGAGCTATGTTTCTTGACATACAAGGAAATGAAATATAAAATTTATACTAGATACTCTGAAACTCTGAAACTCATTTAGCCTAAGTTTGGCTGAAATTGATACAGCAGTTTCATAAGAGAAGATTTTTTAAAGTAAGTCAACATGGTGAACAAATTGTGAAAAAAGTCTTTAAAGGGCAATAACTCCTAAAGAGGTCAATTGACAATTTTGGTCAAATTGACTTATTTGTAGATCTTACTTTGCTGATCATATTTGCTGTTTACAGTTTATCTTTATCTATAATAATATTCAAGATAATGACCAAAAACTGCAAAATTTCCTTAAAATTACCAATTAAGTGGCAGCAACCCAACAATTGGATGTTTGATTCATCTGAAAATTTCAGGGCTGATAGATATTGACCTAATGAACATTTTTACTCCATGTCAGATTTGCTCTTAATGCTTTCGTTTTTGAGATATAAGCCAAAAACTGCATTTGACCCCTATGTTCTATTTTAAGTAACGGCGGCCATGTTTTTTGACGGATCAAAAATCAAAGCACACACTTTGTGCAGGATAATCTAAGGAACAACCATGCTAAGTTTTAACCAAATCCATTCAGTAGTTTCAGAGGAGAAGATTTTTTAAAGTTAGCAAATATGATGAACAAATCGTGAAAAATTGTCATTAAAGGACAATAACCCCTTAAGGGGTCAATTGACAATTTTGGTCAAATTAACTTATTTGTAGATCTTACTTTGCTGATCTTTTTTGCTGTTTACAGTTTATCTTTATCTATAATAATATTCAAGATAATGACCAAAAACTGCAAAATTTCCTTAAAATTACCAATTAAGTGGCAGCAACCCAACAATGGTTTGTTTGATTCATCTGAAAATTTCAGGGCTGATAGATCTTGACCTAATGAACATTTTTACTCCATGTCAGATTTGCTCTAAATGCTTTCGTTTTTGAGATATAAGCCAAAAACTGCATTTGACCCCTATGTTCTATTTTAAGTAACCGCGGCCATGTTTTTTGACGGATCAAAAATCAAAGCACACACTTTGTTTAGGATAATCTAAGGAACAATCATGCTAAGTTTTAACCAAATCCATTCAGTAGTTTCAGAGGAGAAGATTTTTTAAAGTTAGCAAATATGATGAACAAATTGTGAAAAATTGTCATTAAAGGACAATAACCCCTTAAGGGGTCAATTGACAATTTTGGTCATATTAACTTATTTGTAGATCTTACTTTGCTGATCTTTTTTGCTGTTTACAGTTTATCTTTATCTATAATAATATTCAAGATAATGACCAAAAACTGCAAAATTTCCTTAAAATTACCAATTAAGTGGCAGCAACCCAACAATGGTTTGTTTGATTCATCTGAAAATTTCAGGGCTGATAGATCTTGACCTAATGAACATTTTTACCCCATGTCAGATTTGCTCTAAATGCTTTCGTTTTTGAGATATAAGCCAAAAACTGCATTTGACCCCTATGTTCTATTTTAAGTAACGGCGGCCATGTTTTTTGACGGATCAAAAATCGAAGCGCACATTTTGTGCAGGATATACTAAGGAACAATCATGTTAAGTTTCATTCAAATCCATTCAGTAGTTTCAGAGGAGAAGATGTTTGAAAAATTGTTAACGACGACGACGACGACGTCGACGACGACGACGACGACGACGACGGACGCCAAGTGATGAGAAAAGCTCACATGGCCTTTTAGGCCAGGTGAGCTAATGATATAGATGATACATAGAATTCATTTTTTGGAATAGTTGCATTTTTATTCATCTGTTTTCATATCTCAATTTTAACTGGATTTGAAATTATTCCATTTTACCAGAGAGAAAAGGTGTCTTGCAATTACAAAATGAATCATAACAATACTTAACTCAATATCCTTTTAGTTCATAATTATTTAATTGGTACTAATTTTGTTGTTGTCATGGATAAAGTTATACTACAAATTACTTACCCTAGTTTTGTAGGGAAGAATACTAGTAAAGGCACAACAGGTGAGTTGTCATTTCCATATATTATAAAACCTTTCTTTATTAGCTCTCTTCTAAAATATTTGGTATTCCATTTCAACTGTTCTATTCTTTTCTTGCCTAAAAAAACAAACATAATAAACATCTCAGAGAAACAATATTGACTGAATTTGCCTAAACTAGAAGCTCTTAAGGATGTTTGCTGCTCAGTTTCAAAATAAATAACTTTCCATAAAACTAGTACATGTATATATTGATAGAGGATTAATTGAGGAATCAAAAAACAAAACAAAATATAGGGGTTAATGTGCTTGTTTTCGAGATATTAGCCACTGGAATTTTGGCGGGAAAATGTTCTCTCTTGATTTTTCATAGCTTTATCATTATCCAGTTCAAGTTCTCAAAAACTATAAAAAAATAAATAAAAATATATAAGACTTTTACAAATGGCTTATAATTATACATGTAAAAGATTTATAAAAAGAAAAATGGGGATCTATTGGCAAAATTTTTTAAGGCATTCAAATGGATAAATCCAGAGGATTTCGAAAATCTGACAAAAATTCCAAAACATGACAAGCAAACATCCTTAACAATTACAGCAATATTCACTTATTTGTAGTCTTGATTGATCTGTTTTTATATATTTCATGTCAGGGCCTTTTATAGCCAACCCTACATTATGGGTTTTACTTTTTGTTGAAGGCCAACTGGATGCTTATAATAGCTTACATTCATTTCATTTGAACTTTGGTGGATAGTTGTCTCGTTGGCAATCATACCACATCTCCTTATTTTTATAAGGTAGATATCAAAATTTGTCTACCCTTTAGATTTTCTGTATCTAATGCAGTTTCAGAGAAAATTCAATAGACAACACCTAGTGATGAGAAAAGCTCACTTGACCCTTTTGCTCATATACTTTTCTGATATGTCCGATTTTGTAAATAGTGTTTCTAAAGTCTAAAACAATGTTTTTTCAACAGTTTACATGATTTTTTTTTTCATCACCAAACGTGATAAAATTAGACATTCAAAAACTCAAGTTAACTTAAAACTTGTTCCTATTCAAAAGAGATTGCATTGCAATTTACCTTATATTATAAATATATTAATAAATCTTGATCAATGTAAATGTAAGTTATCATACATACATACCTTCTAATGTACTGTCCCTCCCCATTATGATAGACATTGATGATAAAATTTGTTGACAAACTGCGGGACACATGGTAGGGGAATATATTGATGCATGGGAATTTAGACGTAAATGGTTTATCAGTTGCTGAAAAAAAAACAAAAAAACTATTTTATAAAATTAATACAGTTACCTCCCTTTCCCTACAAAATCTTTACAAATAAAACAAACAAAAAATAGTGACCAATAAACTGGTTAGATCACAGTAAATTACAATATTGTATGTGTAATTTTGTCTTATTCTATCCAAATGCAAATTATCTAAAGCATATAGGTTAAATAATAAAAGAATTCTGGCCTGGAATGGTAAAAAAAAGGCAATATGATTTTCTTGCGAGTTATGCTCTCCCCTTAGGGACGACATCAAAAGTTCAATGTAGGATAAAAAACTTAATTCATATAGTTTTTTCACTGACCCCCTACCCCCCTCTTAACTTAATTTGGGAAAAATTGATTAACCAATAAGGATATATATAGAAATCGATTTTATTTAACCAAAACTTGCAGCTATTTTGACCCCCACCCCCAAACTATTTGAATTAAGTTTTTTATCCTTCATTGATTTTTTTATGTCGTCCCTTACATACCTTAGTTCCAGCAATATAACCCCCAGCAGCACCAAAACTTTTAGTAAATGTTCCCATCATAACATCAATGTCTCTAGGGTTTAATCCAAAATACTCTACAACCCCTCGACCAGTACTTCCTAACGCACCAATACTGTGAGCTTCATCTAAGTATACATAGGCTTTGTATTTCTTCTTTAATTGGATGACTTCTGGTAGACGTATCACTGAGCCTTCCATACTGGAATAAATATACAATGTTATTTACGTGCTAATTGAAACTCCCTGCTTACTGTCATGGCTTAAAAGTTCAATTCTAATATCAGTTCTGAATGGCAGAAATATTCTGGAATATTATTTCCACTGAAAGAAATATTACAATACAGAATAAGGGGTATAGAATATTGATTCAACAGAAGCAGGTTTTTTACCATTTTTTATATCAAAGTTTCCAGAGGATCTATCAGGAGAAACAGATTTACTTTGACACCTACCACCCTTGCATGGTAAGTGATAGCTAAACTTCAACTTGACACAGAGTAGACACTTTTCAATTAATGGAGGCCATAAATTGCAGTCTAGACATCTTTTTGTTTATGTGTTGTGCTGTTGGGTTGCTGCCTCTTGACTTATTTTTTTTTTTAATGTACACTTGCCTTAGACAAGTCATATTTCATTATCATGGAGCCAAAAACAGGGGTATGAACTTCATTTCTGACAAATATTTCTTCTGGTTTTATAAAAGCTGGGTTTTGATATATTTTTTTTATGTAGCTGGTTTTATAAAAGCTGGGTTTTGATATATTTTTTTTTATGTAGTCAATGAGAGGAATTGCAAAATTTCTAACCTGTATACTCCTTCAACTACAATTAATATTTTTTTCCAAGCTCGACTTCGTCTTGGTTGACCATCTACAACTGCTGCTTTAAGCTTCTTTTCTAAATCTGCCATATCTAAAAACAAAATAACACAAAAGGTCAAATCTAGTAAATCTTTTAATAAAGCAAGATTATCTCATTTAGATTATTCATTCACCAACCTATCTCTTAATTTTGCAACTCTAACCACCCAACTTATTTTTCTTTTTGAAGATAGAACCTAAAATTTGACATCCATCCTTTCTTTATTCATATCTTACCTTAATTTCTCTGACTACCGAAATCTCAGTTTTGAGGCTTGTGGTCACTGAATGAACAACTTGTGCCACTTGGCCACAAAGGCCACTAAGTACAGACTGAAGGTCAAGATTTTGGAATCAGGTGTATTCCATAATACTATTAATTTGTTTATTCTGAATAATTAGATTCTTTCTTGTTTAACTGCATTTTCAAAGGTAGACAGAAAACAGCAGATAATACAGTTTTTCTTAAATATCTAAAAATTTAAATCTAAATCCTTAACACTTTGTGCAAAATCATTAGAAAAACCAATCAAATAAATTTCTGACTCTATTTTCTGCATATCGACAATAGTAATTTAACAATTAAAGTTTTTGCATTTGGTCAATAAAAGGATATATCAACCTCAGACTTTGCCCTCAGTCGATACACTACTTTCAGGTATTTTCTTATTGGCTGTGATATACATACCATTATGTTTAAAAGTTTTGATTGTAGCACCTGATAACCTGGATCCTAGTACTAAGGAAGCATGATTTAATTCATCACTAAGTATAAGGCTGCCCTGAAATGAAAAGAAAATGATATCCATTACAAATTGTGGTTAAAAAAAGGGGGGCAAGATTCTGTGAACAAACGAGGATACAAATCAGGGGAGAAAGAATTAATTAACAGATGAATTGTCTGAAAAACATACATTCCATTAATGAATCCAGTCCACTTCAACAAGATAGAAGATAATAACAGAGAAGTCTATTTGGGGATGTGGAGAATTGTCAGGTAAAATCAATCCAACTTCTTATCTTGGACAAGCAATTTCTATATAAGAAAACTCAAACGGGACAAGTAAAAAAAACCTGGCAAGTAAATATAATACTTGTCCTTGGACAATTGAAAAATTTGAATATTTCCATATCCCTGCTATTTATCTTGAAATGCAATTTTCTTACCTTTCCAACTAGACTTGGCATATTCATTGAATTAGTAGCAAATCCCATTGGCAAAGTGATGGCTGCCTCCATCCCAAGATATTCTGCTACAAGAAGATCTAGTTCCTGATGTATATCTAAGAACCCTGAAAAGTAAGAAATTATTGATATTATTGCAAAAACTCAATTCTTCTGATCTAAAAGAAAAAAAAACACAATATAAATTTAATAGGACTAAGATTGACCTCAGTAATTTTTACTTTTACATTTTTTGTATTTTCTTGCTGTATCAATAACAATCAAGTTTTTTTTTTATAATCTGAGTTAATATCCCCCTTGTGAAAAAAGTTTTTTTAAGAATGAAACATGTTTAATTGGACAGTTATAACTTGGTTGAGCCTTTATATATGCAGTGCTGATTCTAAACTGAACTAAATGTTTGCTTGCTGTTTTCCTGGAGTCAAAGTAGATGGTATGAAATACATGTACAACAAAAATGCATATTCATGTATACATCACATACACATTTTTGTAAATAGCATGGTATAAATTATTATTATAATGAGTAGAAAAAAGAAGTAATCTTTATTTCATGTGTTTACTTGACACTACTATCCAAATCTTTTTCTGAAGTTTCATTAAAAAATATTGATATATAATAAGGGAGACAACTTATGTTTTCTTTAAACATTTACATGGGAGATAATTCTATTCTAGCCACAGTTGTAAAATCATTGAACATCAGCTCATAGACATAATTTCGTCATTTGACTGCAATGTCATCGACATTTTTATCATTATTTACTCCTTTTTAGAATTTAATTATTAGGAATGACATTAATGTTTTTTCTGTCTATTTGAAATAATATAAAAAATGTGGTGCACACTCATAAATAACAAGTTAGCTATGTGTGCACCACATTTTTGATGTTATTACTTCTTAGAAAAAAAATACAGTTATTCATAAATAATGTTGTAACAGAATTTAATTTATAGATGTTATGGTGTTCTTGCTTGTATAACATACCTAACTCTTGTTTACTTGCACAAGTTCCAGTTCCATATTTTTGTAATGACTTTTCAGCAGCTTCAGCACAAGGTCCTTTGCAATCAGAAAATCCTAAATAATTGTATGACCCTAGATTTATCACATTATGCGATCTACCTGTCAAACTGAAATAATAATCTTATAGTCAATTAAAAGCTCCAAATAGTAAGGCCAAATAAAAAAGTATGTGTGGTTCCAGTTACATTTGAAAAAAAGCAAGAGTAGGTAGGTAGGGATTTTTTTTTATTTTATGGTTTTTTTTTACATTGAGTCTATGGGAGCAACAGTCTGACAGTGTTTAATGAAAAAAGACAATAAAATCTTTAGGGTAGGCTATTTTTAAGCCGAAAAAGTAGGTAGGGTTACTGGAACCACACATATATTTTTATTTGGCCTAATCAAATAAGAAAATTCAAACAAATTCAAACCAAAAATATGTACATAAAATGTTTATTTTTAATCACAATCTGTATATACAAACACTTATATTATTATTAAATATTTTTATAAATATGTATCAATGTTTGTCAATCACGAATGCGCAACAATATGTATTCTTTAGTATTGAAGCCTTGTTGACCCAAAAGAAGAAGTTGTCAATGTTACACAGCATTGTCTGTCTAAACTCACAATTTTTGTAGTTTTACATCTTAACAAACCAGTCTGATCAGTAAATTACTGTATACTCATTGATTGAAGTTGAAATTTTGGCAAAGTAGCTCACAGCTTAAAAGTTTGTGGCCAAGCTATATAGTTCTATATAAGAATAGTTATCAAAGGAACCAGTATAAAAAAAGCGTTGCCCGAAGTACATTTTGTATTAACGCGGAAGCGCTTCATTCTAAAAATGTGTGCACGGTCAACGCTTTTACAACCCTTAAAGTTACAAAAAGTAGCATTCAATTCTTATAATTACATTTTTCAGCTATGATCATGAAAACATGAATTTTATATTTTTTTTTATTTGATTCACCTGTGCACTTTATTGTGGGACCACGTGTTATCATGAATGATAAGTTGTATTGACTCGACATTTTTGAGTAATGCAATTGCTTAAGGAATAACACATGATGTGCACTTAGCCAATCAGAATAAAGTATTATAATGAAACATACATCTAATGTAAATATTATAACATCAAGTCATTTAAATAAAAGGTAATAATTTTTTGTAAAATGCTTTCCCCTAGTTTTTTTTAACATAAGTTAAAATTACATGAGAAAAATATTTGGGTTGAAACTTAAAGATCATCTAAAATATATTTAATGGTAACGAATAAACAAAATACAGTTTTATAGATATATTTCTTGTTCTAACAGAAATTAAATATTATAGCATTGTTTATAGCAAACTTTTCAGAGGAATTTAATAAGGAGAAACAAATGTATGTTGATGATATTTCTAAATTCTTGAATAAACTGTAAAACTGTAATGTATGGAATTATCATGAAATATTTCAAGTTTTCATTTTTTACACAGAACTTCTTTCTACATCATTCTGTACAAGCATTAATAAAAATTGAATTTGGCCTAAAAACTGTTCTATTCCTTTCTTAATGATGTACATACTCTGCGGTCCACCAATGATTTGTTGTAGTTCTTTCCAGAACATCCATTGTAGGTCCTGCTACAGAACATATCGGTCTGTTAAAGCAGTCACGAATCCTTCTGTATACATGGCGTGTATAGAAACTTTCCCAACTTTGAAACAATGGTACAAATCCCTATTAAAAGAATACTGTTAATTCAGAAAATTTTATGTGTATATTAATTGAAAATTGCAATGGAAGTTTTGGAAACATTTTGCAAATAAATTAATTGCATTATTTGTACGTATCACTACCTGAATTTCAAAAAATAATCTCAAACTTTTGTCCTCCGTCACAATGATTATTTGTAGCTGGTATTCTACAAAGGCTGATACAAAAACATAAATATGGTTCAGCATAATGAGAACAAATTAACAATACAGTGGGTCTCATTGGGGTCTAAGCTGATGCAGGATTGACAGATATTTTTTTTTTACATGTAAAATTCAAATAATTAAGCATGAAAACAGGAAACAAATTTAAACGGGACAAGGGATATTACATGTACTATTATGGCAACAAGAAGTAGGGTATAGGGTTTTGACAAAACAATTAATGGAAACCTGGATCAGACCCCCTCCAATACATAAATTAGATAGGTCCTGTAATAGGGTTGGTAGTGAAATTTAGACTGCCACTGAAAATGAAGGTAAATTGGATTAGGACAGAAATTTAGCCTTACAACAGGCCACCTACAGATCCCTTATTTGTTTGCAAAGGTTTTTAACATCAAAAGAGCATTGCACTCTTTCTACATGAGGCATTAGATTAAATATCGCCATTCTGACAAGAGGTGGCTGCGGATTTGTACATCCTGCACAACCAAATGGAAGCCCCATGGAGGATCCATGTCTTTAAATAAATTGAACAATCTCTTTTAAAGTCAACAAATAAAATGTAAATAAATTATAAAGAGAAATGTTTGTATTTAGCAATTATCTATCAATGAAAAGAGACTGGTAGCTTTAATATATTTCTGTATGTTGTTAAAATGAATGTGTTAATGTACATACTATACTTATTACCATACATGTACATGATGTACATTATAGTTCAAATTCAGTAGGTATATTTTCTTTCTTCAGTTCAGAAATTAATAAAGGTATTTCATTGAGCACTATAATTTTTACATGAAAGGACTTGACTGACAATTTGTTTTCCAGTTTAATAGATAAGTGGTTCTAAATTAGGTAACAAGACCACATATGAAGAAAATGCATCGTACTTAACTTGTATTTTTATTGGTTTTATGCAATAATTTTGCTATAAAACATCCCTATTGCTATGATATGTGAGCCTGCATCACAACACATTGTTATAAGTATCAGTGGTCCAACAAAAATTTTAAATGGTAAAAAACAAGTGAACATGTGGAACTTTCATGACTGTAAATTCAGAAATTATTGGAAGGTTTTTATTAATGCGAATAATGTGACTTGGTGAATATCGTAATAATAAGAACTGGCATTCAAATATCTGATACAAATAAACATTTCTTCCAGGAATCACAATACTATAAATCTCCCATTTTTGTCCATTTTTCAGAAAGGGCAATTATAAATGCACACAATATTTTCTGAATTTACAGTAAACAGAATATAAACAAGAAACTGATCATGGAACTCTACACTTACTTTCTATGATTTGCAGAATATTTACATGCATCAAGTTTGTAAAAAGGTGAATATATTACATGTATAAATAACTGTATCATGTATATATTACATCAATCTATAAATAAGATTTTCTACACATTGAAATCAAAATAAAATTATTAATCTTACGTGTAAATAGCTAATTTGAAAATTTTAGAAATATTTGATTTTGTTTACTACAAAAGGGGTAAATATATTTCCAGGAGTAACGCACTAGGACCTTCTAGATGTTCATATTACTAAGTCTTTGGTTTTCTTTGTTGTTTTTTGTGTTCTGTTGTGCGATTCTCTTTTTTCTAAGCCATGGCTTTGTCAGTTTATTTTCAACTTATGAGAATGGATTTTGGTATGATTCTGGTATCATAATGAGTTTATTTGCCTCTTAATAAATGGCTGTTTTATAAGAAAAAAAATTCTGAAAAAAATTCTTTAATTTTGTCCATGAAATTTAGAAGAAATTTACTTTTTTTTAATTGTTTGCTTCCAGTAAACAAATCGCCGATATGCTTTCGGTATGCAGTTACCTCAGCATCACCTTTCTCAGAAAAATTTTGGAGATCGCAATATGCAAGTGCAAAGGGCAGAGTGAGCCTCTCTTCTTCAAAAACATTTAACATTTATGTATGTCGTGTTTGTATCATTCATTAAACAAGGCCAATGCTGCTGATATCAAATCAAATTGCTGGTGACTTACTAATTTAAATAATAAAATCAAATCAAAACTCAATTGATAATTCTAAGAATATCTTATTCATGACTGTGATGACAAATTATTTATTTAATATTGTGATCATACAACAGTTTCATATCATATATACCTACCGATTGTCTGGGCTCTGTGCATGCCTTTTCATTTTCCAGACCAGCGTTTCTAAGAAAATCTCTGACGTGTCCTACTAGAACTAATATTCCATAACATAAATATGTTAAAACAGCTATATAAATAGGGGTTTCTTCAAAATTCTCTTGAAAATCTTTTGGGTCCTCAGGTAGAGACTGCTTAAAAGAAAATGAAGATTAAACAAAACTGTCTTGAACAACATCCTGTAACAGTCTTAAATGTTTGCACCTGTCTTAAGTCAGGAATCTGATGTACAGTAGTTGTCGTCTGTTTATGTAGTTCATACATGTTTCTAGTTTTTATATAGATTAGACCGTTGGTTTTGTCGTTTGAATGGTTTTACACTAGTAATTTTTGGGGCCCTTTATAGCTTGCTGTTCATTGTGAGCCAAGGCTCTGTGTTGAAGGCCGTAACTTGACCTATAATGGTTTACTTTTATAAATTGTTACATGGATTGAGAGTTGTCTCATTGGCACTCATACCACATCTTTGTATATATCTCTGTATACCTTGCAGGATCATCAAATTTTGCATATAGACATGATATATTGTATGAGACTTAAGATCATTAAAGTTGTCATTTAAAAGCAATTCTTCCAAGAGCCTCCTTATTTTGATATGTATTAAGGGAGATAATTCAAGATATTTAGCATGGGAGATAACTCAATAATAGCTTCAGTCATGGCATTAGGGATTATAATAAGTCATTCTGAAGGTTGGCGTGGATCTTGTCAGACAAAATTTGTTTGGTGCAGTTTAGTGTTAAATAATTTTTAATTTTGTCCAAATCATACCTGAAAATGTCCTGTAAAAAAATTGGTCTGGCTTAGTTAAGAAGAATGGTTCACTGGACCAGATTTCCAGTTGATTTCTCAAAGCCTTGTGAACCTCTCTGACGGTATAATTCATTGATAACCCAGGCTGTCTATCAAATTAATCATATTCAAGACTAAATCTTTTTTCAAATCATAATATCTTATTTAGTGTTTTAATGCATCACAATCAAGTGTCTGGTCAAGAAAGGCTGTGAATCAGAGGGCCCTTATATCATATTACATATGTATATACAACAACTTTATCATATATGCAAATATAATGACTAAATAAAAGTAACAACTTGTATCATGTAACATATGTAATTCAACCCCTATATCATAAAGGCAAACACAATGTTATTCCAGCTGTTATTATCAGTTTTTGTAGATTAAAATATCAATATGAAAATCAGTCATAAGATAGCTAATATCAAATCATTTAACATGGTGTATATGGTATCTGAGAGCTTTGTCATTTATGACAAATAAGTATGTGAAACAAACCATGAAATTATGTCATATTTAATACAAGAGCAATTTCATATTTATCATGTTTATTGAACATTGGTAAACAAACATTGATTTAATCTTATCTTACATTTCATTTAAATAACCATGGCAACTTCTTGATGATTGGAAAGCATGTACATTGTACATGTCATGTGTATCTTTATGAATAGTGAATACTTGTACATGACTTTTTTTGTATATTTTTTCTTATTATTTGCAAAGTTTATTTTGCATACTTAATTCTCAGATCCGGACATCCTGGCATTTACATTTGTCATACCTGTCAACCTGTGATGATGAAAATGCAGGTCATGACCTGCATTGAAGAATCAAATGTCAGGTCATAACGCGTACGAACTTTTTCGAGCTGAATTTCAGTATTTATGGTACATTTTCTTATAATGTATATCAAATATACCAAAACATCAATACATGTTCACTTTGTTAAGTCATTTTAAATCTTATTTAATATTATTTCATTGCACTTTTAAAGATTTTTATATATTTGTGTAACTCAGTCTTGTGTGCTTTACTTTTTGAGAGATAGAATTTAATGTAATTCTTAAATGTTTGAGACTTTTGACTATGTAGCCTTGAACCATACTGTTTTTTCAATACACAAATGGAAGTTTTTAACGACCTTGACTGGCTATACAGCCCTTGCACGGTCGGGATTAACAAGGAAATTAGACTATGATAAAATATAGTAATACAGTTAAAGGAAGTATAAATGTAAAAAATAATTTTCAACTTTTTTTTTAAAAATTGTATAAAGGTATAAAAATAATGAAAAGTTATTTTTCAATATGTATTTGAATTTTATATTTTTATGATTTAATCTTTTTCACCCATAAAACGTAAATATTAGGAATAATTTTGAATGGTGACAAATAAGGGGAAGTAACTCTAGTTCAGTTTGTAAACCACATGGTGCAATTTATTTACAACCTAAAGCTAAGGTAATTGGTGTTAATTAACAGTGTGTTTGACACCAAAGCTGTCAAGTGAAGCCATGCACTTAATGGGTCACTTAATTTGACAGTTTACATAGCTAGATGAACTTCCTGTTCATGGAAGAATTACGAATTTGCCGGTATTTCAAAGGAATATTACTTATGAAATCAATCTCAAGGCTAAGAAATACGGGTGAAATCGGGTCATTTTCGGAATTCCCGGGTTATTTCAATGACCCGGCGGGTGTTCCGGGTGATCCCTCAGGATTGTGAAAATCTCGGGTCACACCCGCAGAATACGGGTCAGTTGACAGGTATGATTTGTCAGGAGGTGATGCCATCCGGAATCCTCTAGATTTTTCATCTATTTGAAGGGGATTACTGATTATTTATATTGCCGATAATTTTTTAACGAGAGGTTATAGTATGTTAAAAATCAAAATAGAGATATTATATAGTGTCTTTAACAGTATTAAAAGAGTAAAATTACTATATTCAACTGGTTACGATATATATCAATTAAATTAATTTGCAATAAGTCTATGGAAAATCTAGAGGAATCTTATCCGCATCACCTCTCAACATTGTTTACATAACAAAAATGCTAATCATTGATTGGTCAGTTACATGTTGTGATGTCACTGCAGATCTGAGAATTTATTTGCTTAGCAATACAATTATTAAAAAATTATTGGATAATTCAATACAAATAACAAATGTCAATCATAATTTATATAATTTGACAACTTAGTTTATAAATGGATGAATGTTATGTCATTATTGACAAATAAATTAACATTTCCCCCTTGGGAATGTAAACAATACATTGTATCAATCATTTTCACAAAATATTTTATACAAAAGATACATTTATAAAATCAAAAAGGGTTTTACTTTATATAAGAATTGATCTTTATAAATGATAGAGATAAGAACACTGAAGAAGGTGTGGTATGAGTGCCAATGAGACTACTCTCCCATCCATGTCACAATTTGTAAAAGTAAACCATTACAGGTCAAAGTCCACTTTCTTTAGTCAACTAGGTTATCTTATATAACCTCTTTGCTTAAGTTTAATAAGCCATACAACCAAATCATGGGAAAAGGATTATATTTCTGAATTTACATGTGTTGTATCTCTACATGTTTATGAATAGATTAAGATAAATCACAAATTTGTAGTTGCTTTGCATTAATAACTTTTAAATGTCTATGTCTTGATCATGTTAATGTTGATTTATTCGTTTAATGACAAATATGATTTTTTGCAAAAGGCAAAAAAAGCATATATGACCTAATAAGAGAAATTAAATTTCAAATTTGTATAAATTAATTATTTCTCAGTATAAATACTATGTAATAAAAATATCTCATAGTAAACTTTACAATCTATGGTTTTACTTGATGAACTGTCAAAATGTTATCACACTCACACCTCAAATCAGTTTTTTTTACATGTTTTAAAAAATGTGTTTTTATATGAAATTGTTTTTTTTAGTGGTGAAATACTTTGACAATGTTTGACCTCAACACAATTATTCTGAGAAATCATTAAATTCAGTCTGTGGTCTTGGACACTATACATATCAAAATTGAAGTTTAGTTAAAAAAAAATTTAAAGGACAGAATGACAAAGTTTTTTTATCTGGTTGAAAAATCTATATTAATATGTCTTGGCAAGGATATTCGTGTTCTTATCATTGGGAAAGGAAGGTATATGTACTTAAAAGTACTTGGAAATAATTCTTTCAGCTCTAATGAAATATTGCACTTTAATAGATCTTTGAAAAAGGATTGAAAAGATATAGCTTTATTATTTTTTCTGAATAAAACATTTTTGTCTCAAGGGTTTTAAATTTCAGTTGTCATGTTTCATCTGCACTTGGAGTATGCACTGATAAATCAATATCTATAAGGCTAATCATAGTATCATAAGTTTCATATTCAACCAACACTTTAATTAACAAGGAAATATCTTATTCATCTATTATACAACTATAACTTGAATTATTTAGATACATATATAATAGCATCCTATATAATGTTTACACTGTAGTGTCATGTGGACCATAATTAGCCTCCGGCTGTAGACATATTTGTGTGTAGTTACATTTTATCATGTGAGAGTTTGAAAGGACATCTGTACGTGTGCAGATTATAGTATTAGTACGATACATAATAATAAATAGTCTTATATTTATAACTTATGTATGAAATATACCTTGGTTCCATTTGAAGAATGTCCATTTGTCTTAATTCCATCTTTTGTTATGACTGTCTTTCCATTTTGATGCTTCATTCTATAATTTAAACAAATGTCATGCGATCTTATTAGTTATTCTACACACTGTGCAGATGGAATGTCGGTTTTAGTGTAACACGTGTGTTATTATTCCTTGTGCATGATCACCTGTTGAGAAAAAATCAAACTGACATTTGTATGATAAAAACATAAATTTCCAACAACTGAATCCCTTTTTATCCCCGGCAGTCACGACTGGTAATCTTTAACAACATTTATAAAAGTAGTCATGTACCGCTGTCGTGCTGGGGAGAGGGGCGTGGACAAGTTTGTTTACAAAATTAATTTCATTGAGAAAATATTACATAAACCATTGTTGATGATTGAGATAAAGAAATTATATAAATTACTTACTGTTTTCGATTGGTTTATGGCTTGATATATCCCAATTTACTAGTTAATTTAAACTTTCCCGCAAAAATAAGTGTGATACGGCGATTATTCAGACAGTGGTTCGATTGTGTGTATAAACGTACGATGTACCGCAATTCTGATTGGATAATAAAATCTGTGTATCCACTATTCCAGTGCGTGTCAGCGTATTGTGTAATTTATGCTACAGCAGTATAACGTAACAAATATTACATCAACTGTTCACATGCACATGATAGACATAGCCAAGGATTTAAATTGAAGCGAGTATTGTTGAAGGCCTTTTAAAACTATATAAATTCTCAAACTAGCATCACAGAAAATTTCAATAGTTTCAATAAAAAAATCCTAGTAAGTTGCTATTTTAATTTTGAAAATAATGTAAAAAATGATAAAATAATTAATGTCCGCACCCAATCACATTGAGCCAAATTTAAAAAAAAAACAAAACATATTTTTACATACAGTAACTGGCCAAAAGTATTCGTCACCTGCTTTTTGTTTTGCTATACGTTCAATATAAAAACACATTTATTAAAAAAAAAATATTTTGAGGGCATTAATGGTTGGATTTTTATCAACAAGGCCTTAAAAGACGTAGAATTGTCTAAAGTATGTTTGTTTTATCATTTGGTAATAGTTTTGTCTTCAGGTGTTGTTTTTTTTTTTTATGTAAACAAATACAATATTTTTTTTATAATTTAATTTGGTTGCATATATATTGAGGCTTGTTTAGGGGGGGGGGGGGTATCAATATCCCATATCCCATTAAGTTTTTATCCCAATATCCCGTATCCCTATAATGTTTACCCCTAATATCCCAATAAATATTTTTTACAAATATCCCATATCCCTAAAACTATTTTGAAATATCCCAAAAAATTATTATAAATTCATTCCCATGCCCATTTTTTTCCTCATCATCACAACGTCAACAATTTTGACTGGGAAAACAAACTGTGTTAAAGGAAATTTACAGTGCATACTTCCATGTTAAATAAGAATATATGTGTCCAAAAGATGAAGTGTTCCATCATAGAGCCTTGTATAACAATCTCTTTTTATGTGATCTTATACGATAAATTTAGTGTAAGGGGTCTAATTTCAGACTTTTTTTTAATTGTTCAAACCGTGATGCATATGAGTGTAAAATTTCATTTTGATAGCATTCTTCTTTCATTGATAAGAAACTTCATCCTACACGTATTACTTACGTAAACCTATGTTGGAAAGAACAGAAGGACTCAACCCTGTCTCTTGTCCGAGATTGCTCTGACATCCAACGGCTGTTTTGCCAGACAAGCTGAGACTGTGGGACGTCAGAGCACGTCCATATCAAAAAGTGGATATTTAGCATGCAAGTTCAATAACTCAAAATTTAACACAAGAAAGCTTTCTGCTAATGTACCTTTATTACACTTAACTGTTGCAATATTTTTACAGCAGGCAAAATTTGCACAGCCCTTATTTTGCAAAGAAATAACACAACATTTGACTCTGTAATCTTGAACTTTATGAATTACATATTTTTGTTAATTTTTTTTAATTTCCTTCCTCACAACACCAGTTATAGAAAGAAAATATTTTAATTTACATTGATCATTTAGTAATTATTCATTATTAACATAGTTTATACAGCGAAATATCTACTTTTTGATATAGGACGTGCTCTGACATCCCTCGGCCCCAGCTTGTCTGGCAAAACAGCCGTTGCACATCAGAGCAATCTGTGAAAGTGGAGACGTCTGAAGATCCTCGCCACCTAAAAAATAAGAGGTTAAACACTAGAAAATATCCTGTAATCATATAAAGCATCAAAACAAATAAAAACATTGACAACAATAAGGCTTAACTCATCAGATGGATACAAAAATCTATGATTATTTCAAGAAAATTATCAATGCATATGAGCATATAATATAAAAAAAAGATGTGGTATATATATGATTGCCAATGAGACAACTCTTCACAAGAAACCATGTGACACAGAAATTAACAACTTTAGGTCACCGTACGACCTTCAACAATGAGCAAAGCTCATACCACATGGTTAGCTATAAAGGTTCCTGAAATGACAAATGTAGAACAATTCAAACGAGAAAACTAACGGCCTAATTTATGTATAAAAAAATTAATAAAAAAACAAATATGTAACACAGCAACAAACGACAACCACTGAATTAAAGATTCCTGACTTTAGACAGGCACATACATACAGAATGTGGCGAGGTTAAACATGTTAGCGGGAACCCAACCCTCCCCTTAACCTGGGATAGTGTCTAACAGTACAACATAAGAACGAACTATACAAATCAGTTGAAAAAGGCTTAACTCATCAGATGGATACAAACAGAAATACATCCAACAAAAACAGAGAGTGGACGTGACTGAGTACTTGTACATCCCATCAACAAAAAGACACTAAGTACAGATCTGAGAGTACTTGCAGTTACTGACAGCTAGTTCAAAGCCAATTACAACTCATAAAAAGTAATGCATCTGAGGCTAAATTATCAATCATTACACATCCAGCATCCAATGGCACGGTAAACAACATCTCCGTAAAAATGAGGATGTCCTATCCTGTTTGAAATAAGTTTTCTACAGGTATAGAACCAAACTTCAAAACCAAATCTAGAATTTAGTAAAGATTTTAAGTGATTTGTTGTAACGAAATCCCTGACTTAATAATTTACCAGTAATACATAGATTTCGTTCATTAAAATCCAAAACGTTACAACAGACAAGGGCATAGTGGAGGTGTTGTGATATACAAACATCGTAAGATAGTGCCAAAGGAACATTACCATCCAAAAAAGGAAAATTAACAATAAGGAACGAAGTATGGAAAGCAAAACAAATACTTTTAAAATTATCAGTATATATGAGCATATAAATATCGAAAATAGATCAATACTTCTCGCTTGGGTTTGGATGACTTTTTAATAAAACGACCATAAACTCAATTAAAATAAACAAAGCACTAAAATGACCTTTAATATTAAACTTTTTGGGGCAATTTTATCAAGTGAGATGTAAATATTTTTGTACTTAACTTTTAAATTCCACTTATTTTTTTTTCATGTTAAAAATTCAATATCCTTATAAATGCATCAATATCCCATATCCCCTTTACTTTTAGAACAGATATCCCATATCCCTAAAATTAAAATGGCAAATATCCCGTATCCCAATATACCCTATACAATGCTCTATATTTAAAGTAAACTAAAACACTTACTTACTTGATCTTACTTATTTGTCACAGCTTTCAGATAGTTATATATATATGCTGGTCTAAATCGTAGGGATTTTGTGACTTTTTTTCCTGTGACTTTTTTTCCGTTTACCATTTGATAGCATGTTTCAAGTATTTTTTTTCAAAACGCTTGAATTGAGATTATTTTTTACCGCCTACCTTTACTTTAGAGAGAGGGTTCAAATTTAAAATAAATGCTTTCACAGATTTTTATAGTATCCGATGGAAAATATTTCAGATGTTAGTGTTTAAACTTCACGTTGCAGAATCCAATGCATTTAAAAAAAAAAAAATAAGAATGTGTCCATAGTACATGGATGCCGCAATTGTACGGACGAACGGACGTAGGTCCAATACCCATAAATGAGGCATAAAAACAAACTAATCCCGCTGCAAATGTTTGCACCTGTCCTAAGTCAGGAATCTGATGTACAGTATAGTTGTCGTTTGTTTATGTAATTTATACGTGTTTCTCGTTTTTTTTATATAGATTAGACCATGGAAGTATTATGTCAATATAATACTTACATGATTAGACCGTTGGTTTTCCCGTTTGAATGGTTATACACTAGATGTTTTTGTGCCCTTTATAGCTTGTTGTTCGGTGTGAGCCAAGGATCCGTGTTGAAGGCAGTACATTGACCTATAATGGTTTACTTTTATAAATTGTTATTTGGATGGAGAGTTGTCTCATTGGCACTCACACCACACTCTTCCTTTATCTATAAAAAGAATAGAAGGCATGATAACAGATAAGACAAACGTTTTGTTGGTCCCTTGAATTCGATACAAACTTCACATGTTCATTAGACAGTATAGTCGACCTGACATCAGTATTGATATTATTTTGATAGTCTTTGGTAATTGATAGGGTTCCTATGCATAATATTTAGCTGGCTTTTCAACCGGACAAAAGTTAGTAGACACTATGATATATACTAGTGAAGCAGTTATATATATACTGACAGCTTGTTCAAAGCCAATAACAACTAATAAAAAAAAATCAAGCATCTAAGACTAAATTCTTACCAAGATTTCTGTAAATTAGTGTTGATTGAGACCCACTGGAAAGAAATGCACCACTATTATTCTGTTTTTTAAAACATGCTAAATGTTTACAATTACATGATTGTGTAAATATACATTCAACTGAACATTAGATGAATTGCATTTATTTCAAACGTGCCAGAAAACATGCACATATTAGAATAAGCTGACAATAATTCAACTGAAACAGGGGTGGGAATATACAAAGTACTATATAAAAGAAAAGTTAGAGTATCTATACTAATAAACGAGAAGACCTCATTTTGTGTGTCCGGCGCTTCTCTTCCTTCTACAATAAATTAATCATCATGCCTCTGTGTTCTATATAGGTTTAGTCGCATTTGTCATCTTTTCCTATGATTATTCAGTTTGGGTTATTTTGGGAGGAAAACGAAAATAAAGGTGTCAGACCACCAATTAAAAATCCCTATCTGTTCAACCAAATCTTGCAATTTTCACAGCTATCTAAATATTTTACCTTAAGTTTAACTTCAAGGAAACCAGGTATATCAAGAATTGTACATGTATCACCTTTCTACATGCCAATGTTCAACCAATGTTTAATGTTCAACCAATGTTTAAAGTCTTATTTGAAATTTCTGATCTTGAAAACACAGATACTACCAAACTACCGGTTTTCTGGAAATCTTAAATTAGTGTACTTTGTAGCGCATTAATCCTGAATTTTTAACGCAAACTCATAGACAATTGCAAGTGAATTTTGACTCAAAATGGTCTAAATATATTTTCCTTTCACCAAAAGTTTCATTTCTGCATATTTGTTGGTTAGTTTAGAGTACAGGGGCGAATCCAGGATTTTGGAAAGGGTGGGCGAAGTAAATTGAATTTCGCAAAGCGGAGCGAGGCGAAATTTTTTTTTTACCTTTTTAGGCTAAAAAACATAAAATAAGTGTACAATGAACTTTTTACACGGTTCCTGAAGTTGGGTATGCATATTTTATAGTCAGTGCTGTAAAGTGTAGGGGTCGGACATTTTTTATGCCGTATTCTCCCATTATAAAACGACTGGATAGATCGAAAGCTATGTACTAATATAATTGATGTGGGAGTTGGCAGTAAAAAATGGACATGGAAATTTCTCGTTTGTTTATTTAGTAAAACCTCACAATTATTTGTTGTAAACAAGATAGACGCCGGGCTATCGATGAAATTTACAATAGACCGACACGAGATAAGAAACAAACAAACAGTTTTTGTCCAAATGTTTGGTTGAAATGTTTCAGCCAACAAGGGAAGTGAGGGTTCCAAATTAACCACAGTCTACGAATTAGTCTTAAAGGACAACGAATTTATGAATGACGGTCGACAAATGGAGACATAATGGCCACACCAAGCAGGCAGGTTGCAATCGGGCCTTGAAAAAAAAATTTCTCTCGAACTTCTCAGATCATTGCCCACTCAAATCAAATAGTCCATACTTTTAAAAGACATGAAATCTATCTAGAGCTTACAGACTGGGGATCATTATTCAGCTATGTTATCTATAGGCTGGGGCCTTTGGGATTAAACATGTTTTCGTAGATACATAATATTGCTATGGAACTTTCACGAGAGTGTGATAAAGTATTACTTTCTGTTTGGTGGAATTATGAAACAGAAGTCAGTACGTTCTTGCTCAATCCTTTGTTGCTTTGTCATGCTTGTCACCTTCATCATAAGCAAGTGTTACTGTAATCTGAATTTCAAAATGACTGAATAACGGTTTTTTTTTTCGACGCACTGGTTAACACCGCCGTAGCGAATCACACGAAGTTGACATAAACAATAATATATTACAGTAAATACGAGCAATAATTATTGTTATAAGTTAAGAAATGTCGCATAAAAACAAAATACACGGGAAATGGCAAATTCACGAAGTCTTAGTCTGATTAATAATTTTTACAAAAAAAAGTCCAAGCAAAAAGGGGGGGGGGGTACGCCCTCTACACCCCCTCTCGGGATCCGCCACTGACTACAGTGGACAAAAAGACTATTGCCTAATATAGATATAAGAAGATGTGATATGAGAACCATTATAATGAGACAACACTCCACCAAAGTCACAATTTTTAAAAGTAAACCGTTATGGGTGAAGTACGGCCTTCAACAAGGAGCCTTGGCTCACACCGAACTACAAGCTATATATATAT
Organism: Mytilus galloprovincialis; assembly: GCA_037788925.1. NCBI lineage: Eukaryota > Metazoa > Mollusca > Bivalvia > Mytilida > Mytilidae > Mytilus > Mytilus galloprovincialis. Next base: position 7,772,067 of record CM075334.1, on the reverse strand, counting down.
ATAATAAAGGACCCCACCATTCAAATGGGAAAACTATAACGGCCTAATTTATATGAAAAACGGAAACACTTATGAACCACATTAACAACACCCACATTACGCTAGTTGTAATTAAGTTAGTTTAGAATTTACATATTTAAATTATAACTTGCAGTAGGAGGTTTACATAAAAATTAAAGGATCCACATGTGTTAACTAGGATTGCGCAGTGCGACAACTTCCCATGCAACAGGATCCAAACGATCTTGATTTAGACATCTTTATGTCACCGTTCGACCTTCAACAATGAGCGATACCTGTACCACATAGTCAGTTATAAAAGTGTCCAACAAATATGCAACAATTCAAACAAAAACAAACATAACAGACAAAAACCCAACATCATCCACTTAATTACAGATTGTGGCGTTTTTCAATTTTTCAATATGTTTATGAGCGGTCTAACCTCCACTAACATAGGCCAGTGGTGTAACTGCATAAATAAGAACAGTTGGAATAGCATGGACCGACTCACCAGATTGATACGAAGCACACAAAAAATCAACACATCAAGTACGGATCTAACAGTACTCCCATGCAGTTGGTACTGATTGCTATTATAGTTATCATGATTCAAAGCTATACTAACCACTAACATTTAGCATAGTAACTCAAATTCTTCCGGGCAAAATCATTCTTAGTTTCAATATTCTATGATCTTACTATACCGTGTTAAAAGTATATCCTTTAAAAATAAGTGTATTCACAGAATCACTTAAATCACGTTTTAATGAGAATTCTAAAGGTACATGCTAAGGTTATAACAAAATATTACTATACAAATCCTTGATTAAAGATACAATTTATAAGTTTGTATAATATCCCTAACTTATGAAAATTTACCATGCAGTCATGCACAGATTACGTTCATTGAATTCTAAAACGTTATATACTACAAACACAGGCATGGCGAATGAGAGGGCGGGAAACATACACATTGTAGGAAGGAGTCAAAATAACATTTCCATAAACCAGATGCTCCGCAGGGCACAGCTTTATACGACCGCAGAGGTTGAACCCTGAACGGTTGGGGCAAGTATGGACACAACATTCAAGCTGGATTCAGCTCTGAATTTGGATTGTGATTAAATAGTTGACACAGCATAGGTTTCTGACACAGAATGAATGTGGTCTAATGTACTTAAAATACTTTTTTTTCCTTTGAGCAATTCACTATGCAATTGAATATTAATCCTCTCAAAAAAATGTTTGAAGAAATTTTCTTTTTATTTATGAAATCTGAAATGAGAAAAATTTAACCCCCCCCCCTATTTTTTTTTCTCACATCCCCCTTTCCCTTTTTCCAAAACTGATCTCAATTCAAATTTCTAATGGAGTTTTCAACAATAACTACTCATTTAAATACATCATAAAATATTAAAATGTAACAAAAGGTGTTTGTTATCACTGAATGGTAAAGATTGTTTTAATTTATCAGTTGGTAGTAAAAGTGAATATACATTGTATATTGTATAAAACAATGATTTAAGTTGATTCAACTACTATTCTGGACAAAGAAAGATAACTCCAATCAATTGAAAATTTCTTGCTATTGCACAATTGTGCAATTAGATATTTCTTGCTATTGCGCAATACTGTGCAATTGAAAGTATTTGCTATTGCACAATACTGTGCAATTGAAGATTTCTTGCTATTGCTGAATACTGTGCAATTGAAAATTTCTTGCTATTGCACAATACTTAATATAATAATTTTGGATCCTGATTTGAACCAACTTGAAAACTGGGCCCATAATCAAAAATCTAAGTACATGTTTAGATTCAGCATATCAAAAAAGCTCAAGAATTCAATTTTTGTTAAAATCAAACTTAGTTTAATTTTGGACCCTTTGGACTTTAATGTAGACCATTTGAAAACGGGACTAAAAATTAAGAATCTACATACACAGTAAGATTTGGCATATCAAAGAACCCCAATTATTCAATTTTTGATGAAATCAAACAAAGTTTAATTTGGACCCGATTTGGACCAACTTGAAAACTGGGCCAATAATAAAAAATCTAAGTACATTTTAGATTCAGCATATCAAAGAACCCCAAGGATTCAATTTTTGTCAAAATCAAACTAAGTTTAATTTTGGACCCTTTGGACCTTAATGTAGACCAATTTGAAAACGGGACCAAAAATTAAAAATCTACATACACAGTTAGATTCGGCATATCAAAGAACCCCAATTATTCAATTTTTGATGAAATCAAACTAAGTTCAATTTTGGATCCTTTGGGCCCCTTATTCCTAAACTGTTGGGACCAAAACTCCCAAAATCAAACCCAACCTTCCTTTAGTGGTCATAAACCTTGTGTTTAAATTTCATAGATTTCTATTTACTTAAACTAAAGTTATGGTGCGAAAAAATATGTAAATAGATTTTTATTTCTTCAAATCTTTTTTTTATGTATTATTTATATTTTTATAAATAATATTCTTTATATAACTTATAACTTTCCATTTTGAACTATCAGGTTTATAATATACATCTCTGTCTTGCGTGTCCGAAAGTGATATAATATACTAGTCATTACTTAACTCATACGCTTGTTTATAAATAACATTTCTGGTGTAAAGAATAATGCTTATTTGGGCCCTTTTTTGGCCCCTAATTCCTAAACTGTTAGAACCAAAACTCCCAAAATCAATCCCAACCTTCCTTTTGTGGTCATAAACCTTGTGTCAAAATTTCATAGATTTCTATTTACTTAAACTTAAGTTATTGTGCGAAAACCAAGAAAATGCTTATTTGGGCCCTTTTTGGCCCCTAATTCCTAAAATGTTGGGATCAAAACTCCCAAAATCAATCCCAACCTTCCTTTTGTGGTCATAAACCTTGTGTTAAAATTTCATAGATTTCTATTCACTTTTACTAAAGTTAGAGTGCGAAAACTAAAAGTATTCGGACGACGACGACGACGACGACGACGACGCAGACGACAACGCCAACGTGATAGCAATATACGACGAAAAATTAAAATTTTTGCGGTCGTATAAAAAGAGAAGAAATAGGGAACGCAAAGTCGTCTCCTTTGTCGTAAATGGTTGTTTTGATTGCCCTTGTGAAACTGATTTATATTCTTAATCTAGAAGCTGACAATTATGTTTTCAATAGTAGATTCATTTATTTAAAGGAGCTGTCAAATTCATGATCAATGATTTGACTCAAATTCTCATATTTGATTTATAACGTATTAAAACATATATCCAAATTACCAAAAGTCAAGTGTAAACTATTGGCAATGCATGGACTCGATAATATGTATCAACATTTCGTGTCTTTTAACTTTTTTTTTGGATTCGAACGTCACTGATGAGTCTGTTGTGGTGTAACTACAAAATCTAATCCTGGTATATATATGATGAGTTTATTCGCAGTGTGTATTTTTGTCTAGACATCATATACTTAACCATCAATATAACATCAGAAGACTGCTGACGGTCAAATAACCCAATATAAACATGAATATAAATATAAACAGGTGCAATTTCATTTTCTAGGTCTGTTTGATTGTTCTTTAAATCTAAAGCAACCAAAACTTAGCTTAGTGTCATTAAATTGATAAATCACATCGAACTGAGGCGAATCTTTACTAAGCAATGCAATAAACTCATTGTGATTTCCAAACACTATAGGAACAAGGCTGCTATCACTGAAAGGGACACAATTTGTTTTCATTTGAATACGAATACAACCTGTCGACAATATTTGATGCAGAAATGTATATTAATGTTGTCGAGGGAAAACTAAAAGCTTCTTCATTCTCTTATACAAATTCAGTAACAGTATGGGTAAAAAAGTGATTGTTCTCAATCTGACAACTTAAATGGAAATCAACTCCTTATCATTAATGTACTTAAATAATAACTGTTTCCCTTTCTGTGTGTTTGGTTTAGTATACAAGTGTGGACACAGATTAGTGTGGATAGTATATTTGGATGTTTGACAGTGTTTTCTGACAAAAAGAGTTCTTTTAAACTGTGTTGACACTATAAATTGGCAGTGAAGTTTATTTTTATATTTAGTTTTAATGTCCAAGACAGTCATGGAGGAGATACTAATTGCATATATTACCAATGATTCTGATAAAATATGTTCCACAACTTAAGATTTTGAATAGCAGCAAAACTTAAAATTAGGAAGATGACAGAATTGGTTGAGTCTTACAATAAAGATCTGCGGAGGGCAATGACAGGTAGAAGACCTTATACATTTGCGAGGAATCACGATCATTTAAGATCATTTATCATTGCCAGACATGTATGGTTGATTATAAAGGGAATCACTGAAGCATTACTGGAGCGCCCCTTCCCTTTATAAAAAGTTCTGGATCCGCCACTGTCGTGTAATAAGTTTTCATCCTGACAAAATATATATATGTTATGGCAAGCCGTTTTACTATTTATTCGAACTTCAAGATATCTCATATAATATATAAGATATCTCATATAATATATAAAATATCTCATATAATATATAAGATATCCTATATAATCCAGTTTTGATAAGGTATCTTATAAGGAAAATTATATGAGATATCTTATATATTATATAAGTAAAATTGAGAATGGAAATGGGGAATGTGCCAAAGAGACAACAACCCGACCATAGAAAAAAAACAACAGCAGAAGGTCACCAACAGGTCTTCAATGTAGCGAGAAATTCCCGCACCCGGAGGCGTCCTTCAACTGGCCCCTAAACAAATATATACTAGTTCAGTGATAATGAACGCCATACTAATTTCCAAATTGTACACAAGAAACTAAAATTAAAATAATACAAGACTAACAAAGGCCAGAGGCTCCTGACTTGGGACAGGCGCAAAAATGCGGCGGGGTTAAACATGTTAGTGAGATCTCAACCCTCCCCCTATACCTCTAACCAATGTAGAAAAGTAAACGCATAACAATACGCACATTAAAATTCAGTTCAAGAGAAGTCCGAGTCTGATGTCAGAAGATGTAACCAAAGAAAATAAACAAAATGACAATAATACATAAATAACAACAGACTACTAGCAGTTAACTGACATGCCAGCTCCAGACTTAATTAAACTGACTGAAAGATTATGATTTCATCATATGAACATCAGGCACAATCCTTCCCGTTAGGGGTTTAGTATCATACCATCATAACACATATGAGAAGAACATAACCCGTGTCATGCCAACAACTGGTTTTTGAATAAATGTGTTTAGTTCCGATGCAAAGACCTTATAAGTGAATCAATATTAACGCCAAAATATGCAATCTTTAATGACCTGACAACAGTATCGTAACTATATCCCTTCTTAATAAGTCTATTCAAAGGTTTTGTTAGTGTTTGAGGTGAATACTGACACCTTTGTGCTTTATAAAGAATATTTCCATAAAAAATTGGATGTGAAATACCTGAACGTATAAGAAGTCTGCATGTTGAGCTATATTTACGAATGTAGATATCTTATAAACTTTATAAGATATCTTATATACTTTATAAGATACCTTATAGACTTTATAAGATATCTTATAGACTTTATAAGATATCTTATATATTTTATAAGATATCTCATATAATTTATAAGATATCTCATATAATTTATAAGATATCTCATATAATTTTATATGTTTTATAAGATATCGTATATAAAAAATAATAATAAGATATCTCCTAAAGTTTATAAGATATCTTATATAAATAATTGCATTGAAAATATCAGATATCTTATATAAATAATTGCATTGAAAATCAAAGTATCCCTTTAAATCATGATTAAATGCGGTTCCTTCAACCAACATACGTAATAAATCTCAAGACTTTAATTTCATTCATATGAAAGCTTGTTGCCTATAATTAAGATAATAACTAACAGTGTTTGGGGATTTTTTGCTTATACGTTGTACTATTAAAGCTAGAGATTCCTTTTTTTAATAGTCTCCCCTTATAGAGACATACATTTTTATTGACAATGGAGAACTAGCTGGAAGAGCAAATCATCTGTGTGTAATGTGTGGAACATTTAAATTCTTCAAAACCAGAAGTTATTTTTCACATAAAATGTGTTAAAACGCTGCTATATCACTTTTAACATATCATGCTTTGTCTGAGCAAAATTTTACAAAGGGAAGTAATTTGTTTAAAAGTTTGTAATAACAGAATCTAGTTTGTAATTGGGACTATTGTGACCACAGGATCTCTAATGTGGATTCACTTATTTTCGTGGGTACCAATTTTCGTGGATTGAGGAAAACTTGCATTTTCATGGATATTTAATTTTGTGGTTTCCAAAAAGTCTGCATTTAAGTATACAGCAAATTTGTGATTTGTTAAACATTTAAATTCGTGGTTTCTTGTACCCACGAAATCCCTAAAATTGGTATCCAACGAATAATAATGAATCCACAGTATTTGGTCATAACACAACAAATATGAACACTTTATCATAGTTTTAATTTTATCATCAAAGCCGTTAAACAAAGATGTATAGATTCAACACACAAAAAAACAAAAGCTAGCATATTAATCTACCTTAAGAAAGAATTGTTCAATACATTCACAAACTATTTCATGTAAGCAAACAAATATCTACATAAACTATATTTATAAATATTCTCAACATTATTACAATTCTTAACAAAAATAACTTATCTTTTAAACTTAAAAACATATAACAAAATTTAATTTTTTTCTATAAAGTTTCAGCAACATTTTGGTCAGTATAAACATATAGAATACCCGCATAATATTTATAATTAACTTTTGTCATAAAAATGTAAATATAATAATAAATCAATATTAACTACCAGTAATTCTTGATAAAATTTTCAAAATCATTGAAAAGAACAATTTTCAAATCTTTAATGCTATGAATACAAGTACTAACACACAAGTTTTTAAGACTGAGGAATATATTTATCCTTAACTCCCTATCCTTTGGAACTTTTTAAATTGTAGATTTTTGTTTTCAAAACTGAAAATATTTCCAATAACTGTGGTTAAGTTTAAACACATCTTAATGATTTAACAATTATTAAGTACATAGCCACTTAATTGTCATTTATTTGGTTCCAATAAAGAACTATTTTTTTCACATACAAAATATATCTTACTTATTGTTTCATCCTCAGTGGTGGATCCAGGGGGTAGGAACCCCCCCCTTTTTTTGGACGATCAATTTGAATGGGGACATATAGTTGGAACCCCCCCTTTCTCCTGGGTTGGGACCCCCCTTTTTTAAAATGGCTGGATCCGCCCCTGATCCTAATATGACAGACATTTAAATAAGGTTTAACATTTATTAAGTCTGAATCCTAACTTGACAAACTTATAAAAAACAATTGAAAAGGAACTAATTCATTCATTTAGTAAAAAAAATTAAACGTTTTTGATCACTTGAAAAGGAATGTAATACAATAGCTCCAAGGTAGTCGGTATTTCGGTCAAGGTCAAAAGAAAAAAGTACGGTGGAATTTTATTTAAGAAATCATTTATTTTTAAATCTTTCTATTGTTAATCAATTCCCCTTTGTAAAAATTCACACAAATACATACAAAAAATTGTCAGGTGACATGACTTTTCAACCTTTACATTGAAACAACAACTATATCGGAACTCTCCTATTATTTACAAATGTATGAAAAGTCGAGTAGTTTGACATACAAACACAACTGAAATAATTTCAAATGTTTCCACACTATTACAGCAGATTAAAATTATCATCAAATCTCCAGTATTGTCAGCAGTAATGTCGATTAGTTTTATTTTATTGGTGACAAGTCATCCCAAATTCAACAAAAAATCACTGCATATTTTTTTCTATAAACTTTACAACACATCCATGGAAACTTTAATCATAAAATATTCCAGAAGGCCTTACAAAACCAGTGTTGCTTGTACACAGTGAGAGCTAGTTAACACTGGTCTAGTAACTACTGTCATTCTTTTCAAATACATCATTAACATTATGTTTAACACTACCTAAAATTTAACATAATAATTCAAAACTAAGTGTAAATAAGTAAAAACGAATATTTACAATAAAAATATGGATGATTAATAAATAAATGAATTTATAATGCAAGATGAATAATGTTGTATGTGTACCACAGCTCTGATTCATTTTAGAACATTTTAAATATTCAGTGAACGTGATTGGATGATTTAAAAACATACTTGATATTCAGCAATTGTGATTGGATGTTTCAGAATCTGAAGCATTCTGGGTATTTTTTCATAAAAAGAAATATTTTGATTGGTTGACAATGTAATAAACAAATGGACTGTCAACTAATGGTGTAAACTTAAATAAAGAAATAACTCATAGTTGTTCAAATTCTGAAACTGGAATATTTGCATATGAGAAAGACTTATTGTGATTGTGTTTATGTAATACATGTATTGTAGAAATGAACAGCACAAAGCAAATTCAAGATGTTATAAGTGGTGCACATTTATTAAACAGCAAGTAATTTCATCATATACCATACTTTACTCTGTCAAAATCACAGTATTATAATTTGGCAATCACAACCGTTATGGGCTTATCTTTAATATATATTCTTATAAATCCATATTTAACAACAAACAGACAAATAGTTTAGTTTTTTAAACAATGGCACAGCACAATGTACTTGCTTAAACAAAGTCATACAAACAATATACTAGTCTAAAAAATGTCTCACACACAATGTACAAATTTAAACAATGTCTCACACACAATGTACAAATTTAAACAATGTCAGACACACAGTGTACAAATTTAAACAATGTCTCACACACAATGTTTTAATTTAAACACAGTCCCACAGAGAATGTTCTAATTTAAATAATGTTTATTTCTAAAAGAAACTGTTTACCCAAAAAATTATCAATCATGTTTTAATCAGTTTCCTTGTCCTGAAAGGTCAAGTGTAATTATATTCATGCTGAAAAGAAGCTTTTAAAAATTGTTGAATTCACAAAACTGGTCAAATGAAACAAGTGACTTCATGCAAGATTCATTAAAGCTCACGAGCACAATTTTGTTTTTAACAAGTATCAGCTTTCTAAAAAGCTTGTCTCCATATGAATAGAATTCCCCATTTGTCAGAAAACTGGTAATCACATGAAAGCTTTAGATTGTCAATTAAAATGGCATTTGATAAAAGCAAAGTAAATAATAATCTTTCTGTCATATCAAAATTACACATATATCAAGCAGTTTTTAATAATTGAGATGAAAAATAAATTAGATGATGTATGTTAATGGCAAATGAATGGCACTTAAATATCTAATACTATATACCAGTAATATAAAAATACAAAATACTATATTGGTTAAAAAATGAAAAATAGAACTTAATACACAAATGAAGAAAAACAAAAACTATATATAAATCTGACATAGAAGTAACTTCAAAAGAAGAAAATATTAAATGCATTTCAAAAATTGGATTTCTACCGTTAACAATTATTTGTTCAATTTGATATCATATTAGAGATTAACTGTAAGAAAAGTCAATAATTTTTAAAATTCAAGCTGTTGAAGAAAAATTAATATGACGGCTTACATGAGAACTTTACTTTATGAAAGGAGTCTGACACATTTACTATTTATTCACCATCACAAAATGACACTACCCACCTTATAAAGTTCACATTTTGAAACCCAAAATGATTATCAGGTTAAATTTTCAATGAAATTTGAATAAAATCAAAAGAGCTTCCTACACATTACTTTTCTCTATTGAAGAAAATTGACAGATAACTATGTTTATTTATCTGACATAGAAGTACAATACAGGGATCAGCCTATCAATTAAAACAATAAGGATGTTTTTTTTTACATATATAGAACTAAATAAACAAAAAGATACATACCGGTATATCAATTTGCATTTTAAACCTATCTGAAAAACAATAGGTCTTCTAAATGGAAATTTTTCCAGAAGACATTTAAAAATAATTATTTTTAACTTGTACAAATAAGGCCAAAAATATATATTTGTTTCAGATCTTGGCAAAAATTAGCATCAGTAGAAACATGTACATACAAAAATGGCCGGATTTGTCTCTCTAGGTTGCATTTCTGTAAATATTGACAATGCAATTTCCCATAGGAACTCCTTTTATGGCTAAAACTGTACCACTTTTACTATGAAGTTTTGAAAAAAATCTTATCCTAGAATTGAAAGTTCATATGCACCACAATTTTTTTCAAAGGTCAAAATATAGGGCTGTGCGGCATATTTTCAACGTTTATATGCCCTGAACTTCTCAGAGTTTAAACTTACACTAATTTTCTTAACTACCCCTACCTCGAATGAAAGGTTACCACAGATTTCAATGTAAACAATATGCACGTGTTTATTTACTGGTAACATTCCCAAGTTCTGTCTCTGCGATATGGAACAGAGAGCATAACTGGGAACCAGTATGAAAACAAAATGAATTTTCTATGAATATTCAATTACTCCCCAAAAGAGGCGTGTTTTGAGAAACAGCTGTATTTACAAAGTGCAACCTCTAGAGAGGAATTCTTAAACTGTTAAAAATCTTGAAAAGACACACTTGGAGCATGAATAAAATCATGAATGATAGCATATGAATATAATGTAAATATCAAATATATAAATATTGTAAAATATAGCACTAAACACATTGAACGAAGGTGAACCTGATGATACATAATGATATACAACTGTAACATTCAATTTTGTGGAAAATCTTATGAATTTGAGTGAGATGATATTTTTGAGTGATAAGGTATTTTTGTCTAAAATTGATGTTGATGATTGATTGGGTGCACCAATTTTCTTGCATTTTATAGGTATATATTTTAACACTTTTGAAGGAAAAATATGAAAATGAACTTTCTTTAGATGATGATCTGAATGAGTGATGATGGAGAGATAATACTAGCATTCAGGTGTAAAAATTCTGTGCTATGAACAATTACATCAAATTATTTTGATAGCCATGATAGTTCAAAGGTTAAGTACACAACGTTATAAAATTTAAATGGTACAACAATTCCTGAAAGACAACTGATACATATATATATTTGCATCGTGTATGATTAACAACATAACATCACAGTCAAATGGATTCAGTCATTCATAAATTCTATCAAATATCAGAAAGAAGTAAAATTTGATTTGGTTCAATGAAATGGATCCAGATTTAAAGACGAAAAGAAATCTGAAAACCTTAAGTATGAAATCAAAAAAATTCTATTGCTTTTTTGTTCCACTGAACAACGAAAAGTTTCTAGCATAAATAACAGCATCAAGGTTAAACCTGTTCATCGTTTCAGTTTACAGTGACTTCACAGATTTGGTTGACAAGGCCTACTTCCTTTGCCATGCTGTTCTCATGGAAAAAAACCTAATATTTTGCTAAAGGATTTAACAGAAGTACAGCACTGATATTGAGAGATATATTGTGAAGCGATATTATACATAAAACTATGATCATTTTTCACTCAACCTATACTAAGCTTCCATGATACAGACTAAAGCACATTGTCAAATTGACTATGGTAAATATCCACTCAATCTTCACGAATTTTCCATGATTCAGACTGTAATACATTGTCTGATTGACATTCCACTCAATTCACAATTTCTCGAGATTCTGATTGGTTGACATTGGTGTAGTCTGTATATAGATTCTAGGAACAGTTTTTCACTGTATTTCAAACACCGTTGATACAGAATCTGTCATAAACATGAACTGTTGGTTGTCAGGGCAATGCATCTGATAGGCCATTACTACTGTGTTGTTTACACATCTTCTAAACAATCACTGCAAACATGAACAGTATTAATTAATCCTATTTGAATAGGAATTATTCAAGACATACCAAATTTCTAATTTAGTATTTAAGGGGTCTTAAAAAAAGCATGTATGAACCACAAATTTACAGAAAAAAACATTTCTAGTAATGTTAAGAATTTTCTGTACTGATAGGGAAACAGGTATTTGACTGAAAAAAGTTAATCAGTGAAAATTTGTCTGAATATTACAGAATAAAAATAAAATAAAAATGTAATATTTATATGTTTGTATATTTTTCATAAACAAGAATTAAACTTAATAGATATATAATTTGGGATTTCAACTTCTGGTTATCAGACAATAGAAACTCAACCACAGGTACATTTGTAAAACATTTGTGTGGTAATTACAAAACCAAATGCTTGTTTCCTACATTTTCACTGCTGGTGCATATAGCAGAAAATAAACTAATAAGAGTTGTCTATCTTTGTTTGTAGTTACTCAATTTCTAGATTTACATTGGATGAGCTAAGAACTTCCATTCAATACCAGACAAGCTCGCATACTGTGGATTTATTTATTTTCATGGATTCCAATTTTTGTAGATTGATGAATAATTGTATTTTCATGGATATTTGCTTTCGTCATTTTGTCAAAGTCAAAGTGCATACAAGCCTATTGAAAATTTGTAATATGTTGAACATTTAAATTTGTGGCTTAAATATACCAATGAAATCCAAGAAAATTGGTATCCAACAAGTAAAAATGAATCCACAGACTTTACTTTAAAAAGCATGCCTGATAATGCTGAATAACAAGATGTTCTTGAATTAAAATTTAATATTTAATACCTGCCCTTTTTCATAAAGAAAAATCTAATGTGATTTATCGTAAAATGTATGTAAAGCTGAGCATTTTAATTGAAAATAACACCATTTCTACACATTCAGCTATTGAAATTAATCATGTTACTATGACGATCTGAAATACATACCAGTAATAATTCCACATCTTTTTCACTAAAACTTGGTGGGATTGTTCTGGAATATTTCAAAGACAGCATATCCCCAACTTCATTGATAATTCCAAGTGCCTGAAACAAGGAAATCAATTAATGTAAAAATATTGTTTTAAGATTTTGTTATATAGAACTTTTAGAATAAATTAATACAAAGTATACAAGTTATTCAAAAAGGAGATTACGAATTCAGTGTTCTCTTATAAATCCATCTCACTTAAATCGTTTTAAAATGCATGCACTATATCAGGTGGTATAATTTTATTTTAACATCCTTTTCATTTCTGTTTATCACATTTTCAAGTTGAAAGGTCTTATGCACTTGCACAGGATTACTTGTACATTTTAATTATATTCTGTGTGTGATAAATGTATTATACTTTAATTTAACATCTTTCAACTACACCTTTTTTATAGATACAAGTACACACCCGTGATATCGCGGGTCCGTGACTGAATTAAAGTATATAACTATGCCTAAGTCTTATTTTAGTAATTGGTATTGTCATCTGATAAAGTCATGTCGATTATAAGATACACAGTTTTCTCTGCTTTCAAATCTTTCTGTTTGAACCCGTCGACCTGGAACTTATCAATTATTGGTAATGTTCATTATTTGGAAAACAAAAGGTCTTGGCTATCCAGGAATGGAGTATTTTTTAATCAACAGCATTGTCCTATATTAGTTATCTTAGAAAGTCTTGCTGATTGCTGAATAAAACTACAATAGGGAACAATTTGACAATGATTGAATTTAGTAGTGTCAGCCTTTTGATTATGACCCGTGTATATAACAAAATCCTAAATACACCGTTTGGTGGTGCGCCTGTCAAATGCGGAACGTACAGATAAGGTAAAACCAACAGGTGAATATACTATTGGTATCGGTATCGGATTCGACCCGGAACTTGTTAATTATTGGCAATATTAATTATGTGGAAAACAAAAGGGTCTGGAGTGGTGTAATTTTTAATCTACACCATTGTCCTATATTAGTTCTATATAGAGTTGAATTCTTTGATTTGTCGTTTTTACCCGATGACGGCTGACAAATTGGACCTCGTAATTTTAGTATTATAGATGGTAAAGTCAACATTTTGAATAACCCCCACAAATCAATTTAATAAAAAATTCAATAGAAGGTGAGCTATGCTGATTTTTTGAAGGTTTCAGAGTAATGGGTTAATGAGTAACTGCAGATATGATGCTAACATTATCTAATGGCAGAATGATCACCACAAACCTTCCCAGGTATGTGAGGTCAGTGTATGAAAATGTACCTTGTCCAACATTTCTTTATTATGAGCAGCAGACAGACAAAACCTTGCTCGAGATTCTATGATCGGTGTGGCTGGGAAACCTACCACTACAATACCAAGTCCTCTTTTCAAACATTCTCTGCCTAACGCACTGAAATATATAATCACTTTTACAGTATATACTACAAGTTCCAAATAGTAATTATTGCTTTATTATTGTAAAATTGTTAAAAAGCTGATTTTGAGAATAACAAAAAACTGTATCTCCTGAATGCATTTTTTAAAGAAATTTTACCTCTGTCTGAAAAAAAAGAGGTGATTTTTTTTCTAATTGTGTTCTTAATTTATAGTTTTTCATATAGAACATTCTGAAATAAGCCAACATAAAATAAACATTGAAATTTCAATTCATACTAGAATTATCAACTAGCTTTCATAGAAGGTATAAAAAAGTTCACTTTTCTATACAAATTTGTTTTGCTCATTGTTGAGGACTGTATGTATGGTGACCTATAGGTGTTAACATTCTCCTACTTTCATGGATAGTTAATTCATTGGCTTATTCCACATCTTTTTATTTTCACAAAGGAGGATAGAGACATACCTAGGCAGCATGTTTCTGGACGGTAATAAAAATAATGTTGGTCCCATAAAGTAAAAGTTTTGCACAGACTTATTGGATGTCAGATTGATATCATATTTGAATGTATGTAAACTGATAATTCTAATATGACAACCTATTATCGTCAACCAGTATAATCACAGTATATCCACCTTTAGGGAAAACACATTAATACACAAAATTTAAACGACCTACTTTCTATTTGATTACAAAACTAGAGGCTCTTCAAGAGCCTGTGTCGCTCACCTTGGTCTATGTGCATATTAAACAGAGGACACAACTCCTTAAGGGGTCAATTGACAATTTTGGTCATGTTGACTTATTTGTAGATCTTATATTGCTGAACATTATTGCTGTTAACATTTTATCTGTATCTATAATAATATTCAAGATAATAACCAAAATCTGCAAAATTTCCTTAAAATTACCAATTCGGGGGCAGCAACCCAACAACTGGTTGTCCGATTTGTCTGAAAATTTCAGGGCAGACAGATCTTCACCTGATAAACAAATTTACCCCACATCAGATTTGCTCTAAATGCTTTGGTTTCAGAGATATAAGCCAAAATCTACATTTTACCCCTATGTTCTATTTTTAGCCATGGCGGCCATCTTGTTGGTTGGCTGGGTAACGCCACACATTTTTTAAACTAGATACACCAATGATGATTGTGGCCAAGTTTAGTTAAATTTGGCCTAGTAGTTTCAGAGGAAAAGATTTTTGTAAAAGATTACAAAAATTTATGAAAAATTGGTAAAAAATGACTATAAAGGGCAATAACTCCTTAAGGGGTCAACTGATTATTTTGGTCATGTTGAATTATTTGTAGATCTTACTTTGCTGAACATTATTGCTGTTTACAGTTTATCTCTATCTATAAAAGTATTCAAGATAATAACCAAAAACGACAAAATTTCTTTAAAAATACCAAATCAGGGGCAGCAACCCAACAACTGGTTGTCCGATTCATCTGAAATTTCTGAGCAGATAGATCTTCACTTGATAAACAATTTTACCCCATGTCAGATTTGCTCTAAATGCTTTGGTTTCAGAGTTATAAGCCAAAATCTACATTTTACCCCTATGTTCTATTTTTAGCTATGGCGGCCATCTTGGTTGGCTGGCCGGGTCACGCCACACATTTTTTAAACTAGATACCCCAATGATGATTGTGGCCAAGTTTGGTTAAATTTGGCCCAGTGGTTTCAGAGGAGAAGATTTTTGTAAAAGTTTACGGACGACAGATGACGACGGACGCCGGACGCCAAGTGATGAGAAAAGCTCACTTGACCTTTTAGGTCAGGTGAGCTAAAAATTAAATTAATTTGTAAAAAAATATTGTTAAATAATAAATTGATGGGGACTAATTATTATTTTGTTATTTTTGTTATGCATGTACAAATCGTCTTCCGCACGTGAAAGCAACAACATAGTCAGCTTGGAATGAGTAAAAACAAAGAATAATACTGCAACTAGTTGTGTTTATTTTCTAAATATAGTAACACCTATTTTTTGTGCAATGTCAATTTCATCATGGAACCCTTTTCCGCAATCAGGGGTTCATTAAGGGATGAAAATAAGTTTGAAATTTGTGTTACAATTTAAATAGGCTATCAATGTATCAATTTAAGTTGCAGTATAAAAACAATATTAGGTCAATTTCATAAAAATATAAAGTTTTTTGTGTTCGGCACAAAACAGTTTCTCAGCCTCTTACAAAAATCAAAGCCTTAAAGGCTGTAAAAGCAATTGCTGCCATGTTAATGTTTGGGGACTTTTATTTTTCATCCACATATATACAAGAATTAAACCTGACATGAGTGTTGTCTAGTTAAAAGTAAGAAGGTTTTAACTTTATATAAATAAAAGACTTTAGCAGAAAGTCATTTTTAATATGTTTTATATTTCACAAGGAGACAACACGTTTACCAGGCTAAAGTTGGGGTCAAATATACATGTGCTGAAACATATAACATGTATAACTCAAAAAGAAATCATCATGGATTATCCCCTGGTAGTGTTTGTAACTTCCTTGGCAGTAATTTCCTTTATTGATTTAATTTTAACAATTTTCTTTATTAATTTATATTTAACCATTAACACAAATGATTAAGTTAAAACATTTCAACTTTCCAGACGCAAATGTTAAAAAACGGGAAAGAAATAAAATATCTTACAAGACATAAACATGTAAAGAATAAATGTATATTTCAGCTCAATAAAAATATTTTCATAATGTTACTTTGTCATCATTTTTAAAACTAAGTTCCAAACATTATTGCTCAGTTGATATGTGTCCTTCTGATGCGGTACGAGCACAGGCACTTGTTTCTATCCATAGGAAGGTCGATTATCCATATAAATAGTCGACCTTCCTATGGATAGAAACAAGTGCATGTGGGTACGAGATAACTACAATTCTCATGCAATCCCGAAAAGGGGGGTCATCACAGACAAACATGACATTAAATCGTTATCACTGAACTAGTATATATATTGTATAGGGGCCAGCTGAAGGACGCCTCCGGGTGCGGGAATTTTTCGCTGCATTGAAGACCTGTTGGTGACCTTAATTCTGCTGTTGTATGTTTTTCTATGGTCGGGTTGTTGTCTCTTTGACAAATTCCCCATTTCCATTCTCAATTTTATTATACGAACAAGAACAAACAGCTCTACGTTGCTTTGATATTTATCAATTTTTAGGAAACATTGCGAAAAATGATCTTCAATATTTCGAAAACATGTGAAATAAAATTGCTAACACGGTGGACCGTCGAGTGTCAACAAACGTAGTAGACTTGTTCACTGAAAAGACGAGGATAATGGTTTCATCTGACAAGTCACATTTGTTATGCAAACCCAGTTTTGATCATGATATTTAAAAAGACGTACTTTTTTTCAATCTATGTATTAATAAACTAGAAAATTCCAAATTGTAAATATCTCTTCATCTGGACCGACTTGGCATCTACTACGTTTGGACGGGTCCATTTCATTAGTAAGGTGATCGATAAATATTACGGAGTTTTGACAGAAAAGGAAAACGAACTTATTGTTATGCGTTTTCAACAAGGGTTTCGTTCCGCTAAATTATTTGCGCAAATAAAGTTTGTCTATTTTTAGATTACAGGTAATAATTTGACACTACGCATTAACCTGTGTAGTGATTTTGATTTTACGATAAATGTATGAATGAACCATAATTTTATGAATGAACAAGAGCACCTGACCTCTTAAAGAAACACAAATTAAACATAAAAAACCGTATTTATTAGGAGATAATTCAGTTAAATTTTCAATACTAAATCAACAACTGAAATGAATCCATATTTTGTTGAAACATCGTACGAACGGCGGAAAACGGAATCGCATTTATAAAAATGTACTTTTTTTCACTCGGACTTCTATGTTATTTGATAGTCAAACGGTTGACCCTTTAAATACAAAAATACATCTACAAGAACATATTCTGAAACTTCTTAAATCCACTAACGTTTTTTTAAAGTTTCAAGCTATGTATTGCATTAGAAAACATACATAGGTGTTAAAGAATGACTGACCAGGAGCCTGTTTAACAAAATACTATGGCTTGATCTGGGCGGAGTCTCTGATCTGGGTCACAAAGATGGCCATACGCGACGGCATAAAAGCAATTGCTTTAAAAACCAGCTACTAGGGCGAACGTGAATCAGGGTGAACGGACCTGGATTCCTGAATACACGATTGATTTTATGTTTGAATTAGGTCACAAGCGTTTATTTCTTATTAGATCAAATGAGTGTTCTTTCAAACATTGTTTTTTTGATGAAGCCTAAATAACTATTCCTTTTCTATTTCAGATGAATGTGTCACTCTCAATACAAAATTCAAGCACAAAATAATGAAAATTCTGTTTTTAAATACGGGGGTAAAACAGAACGGCTAAACAGTATCATGTGTATAGGGCTTTGACGGTTGACAAATTACCATAATTGTCATATTAGAATCGAAATAATTCATGGCAGCCGTAGATTTGTTTTCATTTAACCATGGGTTGGGCATATATATTCAGATTTTACCCCTCGCTAACACTCCCGATAAAATAATTGAATATAAATGCCCAACCCATGGTTAAATGAAAACAAATCTACGGCTGCCATGAATTATTTCTTAAATAATGTTTATGCAATACTTACGCAATCTTAGATGGCATAAATATTAACAATGGAATGACAGGTGAATCTTTGTTTCCGTAGATAATAAAACCCATATCATGTAACCTCCTTCTGAAATATCGGGTATTCCACTTCAGTTGTTGTACTCTCTTTTGACCTAAAATTCAACAACAGCATGTTAGCTTTCCTTGATCTGACATAAGTATTATTAAGTAATAATTTAATTTTGGATGCAACATTCTTCTGATTGGCTGAAAGTGTTTTGTCTATCAGCTCATAGACATAATTTGGTCATGTGACCGTGACATCACCAACGTTTTTTTTCAAATTTTACTCCTTACAAATGGAATTTAGAATTAAATTATAAGGAATGACTGTAATATTTTTTCTGTCTATTCAAAATAACATAAAAACTGTGGTGCACACTTATAAATAACCCACTACGTGCGTTATTCAGTGTGTACCACATGTTTTATGTTATTTCTTCATAAACAGAAAAAAATATTACAGTCATTCCTTAATTATATTATAACTAAAATAAATCTTTTGTACAATAAATTATAAAAGTATAAAAAAAAAAAATACTTTACTAATTTCTGAAAGAGGCTATACATAAAGGTCTCAAAAATATGTAATTCTGACTTTCAACTGTTACTAAAAATGACAAAAAAACTATACTTGAAGATTGTGTTAATTCCATATGGTGTTAAAAACTTTCTTAGTTAAGTAAAAGGGGATCTTTAAGGGGCATGTGCACAACAAACAAGCTTTACAAAAATAACAATGAACAACCTTTGTGTTATATCAAACTGACTTTATAAAAGTATACAACAGAAATATTCATTAAAGCTTAAAAGGTTTAAATATATGTTAATTTGACTTTGATTCTCTTAGGGATTTGGATGACAAGGTTTTGTATTGCAAAGAAGAGGTGGTGAATTCTGTAGGCAAAAAATAAAGTGTTGGTAATGCTGTAACTCAAACCTCAGTATGACAATTAAAAACAAATTAAAACAAAATTTTACACATTTTCATATCCTTACCTTCATTTGTGCCATCTGCTCCCATGATGATTGACATTGATGATATGATTTGTTGTGTTACTGGAGGGGCCATGGTACAGGAATATATTGATCCATGAGACTGTAATTTCAAATGGTTAATCAAAGCCTGAAAATAATAATAATTTTAGAGTTATTTCTCTTTGATTGTTAAATGTAACAACACACAACAAATATGCTTTTGTTTCATTTTTCTTTTTTGCTATTTAATATCAGGAGATTGATTATCAAAATTGTCTACTTTACACATCATTTAACTATAGAACTAATTAATGATGGAAAAAATAATCAGCTCTAACAAGAACACACCCTAGACATCACAGGTATGTAACTGATTAAAAGAACCAGCGCCTTATTTTAAGCCTGGATCTTTAGTATTTGTAGTGTCATTTGATAAAGTCATGATGATCATAAGGTGCAGGCTTTACATCTTTCTGTTTGAATCCATCCAGGTTTTCTTACTTCAACCTGCAACTACTTGTAGATATATTTCTTTAGTCAATGATTTAATTTAGTAGTGTAATGAAGAATTTCAAGTGTGATTATGCCCTGTGTATATAGCAAATCTCAAATACCAAGTTTGGCAGTGAGTCTGACAGAGGCAGAACATACAGATAAGGTAACAGACATACTTGTAGATATATTGCTTTGGTCAATAATTGAATTTAGTAGTGTAAATTCCTGTATAATGATGAATTTCAAGTGTGATTATTACCTGTGTATATAGCAAATCTCAAATACACCGTTTGGCAGTGCGCCTGTCAGAGATGTAACATACAGATTAGGTAACAGGCACTATTGGTATTGATATCAGATTAGACCAGGAACTTGCTAATTATTAGTTATTGTATAATCTGGAAAACAAAAGGGCCTGGAATGATGTAATTTTTAATCAACACCATTGCCCTATATCAGTTATATATACAGTTGAATTATTTGATTCCTTGTTTTTATGTCATGCTGGCTAACAAATTGGACCTCATTATTTTAGTAGTATAGATACCTTAGACCCTCCAATATAACCACCAGCAGCACCAAAACTTTTTGTAAACGTTCCCATCATAATGTCAATATCTTTAGGATCAATTCCAAAATAATCCACTATGCCTCGTCCATGTGGTCCCATGGCTCCCACACTGTGGGCCTCATCTAAGTAAACATAAGCTTTGTATTTCTTCTTTAATGCCACTACTTCTGGCAATCTTACAATCGATCCTTCCATACTAAAATTTAAAAAAAATCATTGTTAGATGACCATAAATAAAATCATTCTATCCCAGACTATTTTCCTGACAGAGGTGAATTAATTATGTGTATGTGTGTCACATCTACGAGTTATATCTTAAGCTTAAATAACTCTAAAAATAATTTACCACACCAAATTATTTTCAACAATAAAATTTACTGGTTTTGGCCAGTAAATAGACACTAATTGAGTTTGCTGAAATTACAAATGCAAATCAAGTATTATGTAAGAACTTTGCAAAGCCTATATTAATCTTTGCTTAAAAACAAGGCAATAATCTAAACATTTTCTATTACATGAAAAGTACTTGCCTAACCTTCTAAAATCAAATATATTTTATCACACATAAAAATGTTAGTGACTTAACTTTTTGCATTATTACTAACATATTTAATTTAATTTTCCTTAAACTTTCAAAATTAAAAGTAATGACCCAAATTCTTATAATAACTAAACAATTTTAATAATTTGCAAACTATTCTACTAATTTTTCATTTATACATCAATACTGTAATAAAAAAATTATATGAGGCACACTATACTATAATGAAATACCATCTGTCAGAAGTCATGTTTTATAAATATTGTTCACAGTATACGTACTCTCAAACACAGTTGCTTTATATGTTTTTCCTACCTATATACTCCTTCTACAACAATTAGAATTTTTTTCCATGGCCTGTGGGTTCTTGGCTGTCCAAAGACTACTGCATTTTTTAGTTTATTTTCTAAATCTTCCATATCTGAAATATTATGTACATCAAATAGTAGAATATCATTAGCATATTTAACCTGCTCCATTATGTTCTACCATCCACATCTGATATTCATATGCATGTATATCATGTTGGACTAAAATTCTTATGCATGTATATCATGTTGGACAAACATTCATATGCATGTATATCATCTTAGACAAAAATTTATATCACATGCATATCATGTTGTAAAAAGTATACTAAAAATGAACTGGATATCTGCATATTATTGAAACGTTTTGCTTTTTTATTTAAACTCACTGTCTTTCATCAATAGTTGTTTTATATTCAAAGTAAAAGAAATTGTATTATCATACAATTAAAAACTAATTTAATACAAATATTCTTTTTTCTCCTTTAACAATGTTTAATTCAAAATTTAAATAAGACGACTATTTCTGTATAAAACTGGAAAATTTAAGTTAGTACGGTATAAACTGAAAACAATTGGTGAAAAAATAACTAATGAAAAACCTGGATCACACAGTAAATCATACATTCGGAACTAAATAAATACCAAAGAAATTCTTCCAAAAAATGATTATTTATTGACGTATAAAATATGCAGGTTCCAGTTAGTTTTAAACAGAGCTTAATCAATATTTACCATTATGGCGGAATGTTTTAATGGAAGCTCCTGATAACCTTGACCCCAGCACCAAAGATGAATGGTTCAGCTCATCACTTAATATGAGACATCCCTTAAATTATATAATAATAATAATTCATAAAATTGCTAAATATTATAACAAAAAGGCTTACAAAAATTACTTAACTCCACTAATCTGAAACTCACTGAAAGACTTTTATTGTTAATAAAATTGAGAATGGAAATGGGGAATGTGTCAAAGAGACAACAACCCGACCATAGAAAAAAAAACAAAACAGCAGAAGGTCACCAACAGGTCTTCAATGTAGCGAGAAATTCCCGCACCCAGAGGCGTCCTTCAGCTGGCCCCTAAACAAATATATACTAGTTCAGGGATAATGAACGCCATACTAATTTCCAAATTGTACACAAGATACTAAAATTAAAATAATACAAGACTAACAAAGGCCAGAGGCTCCTGACTTGGGACAGGCGCAAAAATGCCGCGAGGTTAAAAAAATTCAGGTCAGTCAATAAATTTGTCAAAGGAAATAACACTGTATAAAATTAGCGCATCTGGAGTGCTTCTCAGAAATTACTGCTACCTTTTAAGTTTTTATCTGTAATCGTAACTTTAGTGTCGATATTTTGAAAAATAGCTTGCAGTGGTGTCATCCTGGTTTGCCCACATTTAATTACAGTTTTATAAAAACAGAGGGATTTTTGTTGTTTTAACAATTATGCAGTAAAGATGTGCTCCACAAAAGGATTAGATTACACAATAACTTACCTTCCCTACAATGCTTGGCATGTTCATGGAATTAGTGGCAAAACCCATTGGAAAAGTGGCTGCAGCTTCTACACCAAGAAACTTAGCCACTAATTCATCTAGCTGTTTATGGATTTCTAAATAACCTGAAATCATTAAAATATTACATTTAAATCTGTATGTTTTTTGACAGATCTTGTTTGCAGATTTCTATTATTTGACACTGTTTCATATTGTTCCTAAATATTCAATCATTTAGTCACTGATAGACATTTGGGTGGTTACAGGTAGATTTTTCTGGTTATTTCATTGATTAAAATTTAAATATTCTGTCAAATTACTTTGATATTCTCTGCTTTCATTATCCAGTTAGTGCAGTTCTAAGGAAAACTGTTGTCCATTAAATAAAATGGCAGATATTAAATAAAATGACAGATGACAAAGTTGTCTGAAAACTGTCAGGTTTTAATGATAAAAGGATACAAAATGTATAGCAAATGACTGCTACTGCTAAGGAAGCAGTACAAAGATGTGGTGCTGTTAAACTACTTTTATTTTGCAATCAACTCTTCTTTTTTTAAAGATTTGTTTTGTCATTCTCATCAACAGCGATTAAGCACTATTCTAGTAATAAAAGGCATGTGTACATGTATTGTTGATTTGTGTAGTTTTGTTTCAAAATGTGTAGGCTTATTTGGTCTTCAAGCAGAAAACTTTAAAAGAGTGGCATTGTATTCTTTCTCCACAATAAGCCATCTTTGTGCTATTTAATTGTGGAATCTTATTCATCAAAAGTGCTCCATTAAAACATTTTAATTCATTTTAAGCTTGACCATGTTGACTAAAACATTTAATTTCATCTTTATCTACACATGTATGAGGCGGGGGGGGGGGGGTAAGGACCTTTATCGGGACTCCGGGATCGGGTGTTTTTAACCTCGGGATTTCGGGATTGATCCTTTCGGGATCCAGGAATTCTTTTTTCAAATTTTGGGATGTCAGGATTTAAATTTCTTTAAATTCGGGACCTCAGGATTTCATGTTTTTAAGCCAGGGATTTCAGGATCAGGACCCCTCCTACCCCTCTCATGTATGTTTTTAAGTAATAACATTTTTACTTAATGAGAGATAAGAGTTTCAAAATTTCAACCATCGGTTTATGGAATCTTAAATCTAATGAGAAGTTGCTCTCTGCTATCAACTAACCTAATTCTTGCCTACTTCCACAACATCCCACGCCATACTTCATTGTAGATTTTTCTACAGCATCTGCACAAGGACCTTTGTTTTCAGCAAATCCAAGATAATTATAAGATCCAAAGTTTAATACATGTTGCTTCTTTCCTGTTAGTCTGAAATAAAAGAAATTTCATTTGTAGCTCGGAGATAAAAAATTATATTTTTTTTAATGCTGTTTTTTCTAACTTATGTTAAACAGGTTGAAAAGTGTTCTAAATCAAATTACATATAGGTCCTTGTATAATTGCAATTGGCGATAAAAACATGCTGAGTCGTTTTGCAAGCCTGCACTATAATTAAATGTTCATCAAGTGTCTTTGTGATCGTCATTGTACAGGAAATAATGTTTTTTATGTAGGTACTTAATCACAATTCCCTTATGACAGCAGTGCTGATTGTCAATTATGAGATTTCAATTTGCCGAATAATTTGTGCAATATAGCATCATAGTTTTCCCACTCGCTGAAGATGGGAATAAAAGTGATGATGTTCACTAAAACCAAATTTTTGGATGGAAATGCATCTCAAAAGTTGTCTATTATGTACATACTCGAAGTTCCATCCGTTATCAGGAGATACACGTTCTAACATATCCATTTCTGCGCCAGCTACACTGCATATTGGTCTGTTCCAACAATCTCTTATTCTTCTGTAGAGATTCCTCGTATAAAAACTTTCCCAGCTCTGATAGAGTGAAACGTAACCCTAAAAAGAAACGCCAAACCTATAATTTTTAGAATTTGAATTGCATGATATACAAACATGTTCTAAGTTTTTTTTGTGTTTGAATAATGATAATATTATGCATAAATGATATCAGAGGCAAGCCACTGTGTCATATTTGTATTTTTGTTTAATCTATTTGGAAATAAACAGACAGGCACATTATGCCGCACATATAAACCGATTCCAATGTAAGATTATGTTTAAGTGAGAACAAATACCATAAAAATAGGCACAGAAGCTTGAAATGTATAAATCTTTTTTAAATATTTCACACAAAAAAATAAAAAAAGGGGGTTCCAAGCCTAAAACATTTGTATTATACCATATGTATTGTACCTGAAGCTTGGGTTCTGTGCATGACTTTATTTTTTCAATACCAAGACTCCTCAAGAAATCTCTAATATGTCCAATAACAACAAGAACAGCATATCCCAGATATGTTAAAATGGCTGTAGATAGAGGTGTTTCCTCAAATGTTTCTATAAATGTATCCTTCAGAGGTGTGTTCTGAAAATATAATGGTAATATTAGGTAAAAAGGCAGGTAACTAGTCAATCTTTCTCTTTAAAAATGACCATGATGAAAAAACTAACTTCATTATTGTTACATATTGTGATTCTTGATCAATAGATATCGCTTTAAACCCCTCTAAGCTAAATATTTTGGCTGTAACATTTTTTTCAATCTGTATCTTTTTTTACAAATTATATGGATGTACAGGGTATTAATAAATAAAATAATATTAAATATACATGTCACGATATGTGAGATCTTACCCATACCTGTTTACCCTTCATACAATCAGTTGTATGTGCAGAACTTCAAACCAGGTTTACACTTTTACAAAAATGTACCCTCTTAATCTCTAACCTGAAGTGGAGATCTATCCTTCAGATATATCAGGAACCACCCTTTTCATGGGTACTTCACTGCAACACTCATTTACAATGGTTTTCATAAAATTGCTACCTTTCGTTCAATTACACTTTAACTATTGTATTGTAGATTGCATGCCTGGGACATTGTTAAAGTCTGAATGTTTGTGCAGTTGGTATCGTTATGGTGTATTTATATTGCACGAATCTATACTAATCAATATTCTCTATTCATCTATGTATACTCAGTATGCCCCTTGTGGGTTCATAATTAGAAATAAAATATGCTGTTGTTATTATCTAAAGGTTGCAGTTAAATTATCAAAAAATTGTATTATCAAAAGCTTGCAATATACATTGTATCCAATCATTTATGATATATTAAATGCTTTTAAAATGCAATCTGTCAGAAGGCTTAGGCACTCTATACTGTGTAAACAATGATTTTTCCAATAACTTGTCAATTTGAAATGGAAAACAACTCCTCAGTCATTTAAACAGAGCACTTAATGAGATTTTTATCTTCACACTTTTGTTAATGGGAGAGAGATATTTTACTTACTTTCAGAAGACCAGTCTAAAAACAAATAAAAAAAACTTTCTCACTCATTTGTAAATAAGCTTACATATTATTCAAACAATAGTATTTGCTTCTGTGTATTAAGAATAATTATAAATACTTCTACCCATTAAGAATAGTAATCTTTGAATCTACATGTATGCATGTTCAGAATATTAATATATAATTTTACAAAAAAGAATAAAATATATGATTTAAATTTTCCTTTTCAATATTCAGTTTGTAACAGTGATTCTTTATATTTAGTAGTTATCTGTCATTTTGTCTGTTTAAAACACTTATAAAAATTACCTTTCGTAGAGTATTCAGAAACAGTTTAATACCCATTTTTCAAAATATATTCCAATAAAGTTTATACACAAATGACATTTATTTTTTCATGTCCTGTTTGACTATACTACTAAATGAACATATAAACAATACTTGTTCGAACATGTACTTATAGAGAACAGACATAAACAAGTTTTCACACTCAAATCTTAATTGGTCACAGCAGGATGTGTCAATAGATTAAACTTTTATTTTGGTTAGGTCTCTCAATGTATTGATAAAGGCTAAAATCAATTAATTTTACAAAAAAAAATCTTCAGATTTGGAGTGAGACACACCAAAAATAACAGTCAATCATGCATTTTTTTTTATCATTATCAAATGTCTTTCTTGAATACATGTATGATGTGGCATTGATATTTAAAAAAAATAAATTAATTTATGCATCAGCAAAATTGTAAACTGTTGTACATTTGTATAAAACTTTTAATTATTTAATTACAGTGTATTTATATCTTATTACAATTCTTTGGACCTTATATCTTAAAATGCTTCATTAATTATTTAGTTTTATTACAATATCAACACATGGAAAGCATTGATTATATATGTAACAATATACATAAAAGCTCACTGTTATTTAACAAAATAAAGGTGGATTGCTAAAAATTGTAAGCACACAGAGTCAATACTAATTTCCTTTCCTAAACTGCATTGTATCTTTTTCATAAGGAGTTATCTGAGTACATGTAGTTCAAATTTAACTTTACAAAAAATAAATGATTTTAATCATAATTCAAATTTTCTATAGAAAATAATTTATTCTGCTTCCAGTATATATCTGAAATGATCTCTTCATAATGAAATAACACTAAAAATTTGATGTCTCTTAATAAGGAATGTTTAAAACAAACCATTTGAAAGTCACAGATGGATTAATATTTAAGGATTAATGAAAGAAAGAGAACCAAACAGAATTACAAAAACCATCATTGGTCAAATTTGACTGAGGGAATTGGAACCTTGCTTTTTTTTAATATAATTCATCAACATAAAACATGTCACTGGTATAAAACTGATCATTTAAAAATTTAAAAAATACAGCATTGAGTGTCAGCAGCTTCAAATGTAGACTCATCAGTTTTCATTAAATTTGTAAACAGAGACTTCACCAGCTGTATCTAAGATTCTATGAGTTGAATCTTGAAATACTACTTATTTACAAAAATATGGATATCAGAAGTTATCTGATTTAACAAAAGATAATTAACATAATGAGTTAAAATAACTAGTAGTTAATTATTGACCTTTTTTTTTAACTACATGTACAATGTATATAGATTGGTCATGGCTAAAAAAAATTGTGGTCAACAACTTAAACAATGAATTAGTAGGAGTTGTTTGGTTAAGTATATATATATTTTTTATATATATTTTTTTTTTACAACAGCAATGAGCATTAAATAGAATAAAAGATACAATAAGGGACACTAAACATATCCTAGTCTAAATAATTATGACGTCTGGCAAGGTTATTTTAATTTTTTTCTGGGACACCTCCCAGAAAAAAATTTAAAATAGCCTTGCCAGACATCATAATTATTTGGACTAAACATATCCCAATTCATCACAAAATTATTCTAATAAATTAATGTATCAATATAGAAATGTTCTTTAACTTGCAACAATATATAGTTCTGTATTTATACAATGCTAAAATTGAGAATGGAAATGGGGAATGTGCCAATATGTGCTATATATTTTATCAAATACAAATACAAATACAAATATTTTATTGGCACAAACACAATTACAATAATTGGCAATGGCCCATACAACTGGTATACAAATAGTAATAATGCATAGAATATCAATAGGCATATTTAGAACAATATCATCGAACGATATCAATATCATCAACAGTAAATGATTAAAAAAAAATATATCAATTTTATAGAGTTTGTTCTGCTTTACGCAGGTTCAAACTGTCTGAGATGAAAGAGGAAGTTAATTTTAGGATTGTGTATGAATTATTATTTAATAAAAAGATTATATTATTTTCATGTTTTTGAAATTTTGTAGGATCAATGATTATATTTGAAACTTTATGGTAAAATATGTCCCTCTTAGTTGAGTATTTTTCACAATGTAAAAGAAAATGCTTTTCATTTTCAATTTGACCAGAATTACATACAGAGCAGTATCTCTCATTTCTGGGAATATTTAGATGTCTCCCTCTTTCAATCATCAGTGTATGAGCGCTTATACGGATCTTACATATTGCAGCTCTGTCACTTCTGTTTTTTAATATATCAACATAGGGTGGTCTTCTGCCCATTATGTAGACACTTTTGAAAAAGTCTAACTTTTTGGATTCAAATATATTTGCATTTTGAACTTGCAAACATTGGTCATTAATTCTTTGTTTAATAGAATTTAAATTACCTTTAACATAATTAAAGTTATTGATGATATAAGACATTCCAAGTTCATTCAAAAGACTCTTGACCTTTATGACCCAAGGGTTTGAATCTACAGATTTAGTGAATATATCATATGCCAAAGAATTTTCCGAAGAAACTATATGGTTCAGGTATTTGAATATTGAATATAATATTTTATTTTTCAAGGGAATTCTATTAAGTTCAGCTCGACATCCATCATTAGATGCCTTACAGTGAACCCCTAATATGTCTTTGATAAATTTAACATGAAGTTTTTCAAATGGATCAGAGTCTTTAAAATGTGAATCCACCCCCCAAATTTCACTACAATATGTAAGAATGGAAGTAACTAAACGATCAAACAATTTTTCAAGAAGTCTACATGGGTTGTTGAGACCTATAGTTTTCTTTATTTTATAGTATGCCTTCCTGGCTTTTTCCATTAGAGTATTCACAGCAAGGCAAAAATTGCCATTATACTTTAAAACAATACCCAAGTAACAATAATTTGTTACTGTTTCAAGATATGCATTATCATAAGTAAAATGGTATCTAAGACTAACATGACTAAGAAAGGGTCAAGGATATAAATGCAACAAAAAAATTGTTTAGATAGCAACATGCCTAAATTCTAATTATACAACGCAAATGCAGTTCATAAACCAGGGACAGAACAAATTTGTTTTGGCAACCGGCAATATTTACAACGGGAGATAATCATGGAATGTTGTTTACACTATTAAAATGGGCGTGTCCAATCACGCATTAGATTTTTTATGATATACAACAAAATCGAAAAAATAATTTAGATTTATTTTAATATTTACATTCACTATAAACGAGATTTTACAGTTATTTCGAATTTCATCAATAAAATGGATCACTTTTTCCGGTTGTAAAAACTATCTTTCCAATAAATGTTTCAGTTGTAAACACGCGCATTTGAATATATCATACAAAACATGCGTTAGCACATATTTTTATTTTACCTGTAAATTATGTCCGTTTTGATAACAATGATTAAATCCATTAGTTTTCCCGTTCATTCCATTTTTCGGCTTCGTTTTTCCAGCCATCTTCACCACCTGAACTATAAATTCTCAATCTAATAACCAAATTTCGTAACACTTATTTCATAGGACTAAAGTACACGAGATTGACCAATCAAATATAACGTTATATTTTCTCAAAAAGTAACTGACGTGTATTCCCTTTTCGAAACAATATAGCTAAGGGAGAAAACTAAGATTATACCGGAAGTTTCTGAAAATAATTTATGTATGCGCATGGCCATAACGTCACTTTTTAACTGCACGGGACAGCTGAGTGAACAGTTTGTAAGATTAACCAAGAAATTAAAGGTGTGACAGAATGGCAGACGATCTGTTAGGAGATTTCCAGTCAGAAAATAACTACCACCAAGAGGATTTCGAGAAAGTGGAGAAAATACCAGAGCAAGATGAAGAAATTTCATCGAGTTATGTCGGTGAGGAGGCAGAGGCTGATCGTTATGATCCCGGGCCCGTCAATACTGATCCAGTTGATAATTTTAATGATTTAGTTAACCTTGATTCTGCTGGTCAGTCTGCATTTGCTTCCACCAAAGACCCTTTTTCTTATCAGCCCCAAGAACCTACAGCACCCCCTAAAGAAGTAGATCAACTTATGTCTGCATTTGAAAACGAGAACACTGAAAGTGAAACGAAAAAAGAACCCCAACAAGAAGTGCCCAAGCTTCCCAAGACAGGTAATAGTTTATTTGAAATGCGCTCTTGTTTTCAAAAGATTTTTCAAACATATGTTAAGATAAACTCATTCTGGTAATTTTGTTATCGTTTGTCAAGACTCCAGTTGCAGTGATACAATTTGCGAGTCTGACCATTCACGCTTTTTGTGTTTAAAATTAATTTATTTCATGTATACATATTTTTAGTCTTTATCATGTATATTAATACTGTGCATTATTTCATATAATGATTTATGACCAATTGCTTCAGGGCAATTCAGGTCACAAATTGTAGTTCAGTCTAAAATAGAGTATGTGCCCTTGAAATTTTGTGTCTTAAAAAATTTCTAGGGAGAACACTTTTTTAAATATTAAAAGCTCATCATACAGAGCAGCTAGGTCAAAGATGTTGCTTTCTTGGCTGCTTCATTTGTAAACATCGACCAGTTGATCAAATAGTATATTTCTTCTGTAGACCACCCCTTCCCACAGTTTTGTCACTATTGTGAGCCCTGGACAGAAACATCTGTGAATAATTGTGTTACATGTTCATGGACTGAAACCCAGAAAGGTTAAAAATTTTCTAATGCAATACATTTAATGCAAGCTGAAAATTGTTCTTATAAAACTTAGTGACAAAGTAAATTTTGAAACCATATAGTATACTACACAGTAACATGTTTATAAATGAATTAAAACTGATCTTAGACATGTTACAGACGGGGTTGTAAAAATGGAACAGCAAATGCAGTTGGACCAAAGATCCTGTTGAGTGCATTAACATAGGGAAACCATAAAGAGTGCTTAGGCTATAGCGCATGGACATAACTATTTATCACCTTGTCAGTTGTTTTGACTTGCTTCTTTGCTGTTAGAGAAAATTTGGGCTTTGCTTTCTGTTTAATTTCTTAATTTAACCTCTGACTGGACATGTACATTTCAGCCCCTATTGGCTTCAATAATTTTTTGAAAAAAAACAGTGATTTTTATAAAACATTTAGTAAAAAATCTTAAGTAGTGAAGATTTATGTCCAAGCACTGTAGTTGTCCATTTAGCTACAGCTAGCTACAATGTACTTCTAGTTTTTAGTGTGTGTGTTAAACTGACACTGCACTGGGTCTTTCTTTGTGTAAATATCCTTACTAATAAATTTAAAGAAGTATGGACTGGAGTGTGTGCTCTGCTCAACATAAACAGTCAACATAGTATTGTACATATACACAGTGTATCTTCAATTTGAATACTATTTAACACAAATATTGTTCAAAACTAGAGGCTCACTAGTTCCAATTGTTTAAAAATTTTTGATACCCTGGCAATGAATGAGAAGGCCCTATTGATTTTTGGCTCAATGTATCAAAGGTTAAGGACACAGTTCAACTTTCGATCTTTCTATCAATTAAAAGAAGACTGATGTTTTGGAAAATATTTGTTTTTAGATGATATTTTTTGAATCCTAGATACTATGTTTGCCAATGAAATGAGGTCGTGAAGGTCGTCTCTTGAATTATTGCAATTACTGGATTTTCAGAAAATATGCATTTATCAAATTATCTAATCATTATAAAATCCCTGAGAAAGAGACTTTTTGTGGGTAAAATAATTTCATCTACTCCAAATCAATAAAGGTTGCCTTTTGGCTTTACAGAAATCTTTGCTTTTTTCTTCCAATTGGAAAATGTCAAACCTACTCTTAATATCTAGCTTTAACATGTTTAAATTCTCCCCTAGCTAATATTTAGCTTTCTATTTCTCATCTTTAATGCATTTCACGTCATGAATTACCTTTTATTCATTTGATACTTGTGTTTGGTGTGTGTGTGTTTGACCAGCTCATGAAATTGATTAAAGTATTTATAATGCATTTATTTAGTCTTTATAAAGATCATTTAACCTGTAACAAACTTTGATAAAATTTTAAATATTATTAGCATCAAAGTTTAATAATCAGAATTTGTTTCTCTATTTTAAATTTATATACAATTTTTTTTTATTGTTAAATACATGTAAAAGATAATATAATTGTAGCACAAGTTTTTCTGTTTACTGATATTAAAATAATTTGTGCACTTGTACATATACGAATATCAAATAGTCTCAAGTAATAGCACATCATTTATATTTTCTTATTCAGAATCAGTAAAGCAAAGCACAAGTCCACCTGCAGGTAACAACTTTGATATTTTTGTTTTCTTACTTTTATATTATGAACCCACACATTCTATATTTTTTTAAACCTTAAACTTACAAAAGTTAATTTCCTACTATTTCTGTAATATGTATTTGAAAAAAATAATGCAATTCATTTACATGTACATGTATTACAATTCTGATGGGCAATTAGATAAAAAAAAAAATCAAATATTGCTAATATTCAATAACTTTACTTGGATTCAAATGAAACCCCTTCAGTAAATGGGTCCCACACACGTTCAATCGTATGTTTTAAACAAGCCCATGAGAATCACTTTTGCAGAATACTTGAGTGTTACATCAACTTACATGTACATGTATATATATTTTTCTGTGAGTGTTTTTCACCTTCTTCCAGACCTGTATTGTAAAATATTGAGTATCAACCTTAAAATCATGACGTCAACTTTTGATACATGTCAATTATATTTTCAGAAACTGCATCATGGTTAAAAAATGTAGATCCAAGAGGTAAGTGTTACTATAAATAACTTTCTTTGATTAGTTTGATTATTGATTAGGCGAGACGAACATTATCTGTTTAAGGTTGCCCAAATTACCCTGAATTTAGTATCTACCCTTTTCAATTCCATCTTCAGGTCAGATCTAAAATAAGGTTATTGTAAGATCACTTCCTCACAGAACTAATATTTTTGAAAGAAAAATCATATTAAAACCTTAAACAGGTATATTTAAAATCATACTAATATTCATTACTTTTACTACATAATTTGAATGAATGCAACTTTTGATAATACAGTGACATGTAATATGCAAGCTTTTTTTCACACCAGTTCACAATAACTGAAGAATTGTTTGCTTATACGGTAGACTCCACCTAATCGTCTAATTGAATCAATATACAGGGAAATGTGATATTTTTTGCTGAGTATCCGATTTGTTGGATTTTTACTGTACCCTTAAGTAAGGCATACCATGTAACATGTATTACGAAAATATCAACTTCACTGAGCAGTCTGCACAAAAAAATCATTTTTAACTTCCAGTCTATTAAAATCCACTATTCTAACATTTTTCTTATGTAATCAAGGTAGATTTTTTCTCAATCCATAAAAATTGGTACCCATATTACTGATGACGAAAGTAATTCCTTAGTTCAATACCTAGGTGATAGTCCGTAAAATTAACATCAGAAGTCACGTCAGTAAAATTTACATCAGACCTTGAAGGCATAAAACTTTGCTCAGTGCTATGAGCACAAAAATCATGCTCGAAAGCATGAAATCCAGCCATTTGATTGGTTGATTTTCGACTCTTTGAATACAAAAATCATGCTCGAAAGTTTTATGACCATGAGGCCAGACCATAGAGTTAAACACTATCTTACAGTCTCAGAGTTTCAGTTACATAATAAAACAATATCCATCATGCCAAAACATACATCCATGTTTTTATAAATTAATAAAACAGTCTGCACCAAAAACTTTATGAGTCTGGGACATCGAACTAGGGGCTAACTGTGCAGACTGTAAAAAAAATAAAGGTCAGAGCTCAAAGTCAAATTAAATGGAAGCCCTCAACAGACGTTTTATCATATTCTGGTGCCTCAAATTAAAATTAATATCTGTATCAGCCCTGGTGACATTTAGGACTTTCAACCTCAATATTTGAAAAAGGATTAAATTGCTATGATACAGTTAAAGTCTAAAAGTGGTGCTCTGTAGATTTGATCACCAGTTTTTCAAAGGACTGACATAATTTTGGTATTGTGCAATAGAAATAATAGCTGGGAAACTTGGAAATCCTTTGTAAGGTCTGTGAATAAAGGTTTTAGTGGAGTCTCAGTTTAACTTTGTCAATCTGCCTGTATGTGACACTGTATTACATATTATGTCAGCAATTGCTTCTTACCAGTTGATTACTTGCTGAGACAGGTCTTTAGAAATTAGATCCCTGCTTTTCTTCTGAATGTTTGAGTATCTGCTAAATGTATCCACCACAAGTTCGAAACATTGTTGTTTATATAAGAATGCCCATTTCAAAGCATAGTACCCATAGCATATTACCCATATAGTCATATTCTTAAGATCTTGTCAAGACATTAAGCAATTTACAGCTGAATTATGGAAAGAGAGTTGTCTTAAATTGTAAAGACTAAAATTTGACATTGAGACATA
Source organism: Mytilus galloprovincialis (assembly GCA_037788925.1). NCBI lineage: Eukaryota > Metazoa > Mollusca > Bivalvia > Mytilida > Mytilidae > Mytilus > Mytilus galloprovincialis. Next base: position 7,736,612 of record CM075334.1, on the reverse strand, counting down.
TAGATGTCTTATTGTTTGTTGGGATACTGTCTTATATATGAAAATTGTATACCATCCTGAAAGAAACTAAGATATTGTTAATTCGAAATGAGCAAAACATATTTCTATGAAAGTATATATAAAATTAAGATTTTGTTTTGAAACTGCTGGGATAAAAATTTAAAGTATTATGTACTTTTGTTGATGCCTTTTTATATAGTTTATTGAAATGGGTTGGATATTTAAAGTTCATATGAATTGGGAAACCAGTCTTTTCTATTGGTATTTAATTTCACGGCATTAGTAAAATGTGAAAAATAAATCGTAGAAAAAAGGTTTGATGTTAACTAAGATCATGAAGATAGCTGCTGATTTTGCTTTTAAATATTGGTTTGTTTGTGTGATTCAAAGTGGGTCATAATTAAGGATCATTATCACAATGGATTTTGCTTAATATCAATATAATTTTTAACGATCCAGAAATTTCTAAGAATGAGACAAATTTGTGGAATTGAAATTGAGGTTGACTCAAATTTATGATGCTTCTGTAGAGCAAAGTCATGATGAATCCTCATTTGCTCATAGGACAATAATCTGGTTTACTTCTCCTAGGTTATAGGGTATTATTTCCTGTTTGCTGTATTTAAGGTTCAAACCCTATTAGAATCTGACATAGTTTAGTACATATCATCGCTAAGCATGCTAAGGGAAGTATGAGTAATGTTATAATTAACAGGATCATGATTAGAACAGCATACCACAGTTTTTACAAGTCCATATTGATTGTTTTATCATTGATATTGATTGTTTTATCATCGTTGTAATGGTTATAATTCCATCATAAATATTCAATACACTGGTAAACACCAGTCTCCCGAGTCAGTAGGTCTGATTTTATTATCTTTATCATCTCAAGATAAGAATGGATGTCTTGGAAATGTTGGAAGGAGTATGGTACTAATATCCGTCTGCCAAGTTAATAGACAAATTCAGAATCTAAATATTAGAATTCAAAACGACATTTTATAGAATACATTTTTTTTATTCAGAACAACATAGCCTTTGAATTCAAAATATACGAGAGTTTTGTGGAATAATCAAAGAGTAAATTTAAAAGCTTTCAGTGATTTTATCGATGTAATTTGGCGATTTTAATAATGATTGAAGTCAATGTTATTATTAAGCTGAAATATTTATGAAATTTGTATAAAATGAGAGATAAAAATCTGATAAATGTAAAGTATATATATATGTGTCAGATATATCTCTCCAGGGTTCTGTCTGTAAAAGAAAGGTCTTCAATATTACTTGTGTGGAAACAACAGATGACTTTTAAGAACTTTTCCAAAAAAACAGCTGACACAAGAAAATCCTATTGTGTGAAAATTTGATAAGATCTGCAAATTTATACAGATTATTTTACAAAGGAAAAGGTTTTTTTTTCATTTGTTTATTTTTTCTTCTTGTTTTCTTATGTTTTTTAAGTTTTCTCTAATTTCCAACCGTCAGTTGTGATATGGTCATAATGTGACTAAATTTACTCTCTCTGGTTAAATTAAAACGTTACGTGTATATCAGTGTGATAGGAAAAGATGAAAAGTCACCTTGCCTTCATGTCTCGTCATTATAGACATATTTGTTTTAATGGTTGGGTATAAAGAAATAAAATTCTTAATTTACATATAATAGCATTATATTCTAGTTAGAATGATTACTAGTAGAATTTTGTGTTGTTTTTATTAACCTTCTTTATTTGACAATTATTTAAACACCAGACGATGAAGAAGACACTTATTTTGCCTCCGACCATAAAGTTACCACAATTGAGGAAGAACCTGAGCATAAAGTTTGTAAGTTCGGCATGTGTAGTCCAAACTAAAATGGCATCCATTATTCATGTAGGCTGCAAGTACTCTGCATGATTGTCATGAATAATAGCAGATAATGTCCAGGCTTTCCTAAGTAGGCTATTTTACTCCCAAAAGAAGACCTACTTTGAAAATATAGGTAATATATACTGTTCAGTCTTGTAATGTACAATACATACAAGGTGGTTTATTCAAAAGTCTTCTTGTGAATGTTGAGGGATTCTCTGTAATTGAAGTCATCCTGTGTATATGGTTGCCAAGTACTTTCCAACCAGAGTATATTTTTTTGAAATTCATTAAAAACCAAACATGTCTAACACACAAAAAATGGAAAAATGAGCAAGAGGGATTTGAAATAAACATCTTTGGGATAACTACCCAATTTTGTTCATATTCATGCTTTTAATGAGGCTTTTTGTATGCAATATTTGCTTGTGGTTTGCATTTTTCAATTTTTCAATTTTGTACTATTTGAACTGGTTAAGTATTGTTATTTAAAAGCAGGATAATTTTTAGATTGAAAAATCGGTTAGACAAGATAAGTCTTATTCCTTGCATATTGTGTGAAGCGGTCAATGAGCATACATTTAGTAATTTTCTGGCCCACCATGACTTCATATTTGCATTAATGCCATTATGGTTTGGGTCACATAAAATTTTGTTTTAAAATTATTATACATTTTGATTATGCTTCATGCTTTGTTTCACATTTTGTAATTTTTTTGTTATTTCATTTTTTCTTTTCTTTTATTGTTCTTTTTCATATATTTCTTTATATTACTAAAATGGATCGATTTAAAAAAAATATGTACTTTGAACAGTACTTGTAATTGAGACCAGAAAAGGTAACGGTCAACAATGAATAACTAGATTTTCTTGCTCAGACTTCATTGTATTGAATATGTATAAACCCTAATCCCTTCAGTTTGTCAAATAGTTTTGCTAAAATAAGGATTTGTTGATCAGTAAAGGGTGTCAGATGTGCAAAATGATTACCAATGACTTAACTTGTGTGCATATATTTTTTATTTCAAATAAATTCTAGAAACTTGCTATGAAGTAAATCTAACCTTTTAAGTATAGTACAAGGAATGATGTGATGGGATATGCATGCCCAGGGGACCCATCTCTTTTATAGACATGCAAATTTAATGTCTTGTTTCTTGCTATTCACTAAAAAGATACCAAAAATATTTTTGGATCTTGTGTCAACCCAGGTATAACATGACAAGTTTACAGAGTCGGTTCATATTTAATGGTACATATGTTAAATGGATTTACAAGGCTTCCACCTACCTACATGATATGCATGCATACATTACATGCCCTTCAAAAATTTAAATATATGTATATATAACTTTTATTTTAATTGATGTAAAAATTGCAATTTGAAAGCCCTTTCTTGACATTTTTGTTAAAGTATTTATTACATGAAAGAAGAGTTACACATACATTAAAATGCAATTGATCATGTATTTCTGCTTTTACAAGAAAATAGTTGGTGTTTAAGACATTTGAATACACAGTCAGGTAAAAGTTCAGGATGAGGTTAAGCTATGGTTACCAATAATAAAAAGAAATGACGTGCACTGAATGGAAGCAGATCTTGGCAAACAAATAAATTGAGTCCTCTCTTATTCTAGGGCATCAGCTTCTAAATGAGTCTCGTCGTTTAATTCATATCTAACCTTCTGTTAAAAAACACTTGTTGTTAAGCTTGACGAACCTTGGTATACTAGATAGGTCATGATAATTAGATTGGTATTCTATAATTTAATCAGAAAAAAGTAACTATCTATTAATTATTTATCACATAGCTGTGCAGTGATGTGTTAAACAGCTACTTTTTATGTTTCCAGTATTTATTCTTGCATGAAGTTCAGGCAGTAACCTTCAAAAGGGAATGGTTAGGTCACACATTTGTATTGTTGTCCACTGAAGTCTAAATTGGATCTGACTTAAAAATAATTAAGGAGGCTCAATTTTCCTGAAATTACCCAACATACATTTACCTTCGTTTTTCAGTGGCAATCAAGTTTAATCTTCCATCCCACGTTGCCAAATCTACCCGTTATTGTATTTATTGTTATTAAGTTCTTATCCAGAACATGCATGAAATATTTTCTACTGGAGTCGAACAAAGACCAATCAATAAATCAATCTTTCTAAGGATAAAATAATGAAGAAATGTTCAATTGATGTACCATGGTGACAAAGATATACACATAGCATATCTTTGTTTAGGCAAAGTTATTTTGAATATCATTTTAATTTTTGCTTTATTAAAAGTGGTGAAGATGAGTATGGGCTAAATGAAATCTCACAAAACTAGTTTAATCCCTACCACTTGTTAATACCTTACAATACTCCAAGCTGACACCTTACAATACCCTAACTTGACACCTAACAATTATACCTTAAGTTTAAACCTTACAATACCCCAGGGCCCTAGTTTAAACCTTACAAAACCCCTAGTTTACAGCATACAATACCACAAGTTAACACATTACAATACCCAGGTTTACACTTACAATACCCCAAGTTTAAACCTTACAATACCCTAAGTTTACATCTAAAAAGTTTACACCTTACTATACACCAAGTTTACACCTTACAATACCCCAAGTTTACACTTAACAAAACCTCAAACTTACACCTTGTAATACCCCAAGTTTACACCTAATAATGCCCCAAGTTTACACCTAACAATACCACAAGTTTACACCTCACAATACCCCAAGTTTACATCTAACAATTTCCCAAGTTTACACCTTACAATACCCCAAATTTAAACCTTACATTATACAATATCTAATGTTTACATTTTACAATACCCCAAGTTTACACTTTACAATACCCCAAGTTTACATCTTACAGTACCCCAAGTTTACACCTTACAATACCACAAGTTTACACCGATCAATATCCCAAGTTTACATCTTACAATGAATACCCCAAGTTGACATCTTACAATGACCCCAAGTTTACACCTTACAATGCCTCAAACTTGCACCTTGCAATACCTCAAGTTTACACCTTACAATACCATAAGTTTACATTTCACAATACCCCAAGTTTACACCTTACAATGCCTCAAACTTGCACCTTGCAATACCTCAAGTTTACACCTTACAATACCCTAAGTTTACATTTCACAATACCCCAAGTTTACACCTTACAATGCCTCAAACTTACACCTTGCAATACCCCAAGTTTACACCTTACAATACCTCAAGTTTACACCTTACAATACCTCAAGTTTACACCTTACAATACCTTAAGTTTACACCTAAGTAGACTCCAAAGTTTACACCTGTAGTAATCAGAAATCATTATTTCCTACATCAGAATAAACTGTATAACATCTGTTTTTTGGTAGTGGTTAAGAAGTGAATTATCTATGTAATAACATGATTAGGAAGTTTGTCAGTACAGACTAGATTTCAATGTTTGCATTACTGCAAAATCTAATTATTGCATCATTAATACATTTTTGAAGTAAATGAAGATTCCAGACATTGCAGGTATCAAAGCAAAAAAAATATTTATATTGAATACAATAACCCAGACATTTTGTAATAGTACATTTTCCTGTTTCTGGGATTATCAATAACAAAATTAAAACCCTCCAGGAGTTCTCAAAAACCAAAGAATTGTATTTTACAAATCCTTGGTAAAACTGATTAATTTCAAAAGGATTAGTTTGTTAGCAATGGCAGTTGTGAAATCACATTTTATGTGTAAGATTTGCATGACTCCTGAATCATAGATGTATAACATTTCTATAATGATAAAGAAGTAGACTGAAACAACAGTACACAAACTATTGACAAATCGTAGATTACAGTGACTGAGTCATTGATGAGGTGATTGATTTTACATTTATTGTGATTACAGATCAATAAAATCTTGATCACCTTTGGATCACCTGTAGGAATGCATGTTATCAATGGAATGCAATGCATGATAAGGTGAAAAGAAAGCTTTGAATGCAGCCTGGTTAATCTTTAGAATTTAGAGAAAAAAATATAACATGTATAATCAATGTGAGATGCAGCTTGAATGCAGACATAAATATGCACTATATAAAACGCAGTGTTGATCATTGATTTTGTCAACTTTAGTTGTGGTTAGGATTTTTTAGGTCTTGCTGCATTATACAACTGCAGTTGTTTAATCCTTTATCCGCGTCACATATTTACTGAAATTATAGAAAAAGGGCATATTATAGATTGAAAATGTTCACTTGTCACTAAAAACCTACTTGCATAAGTTCATGCACAAAAGAACATCTATAAAATCACTGTTTTACATACATATGTACCTTTTTATAGTGGTGTGGGTCTTTAATGAATGATGGATATAGTTGTATGGTCAATACATAACAATGTGATTGACCACAATTTATATCAGAATGATATCACAAATTTTGTAGACATTGTTAAGGATTTGTAATGAACAAAATCTTTTGTAAAACTGTTAAATAACTATTGTGTTTGCATTTATTCATTTGCTTTATTTTGATAGATGTAAAATTTGTTAATATTGAACTCGTGGATTTATGAAACTCGATCTCTTATTCAGAATCAGGGAATTCAAGGATTTGTAGATAATATGTTTGGAATAATTGTAATTATAGCTTATATGTTATCAGCATTTATTAATTATTCATAGGAGTGTTCATCTAAAAATTGAAATGATATTAGATATATGGTCCCCCTAGATTAATCAAGGCTAAACTGTGACTCTCTATTTTGTTCGATGATTAATTTCATCATTACATGTAAATATTCATTGGAATTGGAAATATTGAAAGTATCCAGTTTTTATTGTGGTTTTTTTTTCAAACTTAAATCAATATTAGGGTGGGCCTAGCTTCATAAGTCAATATTTTATTTTAATTAACAACCATTATTGGCAGCCTTTTTGCAGATTAGGGTTGAGTGTTGAGCATTTTTTATCCTACCATATTTCTTATATGAACCTGTCCCAAGAAAGGATCCTGTAATTCAGTGTGTTGGGTTTTTTTTGCTGGATTTGACAGTTTTTTGTATGAATTAGGTTGTTAATTTCGTCTTTTGAATTATAGCACATTTTGTCATACACTCACAAAATCTTATCCCACACAATATACATGCAAGTCCAAAAGTAATTTGCTTCAAATATAGTGGAATGAAAGCTGTTGTCCTTGTTAGTTTATGTAATGAGTCACATGTACCTATGAAATATATCCTTAATGTGAAAATATGTTATGAAATCATAGTGTAATGATTAAGTATGTAAGTGTCCCGCTTATCCAGGACCTTTAATTGGAACAATGAATAATCTTATTCCTTACTACAGGATTCTTCAAAAAATTACATTGGTGTACTTGTGCTGTGTGGAATAGGGATAACTATAGATGACTTGTTCAGTATTGATGGTTAGATGACTAGTTATTATCATCTGCCATTTAGCTTAATTGATTGTCAAGTTCAAATATTGATTTTTGTCTACCAACAACAATGAAATTCCAGTGCAGAAGGATGGATTCTGCATCACAATTGTTAACTTGATTGATGGGGACAAGGGTATACCAAAAGTATAGTTTGGTATAGAAATATTATACTATTAAGTCCAGTTCTACATTCAGTCAAAACTAACTTGAAGTTCTGTTAGAACTTTACTATAAATGATTGATGATGGTGAAGTTTGCTTAACACACAGCTGTGTAAACTTATTAAATTTAGATCCTTAACCCAATCCATTTAATAATTTTCTATCCACCACTTACAAAGTTTTTTTTACACCAAGATGGCTTAAAATGTCATTGAATATCCTGCATTTATCATGCTTTAATAAAATATGTTAAAACTGTTGAAAGACTTTAAAATATGCCGAAATCTGTCCTTTTGCAAAAACTATAATATCTTGATACAAATTAGATGCATCCCTTTGCTTTGGCCCTCTGGTGCGTATCTTTTACATATACTGATTGACTGGTGCTGTGAGAAGCATCAATAGACCAAAAGGTGGAAACATGCCTGCTGGCTCCAATATTTTTGACATTCAGATATTTCATTTAGGTCGGTCCACTAAATTAAGCTGTGACTCGAGAAAAAAAGTACATTATATTTTGGTAAAACAGGTTTCTACATGCATAATAAACCTGATCATGCTGAGATAATAAACAAATAGCATATGCATATATACATGTATCTATTCCTTCTGTATTGAAGGACTATTATTAGATCGATTACAACTTAACATATAAAGTCAAAAAGTAGTGGCATCTGGTTCAAAAACAAGATTGAGAACTTGAGACAGTTGAAGGTTAAAAATGCTATTAATCATGTACTTAACTTAAAGTATACTGTAATTGGCTTATCATACATGGTTTGCATCTATAAAAAGTTATATTCTAAAAAACATCATGTTTATTTGTGTAAATTATTTGATGTGAGAGAAAGTAAGAATAAACAGACCCCAAAACTCCACTGCACCAACCCCTTTTAATATATCCTACAATATTTCTTTTTATGTTGTGAAATGAAATGCCAGAGTTAAAACCTTTGAAATAAGGGGGCAAGAACAAGAGAAATGGATACCAGCCTAAATAAACTTGCTCCTAGAAACAACAAAAACTTTTAAGTAGAACAAAACACCAATTTATAAAATTATGATTTTCTTCTCATATCCCAGTTTTGCTATTTTAGATTTTGCAGTTTGCTTCACTTTTGTGATGCCAAATGCACAACAGTTTCAAGCACTTTTGAAAATATAAAGATTTATGTTGCATCATTTTAGTTTCAGCATCTTCAATGTGATATAGTTTTGCTGGGGTGTCATTTTCTTGCCAGGCTTAATTTTACAATTAAAATTACTGTGAATTTTATCCTCGTAAATAGAAGTTAAATAAAACGTACTGTTTTAATTTCAGTATTGGAGCTGATCTATTGGAGAGATTTAAAGAAGACTGGGATAGTGTTTGGGTCTATGTTATTTATATTGCTGTCTCTGGCTATATTCTCAGTACTCAGTGTGTTAGCTTACCTGTCACTAGCTGTCCTGTCAGTCACGTTAAGTTTTAGGATTTATAAGAATGTTTTGGCGGCAGTGCAGAAATCGGGAGATGCTCATCCATTCAAGTAAGATTTTATATTTTTATGGACTTTTGAGGTTTGGGATTTGAAAATAGTTTGAATCATTTGTTACTGATAATTGTCAAAGATTGCCAGTTTCCCTTACAAATATAAAAAAAAGAAGATCTGGTATGATTACCAATGAGACAACTCTCCAAAAGAGACAAAAATGACACAGAAATTAATAACTATAGGTCATTGTACGGCCTGTAGTTTAGTGGTTCTCTCAAGGAATTCAGGCTTTCTCCACCAATGAAAACTGGCAAGGATGATATAACCTAGATTGCTGAAAGTAGTGTTAACCATCAACACTCGATCAAGATTACTGCATCTTCACTGAAATAACCAATAAATACATGACCCTACACAAAAAAAAATAGTAAATTCATGAGGCAGTCGACAGTTTGTTAACCTATAAAAGTGGGAGTGAAGAATTATTATAGTTACATGATGGTGTTATATCCATGAGACAGCAACCCAAAAAAAAATACCAAAAACACAGGGCCATATAAATGTATTTATACAAAAGCCATGTTCTTAATTATCCATACTTGAAAAAGCTGTATTCTTTATACTCAGAAATCAACAAAGCAAAAGGTTCAAGCACTAATTCTACAAAGAACCAAAGTTTATCACAAGACAACACTGATTGTGTCATCTTTCAAAAGAAATGCAACTTTTGTACCTCAGATAATGAGATAATGTATAGTTTGATACCCGAGTATCACAATAGTTTTAGTTAGATCAGTTTAATATGTATTCAATATGTAATTGTAGAGCCTTGTTGGATCTGAACATTGATTTACCTGAGGATAAAGCACAAATGGCTCTGAAGAACATCTGTAAACATATTAATTGTACTGTTAGAGAGCTCAGAAGATTGTTCCTTATTGAGGATCTCGTAGATTCTATGAAGGTTAACATTAATAGAAAAAATGAAAAATGAATAGTAAATTTAACATTTTCAGTGATCTGGAAGGGTTATTTCACTATGGGCCCAGGGCCCCTCAAAAATAAATTCAATGGGCCATTTTAAAAAATAATGGGCCATGTTGTCAAAATGAGTGGGCCATTTGAATTGACTTCTGTAAAAAAAAAAAGTATCAGTATATTTTGGCAAAGAGGTTTTGCATGTACTTACATTTATGATTTTAAATAAAATCATTATCATGGATATTTTTCCTGTGATTTTGTAATTTCAATTTCAATGAATATACAATAACTTCTTCCAACCCCAACAATATTTAAGTTAACCTTTATTTACAATGTTTAAACTGGTACTGTTGCCTTGTTCATATTCATGTTTTTTTTTGTACATTAAATTTGGATCTTTGTCGATACCATACTTATTCCAGACGTTCCGTATCAGAGGACATTTCAAGCATTTCCTCTGCACTTCTTGTATTATTATAACTTCATCACGGTGACAAGAATAATAGTATAGAGTACCATTAATTCATAGAACAAAACAACAAATCGCTTGTTTGTCATGTTTACAAAAAATGACAAGTAAATGAGATTATTATTAGAGTTAAATCTCGTCTGTACTAGCCAAATTTCATAAATTTAAAGTTGTTTATAAAAAAAATATATCATGAATGATGGTTAATTACGTTTTTAGGTTTATCAGTTAGAACGCATGGTTCTATTATTACAATAGGAAAACACCGAGACGTTAAATCACATGGTTCTATTATCATAGGGAAACACCCGAGACTTCCCAAAAATATATAGGTGCTCCTATTATTGGAGGAACATTACACAGTTGTGTTCACACACATGGCGGCAAGGAACACGATCAGAAATTCATTTGACAATATCTAAATGTTTCGAAACAAAGTGAAAAATATTGTGCGCCGTGTGGGCACTTACATTTGTCACTGTATGCGCCATTTCTTGTCAATATGCGCTATAGGCGCAGGGCACACGTCCTTCCTGATCACTGCATTTAACAAACAACAATTAAAAAGAACAAAGAAATTTTTTCAAAGTATAGAATTTCAAATTTATAGAATACTATTGAACTTCCAGTATCTCATTACATATTTTTGGTTAGTTTTTAGCTCACCTGGCCAAAAGGCCAAGTGAGCTTTTCTCATCACTTGGCGTCCGTCGTCCGTCGTCGTCGTCCTGCGTTAACTTTTACAAAAATCTTCTCCTCTGAAACTACTAGGCCAAATTTAACCAAACTTGGCCACAATCATCATTGGGGTATTTAGTTTAAAAAATGTGTCCGGTGCCCCGCCAAACCAACCAAGATGGCCGCCATGGCTAAAAATAGAACATAGGGGTAAAATGCAGTTTTTGGCTTATAACTCAAAAACCAAAGCATTTAGAGCAAATCTGACATGGGGTAATATTGTTCATCAGGTCAAGATCTATCTGCCCTGAAATTTTCAGATGAATCGGACATTTCGTTGTTGGGTTGCTGCCCCTGAAATGGTAATTTTAAGGAAATTTTGCTGTTTTTGGTTATTATCTTGAATATTATTATAGATAGAGATAAACTGTAAACAGCAATAATGTTCAGCAAAGTAAGATCTACAAATAAGTCAACATGACCAAAATGGTCAGTTGACCACTTTAGGAGTTATTGCCCTTTATAGTCAATTTTTAACCATTTTTCGTAAATCTTGGTAATCTTTTAGAAAAATCTTCTCCTCTGAAACTACTGGGCCATAATCATCATTGGGGTATCTAGTTTAAAAAATTTGTCCGGTGACCCGGCCAACCAACCAAGATGGCCGCCATGGCTAAAAATAGAACATAGGGGTAAAATGCAGTTTTTGGCTTATAACTCAAAAACCAAAGCATTTAGAGCAAATCTGATATGCGGTAAAATTGTTCATCAGGTGAAGATCTATCTGCCCTGAAATTTTCAGATGAATCGGACATTCCGTTGTTGGGTTGCTGCCCCTGAAATGGTAATTTTAAGGAAATTTTGCTGTTTTTGGTTATTATCTTGAATATTATTATAGATAGAGATAAACTGTAAACAGCAATTATGTTCAGCAAAGTAAGATCTACAAATAAGTCAACATGACCAAAATGGTCAGTTGACCACTTTAGAAGTTGTTGCCCTTTATAGTCAATTTTTAACCATTTTTCGTAAATCTTAGTAATCTTTTAGAAAAATCTTCTCCTCTGAAACTACTGGGCCAAATTTAACCAAACTGGGCCATAATCATCATTGGGGTATCTAGTTTAAAAAATGTGTCCGGTGACCCGGCCAACCAACCAAGATGGCCGCCATGGCTAAAAATAGAACATAGGGGTAAAATGCAGTTTTTGGCTTATAACTCAAAAACCAAAGCATTTAGAGCAAATCTGATATGCGGTAAAATTGTTCATCAGGTGAAGATCTATCTGCCCTGAAATTTTTTGATGAATCGGACATTCCGTTGTTGGGTTGCTGCCCCTGAAATGGTAATTTTAAGAAATTTTGCTGTTTTTGGTTATTATCTTGAATATTATTATAGATAGATATAAACTGTAAACAGCAATAATGTACAGCAAAGTAAGAACTAAAAATAAGTCACTATGACCAAAATAGTCAATTGACCCCCTAAGGAGTTATTGCCCTTCATAGTCAATTTTTAACAACTTTCTTAAAATTTGAAGATTTTCAATAACATTTTCAACAGAAAGTACTGTTATAGATAGAGATAATTGTAAGCAGCAAGAATGTTTAGTAAAGTAAGATCTACAAACACATCACCATCACCAAAACACAATTTTGTCATGAATCCATCTGTGTCCATTGTTTAATATTCACATAGACCAAGGTGAGCGACACAGGCTCTTTAGAGCCTCTAGTTTAAGATAGTTTTAAAGGGAGATTACCTTTGTACGAATGTATGAAAATCAGACGTCTTTTTGATTTTATTGTGTTAGAGTTATTTCCCCTTATTAATTCATATTTAAACTAAGTATATATTATATATTTTCAGTTTGCACTGCTGTTATGGGTGTTGACATACATTGGATCTTGGTTTAATGGAATGACTCTCATCATTATGGGTTAGTACACTCATAATTTATTATATAAAGAAAACTCTGGTTTCTACTGTTAAAATATAAAAAAAGAAGATGTGGTATGATTGCCAATGAGACAACTCTCCACAAGAGTCCAACATAACACAGAAATTAACAACTATATGTTACAGGACCGGCTTCAACAATGAGCAAAGCCCATACCGCATAGTCAGCTTTAATAGGCACTAAAATTATAATGTAAAACAATTAAAACAAGAAAACTAATGGCCTAATTTATGACTTGGGACAGGCATATACATACATAATATTTATTAAGTTTCTTTTAGAGAAAAAAAAATGAGTTACTCTGAAAAAAATGCTTTCAAAAATAGATGTCTGATCCATAAATTGAAGGATTGTTTCCTTACCCTATTTGAAACATTTTAACTGAATGAGAATTTGCATGGATTATGGTGTATGCATAGCAAAATTTATAGATTGTAAGCCATAAAAAAGGGAGCAATATTTCAGACTTGCAACTTATACAGTATTGCTTGAAAATTGAAACTTTAAAACTGATTAGTAACATGTTTAATGTATACTTTTTGTATATTGCAGGTTTAGTAGCTATATTTACTCTACCTAAAGTCTATGAAACATACAAGGTAAACTTTATATCCACATTTTTAAAAATGCACTTGGATCATTTGAGAAATAATAAAGTGTTTTGTGTTTAACAAAACAATTTGCTTATAAGCTTGTACTGTGAAAGTACTTTAATTCGTGGGTATCAATTTTCGTGGTTTGGGCAATATTTACATGTTCCTGGGTTTTTAAATTCGTGGATTTTAGTTTTTTTTTTTTTAAATAATTGAAAAAGTTAAAGCCTTTGGAAACGAAGGCATTGAAGGAAATTGCAAAGAAAACATTGACCAGTGTAAATCGTAGCGATAACACTAATTAACCCAGGATAAAGTGATCTACAGATTAAAGACAATCAAAGGTGTTAATTAGGCCATAAACATGTCACCTAAAGAAAACAGTAACATAAACAAATGCTATACACGTATCTTGAATTGTCAAATAATTCTTATCAAAATCAAGCCTACATGTAATTATTATTTCCCATATGTACTATGACTATAACTATGAGGATATCAAATGAACACTTTATCATACTAGTATATCAATACCGGAAATCTAACTTTCATCGATCAAAAATATTTTTTTAGAAAATTAAAAGATCAGAAGTTGTACAGTACAGGTTATAAAAGATTAAATGGGTATAATCCTGCATGCAGTTGTAGTTCTGTGACTGCTATTAAAGTATTCTCAGATTTGGCGTTATTCAATATATTCTCTAGATCATATCTGTAGTAAAACCTACCGAAGGGGATCTTTCAATGTCTGGATTTCGACAATGGTTGTTTTATTTCGTTGGACACTTAAATTCGTGGATAAAGTTACCCACGAAAACCACGAAAATTGGTACCCCACCAATAAAAGTACTTTCACAGTATGCAGAATTACAAAAAAAAAATTATGTATTTCTAGAAAAGAATGTTTGTTTCTTAAAGCAATTATTTCATACATATTCAACTTACCTGATGAAACAAGTTAACAAAAGTCAATCATGTTGATAAATACAGTTGATATAATTTTGACTACTGTCATATGAAATTTGTAAGACTAATTAAATCTTAAATAAGTCCTATGTGCATAGTTGGTTGTATTCTTTAAAACATGTAGTCTTGCATGTTCTGAATTGCAAATATACATATATATATTTACTAATTAAAAGGTAATCCATGAATTTGAATGTTCAACAAAGTTCAAACCTTATAAAGGTTATATGCAGACTTTGTCAAGACCAAGACATGAATTTTCTTCAAAAATCAAGTTTTCCTTAAGGTGGTACCTAACACTACAGGGAGATAACTCTGTAAAGTCAGCTAAACGTTTTGATTCAATGTGTTTTAAAGGGAATATAAAGCTTCTCAATGATAAACATTGGTGTTTGTCAAACTGCTATATAACCTGTGTAATTTTTCTGACAAAACGGTTGGTTCAAAATTTTTGATTTTTTTATATTTTTGTTAAAGGGTCAAAGTAAGTACTTTGACAAAATTTTATGAAAATTAAACAAGCCTAATTAATTTTAGTGCAAGTGTTGGGTACCACCTTAATCAACAAAAATTGGTACCCATGTTAAGATATTCCATTAATGGACATGTCCTTAAGTTCTGAGTAAGATCACAAAATAGTGATACGAGATTATATATATATTTTTTGTTGACAGGTACAAATAGATAATTATGTGTCAATGGCTTGTGACCAAGTCTGTAAAGTTAAAGCTCAGTAAGTATTGATTATTCAAGTCTTTACTATAAACTTTTAAATCCACAAGAATTAAAAATTAGTTATCATTAGTAAAGAATAACATCACCATTCATTACAAGATGATCATCCAAAGATAACTAATTGTGTTCTAAAGTCTGTTGATATACCAAAAAACTAGTCCTGGAAAAGGTTTAGATACACTGTGCTAGACGCTGAAAGAAAGTCTAAATGGGGGGGGGGGGGGAACAATGTTATCTAAAAGGAAGGAGTAAAAACACTTTGCAAGACACAAAAAGAAAATCATTTTGAATACAAATGTTAAAAAAATACCAAAGTTAAATTAAGGAAAAGAGTAATAGATCAATTTTTTGAAAAACAGTATTAATAAGTAGTAATTTAACTAATAGTATATATCATTTTATTTCAGAGTCGTAGCTAAGTTACCTTTCCTGAAGAAGAAAGAAAAAGCACAATAAAGCCATAAAGAATAATTAGTAGACAAGAAATACACCATATATAAATAAGATGACTGTGTCCTCTGATTGTGTATAAACTGAGAGCCTGAAAAGTGACATATTTATTTTACATCACGCTTTGTACTAGTATTAGTCATTGTATCTTAAATGATTGAAATGTTTTTTTGGACTGCAGGACACATAATATTCCATCATGAAAGATTTTTTTGCTATCAGCTGACATTAATATGCAAAAAAAATATGTTTGAATTTAAAATTAAAATAACAAAAAACCAACTTTGAGAGGAGTATTGTAGAATTTTACAAATTTTCATAGTACATTTTTTGTAAGCTTCATTATAAAGTAAAATGTGTTTTGTGTGTTGTACTTATTTATTCATTGTCCTAAATGTTGATCATAATTCTTAAAAAATACCTTGTAAAATATTTTTTCTTTCCTGTCTTGTGATTTTTTTCTGTATAAAAGTTTTTAGTCTATATTTTTTTCCATTCAATCACAAATATATGTAAAACACCACAACCTCCAAAAAATAAGTCTTCACATCCACATCCAGTTATTAGTAGGTAAAAACTCTTATTTTGTAGCATAATGTCTAAAAATTCAGACAAATTTGCTCTGTTTCAAAATACTGTTGATGATTATTTAAACTGTCAATTTGGAAATTCTACAAGTTCAATAAATAAAAGTATATACAACAGGGTTACAAATCAAAAGTGCTATTTACCAAAATCACAAACAGTACCACCAGAAGCAGTTTTGTCAGATGGAAATACTTTTTAATTACATATTCATTGAACAAAAACTATTAAAAAATAACATTTATAAGATGCTACTTTAGTTACTGGTAGGAAAAAAAAATTAAAATGAAAAAAAAGGTTTTTTTTTCCATTTACCAAATAATCACATGCCATGCTACCAATTCGTGTGTTTTTTTTAATTAACAAGTTTAACATTACTGTCTTGTTGTATTACATCCCTAATGAAACATTTACAAAGGTACATGTAGTAATAATACCATTATATTGATGGCTATTTTGTTATTATTGCATGAATGTATTTGATACAAACATGCCCCCAAAAAATCTGAAGGAATTTAATAACAAGATGTACAGTTTAATGTTTACTTGTTAATTGCCATATGAAACTACCAGAGTATAGTCATTTTAAAGAAGGCCAGAAATGGTCATGTGGAACATTTTTGAATAATTTATTTTAGACTTTCAAATGCTTGAAAGACTTCATAGCTTTTAGCAAGTGGTGTAGAATTTTGTGGTTATAAAATAAATAGTATATAAGCTAGACATGTGAAAATAAAATTGGCAAGTTTACACTTTTGGAAGAGTGAAAATTTAAAAAGATAGCTATTGAAATATCCCTAAATTTTCAAGTACATCATAAAATGCTTCATTAAGTGCTGTAGAATAGATATTGAATGAAACACCTTGCCTTTGTATAATTACAAAGTAATATATGAATTAGACCTCACAATTCGTAGCAAGATAGTCGTCACTGTCTCATAGTTATGGTAACAATGCTGTAGAATAGAAAACATTGTAAAATATGTTTGAAATACACTGTATATATACATTTCAGTCTTTCTCCTTGATGTTTTGTAATACTCTGTTTTTATTGCCTTGTTATGTATATATAGATGTGTGCAAGTCATCCTGTTAAACCAATTTGTTCAAGTTTTTAGTTTGAAACAGTCGATATTTGTACTTTGGAGTTTAAGGATTCGTGTTGAAGGCTGTGATCTGTGAAAATTATAACCTTTGTTCAGTGCCATTGGAACAAATCAAGAAAGTTTCAGACTTGCTGAGTGGAAAGTTAGATAAGACTATTTTAAGGCAATTCAATAATTAAGGTTATATGGTTTTGTGTACTATTTGGAGATTGATAATTAGAACAATAATTTTATCTTGCACATATCAGATCATTCTGGTTAAAATCAAACTTCTTAGCGCTCCCACTTTTTGATATGTTGCATGACTTATAAATAAATGAAAGCAAATGGGAGGTTTGAATTTATTCAGACTGATTCTAGTTGGGAGAAGGTAAATTTAACTGGTCAATTTAAGCAAGCAAGTGCTTTTTGCATGATTTAAAACAATGCATGTAATTTTTGGATGGTAATATCTCATTGAAGTATGTTTGGAGAAGGGAAATTTATAGAGATAGAAACGTAATATTGCATTTACATCCAAGTCCATGTACACTTCATTAATGCAGATATCTGACTGGGCTATCACCTTGAGGAGTGGTGGAAGTTACTGATCTCTTTTGTTTTATACCATCATTGTTTCTTTTATTATATTCTCTAGTGTTTTCTTGTCCTAGTGTTGACATTCATTGAAAACAGTTGAACACATTTGAATAAGTTGACCACATCTAGTATTTTATCAGGGTTTGTGTTTGTTTCGCTCAGTTTGCCGTGATCATTGTGGATTTGGTTTCATTAAAAATTACCTAATTGTTTCATCTATATTACATCTCATTTTTATTGCAGGAACAAAGTTCAAAATATTGAGGATTTATTATTATTTGTTGGGGTGCTGATTTTTGTAAGAATGATTGAACCGATAACGTTAAGTGCTCTTTTATTTAATTAATATATATGAATCTTTAGGTTTGTATAAATAAAATGATCAAAATGAAGAAATCATTGAAATTTTTACTTAAATCCACAAAAAAATGGTGCCAATGAAAATAAGAGAATCTATAGTATTTGATAAGATTGTAAACTCATTTTGTTTATTTCCCGCCCACATTCACAGTACTTAAACCTGCATTACTGTAGTAGACAGAAAGCATGTACTTGGCAAGTAAAAGAATGAGAAAGAGGTGTTCATTAGACTGATGAGAGGCATGGGTTTTATTATCTTAAAATATTTGGATCTGGATTATTCTGATATTTTGTTAAAATTTTATATTGATTTTTCTGCCATGACGAGATAATGTCTTCCCAGAATAATTTAGTTGGAGTTAGCGGGATGTTTATGAACATTAAGTATACTATACAGTTAGGTGTATCTAATATATTTATATATAAAGTGTAAAGCTTTGTACTGTTTTGTAGTTTTCAATGTAAAAGTGTAAAATTTTTTAAATATTTTATTTATTCAACATGTTCTAAACAGTTAACATACTCTTATGAAAGATAGGAATATTTCAAATTTCTCGTGATTCTGTTGGTAGATATTTTCTCTTTCTGGTCAATTGGCACTCATGCTTCCTCCACCAATAAGAACTGATGACCACAAAATGCTAATAGTTCTGATAGTGGCGTTAAATTCCAACGATTGATTAATCTTTTTTTTCTGCATAATGATTGAAAGTTGTTTTATTGACAATCTTCCTGTGTTTTCCATTTACCCGTGATCAACTGAAACTTTTTGAAACATTTTTTATCTAAAACCTAAAAAGTTATGTAGTTGAAAATTTCATTCATCCCAGAGGTACAGGAAAACACTGATAAAAACTGACCAAACTGAACACATTTATTGTTTGAGGACATATGTATGATTAAAGAAAAACTTTTTTTTTAAATAGAGTTATACCCGAACAAAAACATCAAATGTTTATATTTTCTTGAAGTCTGAGTATTCTCTTAATGCTGTGACATTTTGTAATCATAATGTTCCTTGTTTAATATGCAACTCATTATTTTAGAGAGAACATCTTTTTTTCTATCATTTATGTACATGCATTTACTTTAATTCCTGAAGACCTTGTGATTAATTGCTTTATGTGCAAAGCCTTGAATAAAATAAACTGAATGTTGAAAGTATTTGTCTTTATTGAGTTGATATTGTTTAATACATTCAAAGTATTTATTGGATGGGATGGCTTAATTTCTGTCATTCTACATTTCTTCATCAGTTGACATACCATCCAGAACTTATACGGTGTAAATAAATTGGTGCTCTTCCTGTCTCGGTCAACTAAAATTGAATTAGATAAAATGAGCTGTAGGCAAAAAGTGTATCTATCTTATGGTTATCAAAATCTGTATTATGTTGATCAATCAATTGTTGTGTTTTTGGTAAAATACCACTAAATTAAGTATGCCAAACAAGTTTTAAGTTATAACATAGTATACAAGCAGGGGCATCATCTGTGTCACATGGACTGGAACATTCTCTATTTATTTTAATATGTGGTTCCTATATTGTCATTTTAAAAAAAAAGTGGAGAATTTGCAATTGTTTCTTCTAGCGTAATAGGACATGTTACTGCGATTTTGACAGAAGTCTGAGTCATCATAGTATTTAAATAAAGTTATTGTTATTGCTGTTGTCTGCTCTATGGTCGAGTTGTTGTCTCTTTGGCACATTCCCCATTTCCATTCTCAAATTTATTAAACCAGTCGTATCATTAATTTTTAGGCACTTCTGACCCTTCTGTAGCACATGAGTTCACTGACAGTTTTTGCTGGGGTCTGTGTTACTCAAACTTTAAATAGGTTTGCTTTGTGGTATTTTGTGGACTTGTTTTCTCTTGAGAATTTCGTCATTTGCCATTGCGTAGTCTGTTTTGCCATGATGTAGTCTGTTTGCCATGGTAAAGACTGTTTGGTCGTCCTTAAGTCTGTTGGGTCATGGTGTATTTTGTCTGATATAGTCTGTTTGCCATAGTATAGTCTGGTTGGTCGTTCTCTAGTCTGTTTTTTCATGGTGAAAACTGGTTGGTCATGGTATAGTCTATTTGGTCATGGTGTAGTCTGTTTGGTCATGGTGTAGTCTGATTAACCGTGCTGCAGTCCATTTGGTCATGGTGCAGTCTGTTTAGCCATTGTAAAGTCGTTCTTGTCATGGTGTAGTCTGTTTTTGTCATTGTGTAGTCTATTTGGCTATGGTGAAGTCTGGTTGGCAATGCTGTAGTCGGTTTGGTCATGGTGTAGTCTGAATGATTGTTGTGTAGTCTATTTGGCCATGGTGTAATCTTGTTAGCCGTGCTGCAGTCTGTTTAGTCATGGTGTAGTCTGTTTAACCATGCTGAAGTCTGTTTGTCTATGGTGTAGTTTGTTTTTTTCATTGTGTAGTCTGGTTGGAAATGCTGTAGTCTATTTGGCCATGGTGTAATCTTGTTGGCCGTGCTGTAGTCTGTTTGGTCATGGTGTAGTCTGTTTGGCAATGGTGTAGTCTGTTTGGCAATGGTGTAGTCTGTTTGGCAATGGTGTAGTCTGTTTGGTCATGGTGTAGTCTGTTTGGCCATGGTGTAGTCTGTTTGGTAATGGTGTAGTCTGTTTAACTGTGCTGCAGTCTGTTTGGCCGTGCTGCAGTCTGGTTGGTCATGGTGTAGTCTGGTTGGCCGTGCTGTAGTCTATTTAACCGTGATGCAGTTTGTTTGGCCATGGTGCAGTCTGTGTTTATCATTGTGTAGTCTGTTTGGCTGTGGTGTATATATATAGGAAGATGTGGTGTGAGTGCCAATGAGACAACTCTCCGGCCAAATAACAATCTAGAAAAGTAACCATTCAATCGGGAAAACCAACGGTCTAATCTATATAAAAAAACGAGAAACACGTATAAATTACACAAACAAACGACTACTAGTATTGTACATCAGATTCCTGACTTAGGACAGGTGCAAACATTTGCAGCGGGATTAAACATTTTAATGGTACCAAACCTTCTCCCTTTTTCTGAAACAATAGTCTGTAAGCCATGGTGTAGTCTGGTTGGCCTTGCTGTAGTCTGTTTGGTCATGGTGTAGTCTAAATGATTATTGTGTAGTCTGTTTGGCTGTGGTGTAGTCTATTCCACCATGCTTTAGTCTGTTTGGTCTTGGTGTAGTCTATTTAACCGTGCTGCTGTCTGTTTGGCCATGGTGTAATCTGTTTAGGTCATGGTGTAGTCTGTTTGGTCGTGATGTAGTGTGTTTGCCATGTTATAGTCTGTTTGGACGTGCTTTAGGTTGCTTGGTCATAGTGTTGTCTGTTTAACCGTGCCGCACTCTGTTTGGTCATGGTGTAGTCTGTTTGGCCATGGTGTAGTCTGTTTGATCATGGTGTAGTCTATTTGGACATGGTGTAGTCTGTTTGGACATGGTGTAGTCTGTTTGGACATGGTGTAGTCTGTTTGGCCATGGTGTAGTCTGTTTGGCCATTGTGTAGTCTTTTTCGTCATGATTTAGTCTGTTTAGTCATGTTGTATAAAAAAGAAGATGTGGTATGATTGCCAATGAGACAACTATCCACAAAAGATTGCCAATGAGACAACTATCCACAAAAGACCAAAATGACACAGACATTAACAACTATAGGTCACCGTACGGCCTTCAACAATGAACAAAGCCCATACCGCATAGTCAGCTATAATAGGCCTCGATACGACAATGTAAAACAATTCAAACGAGAAAACTAACGGCCTTATTTATGTAAAAAAAAATGAACGAAAAACAAATATGTAACACATAAACAAGCGACAACAACAGAATTACAGGCTCCTGACTTGGGACAGGCACCTACATAAATAATGTGGCGGGTTAAACATGTTAGCGGGATCCCAACCCTCCCCCTATAAACCTGGGACAGTGGTATAACAGTACAACATAAGAACGAACAATACAAATCAGTTGAAAAAGGCTTAACTCATCAGATGGACAAAAATACAAGTTGTACTCTCTTTGCCAGGGTGTAGTCTGTTTGACCTTGGTGTAGTGTGTTTGACCGTGGTGTAATCTGTTTGACCATGGTGTAGTCTGTTTGATCATGATGTAGTCTGTATGTAGTATGTTTGGCCATGAAGTAGTCTGATGCCCATGATGTTGTATAATTGGTCATGGTTTATTCTGTTTGGCCGTGGTGTTGTATGTTTGGCCATGATGTAGTCTGTTAGGCCGTGGTGTAGTATTTTAGGCCATGATTGTAATCTGTTTGTTCATGTAGTGGTCTGGTTGGCCGTGGTGTAGTCTGGTTAGTCGTGGTGTAGTCCGGTTGGCCGTGGTGTAGTCTGTTTGGTCATGATGTAGTCTGTTTTTTGGGCAGTGATGTTATCTGTTTGACCTGACGTAGTTTGTTTGGCAATGGTGTAGTCCAATAAATCAATCCATCAGTACATGTTCAGTATATGATATGGACAGACAAGCTTCTTTCAAAGCTAAAACTTATTCGTACTACACGTTTCAAGATTAAACTATGGACTTCGTCCTCTTTTTCAGTATAACAAGGAAATGTGGAGCATTATTAGATGAAACTTAATAATCGTCTAGATAATTTCCGGATCATTTCATGAAAAACTCTCGATACATCTAAAATGTGTCCTAAGTTATATTTCTTACTCTTCCGGTATAATCGGATATACTAATTGCAATAAGAAAATTCACTTATTATGGCTGCTTTTATTAACTTTTTGTTGTGGATTTATTATTTATTTTTCACCATGAGAAACACACCTGATCGCGAGTTTGATGTGATATGGAATGTGCCTTCAGAGAGATGTTACACAAGGTATGGGGTAGACCTGCCTTTATCAAAGTTTAATATTCGATCGAACAGGAACCAGTCGTTTTCAGGTGATTTAGTAACGCTTTTTCTTGAACCTGCTCCAGGACTATATCCTCAATTTTTACCGAATGGAACGGCACAGTACGGTGGTTTGCCACAGGTAAATATTCTTTACTGAAATGTAAGATTTTTTTTCTTTTCTTCTAATCGATTGCAAACCAATATCTTTTAACGAACAAACTAGTGAGTATACCTATTACATGCTAATCTGAGCCAAGGATGTCATAAGTTCCTGGTAGGATGACTAGTCTTCCTTCAGAACTGCTACCTTGTCACAAGATCGAATTTAGCACAGAAAAATCCGAACCATAATATTGGGCAAAGCAGGGTACCTTTTCTAAGACGTGCATGTAATATTTGCCACTGGATGTTAACTCATCATAACAGTTCCTTTGAAAATGTCAGATCACGACACGTCGACCTGATCAAATTGGTCGTGTAGTTGTAGAAGCGATGCATTATCGTCGGTTTTTAGTGTGGGTCATGATACTCGGTTGTTAGTATGTAGGGCTTTTTTGGACTTGTTAGTTTTCCGGTAGTTTCTGACGAGCCTGCGACTTTAGTTGCAGAAAGCTCGACATAGGAATAGTGATCCGGCGGCGGAGGCGTTAGCTAACTTCTTAAAAGCTTTATGTTTTAGAAGGTGAAAGACCTGGATGCTTCATACTTTGTATATGGATGCCTCGTGTTACGAAGTTTCCGTCAGTCACATGTCCAATGTCTTTGACCTCATTTTCGTGGTTCAGTGACTACTTGAAAAAAAAAGTTTAGATTTTTTTGTAATGTTAAATTCTCTCTTATCATAAGTAATAGGATAACTATATTTGGTATGTGCGTACCTTGCAAGGTCATCATGCCCGTAATACAGTTTTCACTTTACCTCGACCTCATTTCATGGATCAGTGAACAAGGTTAAGTTTTGGTGGTCAAGTCCATATCTCAGATAATATCAGCAATAGGTCTAGTATATTCGATGTATGGAAGGACTGTAAGATGTACATGTCCAACTGGCAGGTGTTATCTGACCTTGACCTCATTTTCATGGTTCAGTGGTTATAGTTAAGTTTTTTGTGTTTTGGTCAGTTTTTCTTATACTGTATGCAATAGGTCTACTATGTTTGGTGTATGTAATGATTGTAAGATGTACAGGTCTAGTTGGCAGGTGTCATCTGACCTTGACCTCATTTTCATGGTTCAGTGGTCAAAGTTAAATTTTTGAGTTTTGGTCTTTTTTTTTTTACATGTAATATTATATGCAATAGGTCAACTATATTTGGTGTATGGAAATATGTAATGATCTATATGTCAGTCATGCAGGTTTTATTTAACCTTGACCTCTTTTTCAAGGTTCATTGCTCAGTGTTACGTTTTTGTGTTTTTTTGTGTTTTTTCTTCTTAAACTACATGTATGAGTAATAGGTCAACTATATTTGTTGTATGGAAGAATTGTTAGCTGTACATGCCTGCTTAGCATGGTTCACTGATCTGACCTTGACCTCGTTTTCATGGTTCATTGGTCAATGTTTAGTTTTCTAGGTCAATGTTAAGTTTATGTGACAGTTGTAAAAAAGCTTCATATTTAGGACTATCAACATAATATCAATGATTAGTACAGAAGGCGAAACATTTCAGCGTGTGCACTCTTGTTTAGTTATGATATGGCGTTCTCAGTTTTCCCCCCTTTAGAGTATGATTTGTGATTGCTCCTTCCCGTTGGTATCTTCTGTCTCTTCATTAAAACATTTTCCCGCATTTATTCATGAATGTATACTTCTGGACAGTATTTAATGGTCGTTAGCCCATAATTTATTTATTTCCTTTTTTTAAAGCTGGTTAATCATACCAAACACTTGATGAAAACAAAGCTGGATGTCATAAACAAAATCACAGATAGCTCGTTTGGCGGGTTTGCTGTTATCGATTGGGAAGGTTGGGTTCCTATTTTTGATCGCAACAAATACAGTTATACTCGAACGATCTACATTAACAAATCTGAGGCACTGGTTGCCAAACTTCACCCTGAATGGAACCCATCAAGAGTAAAACATGAAGCAAGGATTCAGTTTGAAACCAGTGCAAGGTATCATTTAATAGAAGCTTTTTATATTGTATTTGTATTGCCGTTATTTTTCTCGTTTCTATTGTTTCACATTTCCATCGCTGACTATACGTTGTAGGTTTTGTTCATTTTTAGCTCACCTGGTCCAAAGGGTCAAATGAGCTTTTCTTATCACTTTGTCGTTGTCCGTCGTCGTCAACTTTTACAAAAATCTTCTCCTCTGAAACTACAGGGCCAAATTAAACCAAACTTGGCCACATTCATCATTGGGGTATCTTGTTTAAAGAATATGTCCGGTGACCCGGCCAACCAACCAAGATGGCCGCCATGGCTAAAAATAGACCATAGGGGTAAAATGTAGATTTTGGCTTATACCTCTGACATGGGGTAAAATTGTTTATCAAGTGAAGATCTATCTGCCCTGAAATTTTCAGATGAATTGGACAAGATTGTTATATATAGAGATAAGCTGTAAACAGCAATAATGTTCAGCAAAGTAATATCTACAAATAAGTCAAGAGACCAAAATAGTCCCCTTCAGGAGTTATTGCCATTTAAAGTCAATTTTACCATTTTTTCTTACATTTTTGTAATCTTTTACAAAATGTAACCAAACTTGTCCACAATCATCATTAGAGTATCTAGTTTAAAAAAAATGTACCCGATGATCCTGCCCGCGAACGAAGATGGCAGACATGGCTAAATAGTACATAGGGTAAACTGCAGTTTTTGTTTTATATCTATGTAACTGAAGCATTTAGAGCAAATCTGACTGGTGGCAAAAATGTTCATCAGATTCAGATATAACTGCTCTGAAATTTTCAGACAAATCCGACAACCAGTTGTTGGGTTGCTGCCCCTGAGTTAGTAATTTTATGGAAATTTTGCAGTTTTTTTGGCTATTATCTTGGATATTATTATAGTATCTAATGATATCTTATACTATAAATTATGATTTTTAACCTTATTTTACATGATTTCTAAAGCATTAATAAATATAGGTGAGCGACACAGGCTCTTTAGAGCCTCTAGTTAAAGTCCGCGAACGGTGATTTTTGATTTTTGCTTACATCCACGCCACTCGTCTAAACATCAACCCAACAATGTTAGATCTATAAATTTGCTTTCGCAAATTTATATATACTGATTTTTGATGGCTCTACAATTTCTTCTTGAATATTCGTTATCTAAATCACTGATATATCATATCGTTTTTCATCAATATGTAAATTAAAGAGAATCGGTACCAAAAAATTACTCAAATTCATTAGTCAATGAGAAACGTACAACACCACGACAACAAAAAAAACATAAAACAATGGCAGTATATACAAAACACAACATAGAAAATATCAGGTGCGTCTGAAGGGTAGCAGATCCTGCTCCGATGTGGTATCCTTCTACAAACAGTTAAAAAAGAGGACAATCAAAGAGCAGTCATCAATACTAAATTCATTATATATGACACAGCGTGAAGGCGAAATAAGAGATACAATTACAAACGAACGTAAAACAAATTACTCGTATCCCTGTGGGTACAGGCATTCGTTTTTTTGTCGTTGTTGTGTATGTTAATTTGGTGTACTGCACATAATTTAACTGTTTTATTCAATTTAGAAAGTTAATGCTGGAAACATTAGAATATGCTACACAACTGAGACCAACAGGACACTGGGGATTTTATGGATTCCCAAGATGTTACAATTACAAGAAAGGACAGAAACGCTGCCCAACGAACGATATGGAATACAATAACGAGTATTTATCAATTTTCGACACAAATTCATCAATTTATTTCAACACTTGGACATTTCATAATTTACTGATATTTGATTGTATATGTGTATTAACAAAATAATCAACTAAATTGAAAGTAAAACGGTAGCCTTTGTTTGGGGTCAATACGTGGTTATATCGACCAAGAGAAGCATATATATCGACCTGGACTTTGTCCTCAGTCGATATGCGTCTCTTGGGTCGATATGACCTCGTATCGATCTCATACAAATGCTATAATTGTATAATAGCATATAGTCAAGATTTTAATCGAATCAAGACAAAAGATAACCGTGTTTGATCATGCAAATATAACAGGTGGTTAAAAAAATAGGTATCATACATTTATATAGGGATACCAAAAGTTTCCAAATTGTTGATCAGAGTAAAAGTTTTATCCTTGTTTGGGTTTGAGCGTTCAAGACAAAGGTTAATTCAGAAAAGCGCTTCACGTGTGGCTTGTAGAGGAAACTGGTGCAGAAGAAATTAGACGAAGTTAAGGTGTGGGTGGCTTCGGGTAAATCTTATATGGAGGTCTGCTTAGTGATTTTCCTCCATGTTTTTGGTGCATAAAGTAAATTATTCTCGTTCAATAATTTTTTACGTCAAGATAAAGATAGATAAAGCCTTCAAGACAACGACATACCAGCAAGGGGACCTAACTTCTTTGATTCTCAAAATATTTTCTAGTCGTGTTTTTTTTTTTTTTTTTATCTTTCATAATTTCCTACCTTCAAGAAACGGTTACTGTTAGAAAAATACTAAAAGACCATATAGGAAACAAAGAAAAACACAATTTTTGCCTTCAATAAGATACTATCAAGTTGGCTTACAGAGCAATGACCTAAAATGACTTGCGTTTTACTAGTACTAAACAGTACAATTTTGATATATTTTCCAGATTGTGTTGGCTATTTGCAAGAAGTTCTGCGATATTTCCTTCGATTTACTTGCCAGAAAAGTTTGGAACAGACAAAGACAAGCGTATTAGAGTTTCCGGAATCATCGCAGAAGCCAAGAGAATGAAAACGAAATGTTCAAAAACATCAACTCCAGTACTAGCCTACTCTCGCTATCGATATCGGGATACTGAACATTTTTATTCACAGGTAAAAGTATACTTAACTTTATCCTTATTTTGTTCATTTTTCCTTTAATATTTTTTTGTGATAATTTTTTATACCATGCTACTCGCTTGAGATGGAAAATTATCGCTAGAAACTACGGAGGCACATGGCGTTGCTAATGAAATTGACAACGTCGTCATAGGTAAAATAGCGATAAACATATTCTTATCCACAGTTATTATATATATAGTTGAATAAAACTGATAAGAAGATTAACAGTGACCCTTTTGCTGACAGGATTCGCGTGATCCATCGTGACATGAGATGAATATTGCTTGTAACTATTTGTATTCTTTCTTTTTTTTATCTTGCAGGCAGACCTAAAGAATACCATTCAGCAAAGTTACGACACTGGTTTGGATGGTGTTATATTGTGGGACACTTCGAATAATTTTGCTGATAAATCTGCGTGTATCAATCTGAAATCATACTTGTTAAATGTTCTTGGACCTTTTGTTAATAACTTGACAAGAACGTAAAATTAAAACGACAGTTCTTTGACATGGACGATGGAGAGAGGGGAGGATAATTTAGAAAATAAATGACCGGTCATTTCAACTGACAGAAAGACTGATAATCTTTCTAATGTAAAGGCAGCTTGAAAATGAATATATTGACCCACAAAATGTTGGAAAGATAGTTGTGCATAAAGAATAAAAGTATATACATTTATCTAGCAATTATATATATAAAAAAAAAACCACCTGTTCCTTGAACTGGTACAAAGCTAATGTTGGTGGAAAAATATATAGTCTTGCTCTCATCCAGAATGTCAAACAGTCGTTCTCTCGATCAAGTCCAAATAAAATCACATATCTTCCATAAAACTTCATAATATCGGTCTCCAAAACATAAAGATACAGAATATAAAATAAAAACAGGAATATGGGGCTGGGTTAAAAAAATATGTTCGTACGTCAATAAAATGAATATATTGACCAACAAAATGTTGGAAAGATAGTTGTGCATGAAAAAAAAAAGTTTATACATTGATCATCAATTATATGTAAAAATAAAAACGTTTCTCAAATTGATTAAAAACTAATGATCGTGTAAATATATATACTCTTGCACTCATCCAGAATGTCAAACAGTTGTCCTCTCGATCAAGTTAAACAAATATCAGTATAAACCGCTAATAGTGTTTTGTTAAATTGTGTATCATTGTCATTTTGCTAAGTTTCTGTTGTTATCTATTCTGACATTGGACTCGAAATTCTTTTAAACTTAGTTCTACAGTGCGTATTGCTATGTGTTTATTTATTCTGCATTGTCTAGACGTATAGGGGGAGGGTTGAGATCTCACAAAACATGTTTATCACCGCCGCATTGTTTGCGCCTGTCCAAAGTCAGGAGCCTCTCGCCTTTGTTAGTATTGTATGTTTTTAATTTTAGTTTCATTTATATGTTTTGGAGTATAGTATGATCATAGTATGACGTCCATTTTCACTGAACCAGACGTAGTACACAATTTTATTTAGGGCCACGTTCGGGTGCGTGGAAGACCCACTGGTGCATGGACTTCAGCTGTTGTCTGCTCTTTATTCGGGTTTTTGAATTTTAAAATCTCATATCTTCCACAAAACTATGCTAACTATCGGTCAAATCGTGAAGTCGCATGCACCAGTGGGTCTTCCACGCAGCGAGAAAATCCCGCCCCCGAACGGGGTCCTATATAAATTGTGTACTATGTCTGGTTCAGTGAAAGTGGACGTCATACTATACTCCAAAACATATAAATGAAACTAAAATTAAAGTACATACAATACTAACAAAGGCCAGAGGCTCATGACTTTGGACAGGCGCAAAAAATGCGTCGGCGGTGATAAACATGTTTTGTAAGATCTCAACCCCGGAGGCTCCCCCTATACGTACAATCATGCGGTCAGATCTGATATAAAAAAAAAGATATTTGGAATGTACGAAAACTGCACTTACGTAACCCAATGGCAAAGCGACAAAATGATATTTAGAGGACAACACTGCAATTCTCAACAAAAGCTAGCTAGACAAGTGTCTGTGTAATAGGTTAAGCTCTTAAAAAACGGAATCTATAAAGAGCTTGAAAATTAATAAGAAACCGTTTAAGAAAAGCTATCAACACTTACTTCTCCAAAAAATAAAGATATACAACGTAATATAAAAAAACATGAAAATGCGGCGGGGTTAAAAGATATGTTCGTACGTCAATCTTTCTCTTGTAAACCTCTACCAGTAAACTATAACAAATTACAAACAAAATAGTATGCATGTTTTGTTGTCACATCAGTGTTTCAGGTTAGTATACGAGGAAGGGATATATCATTCACTGGTTGTCGTTAGATTAGTCTATCATTCACTGGTTGTCGTTAGATTAAGCAATAACTTTAAAATCTGCTTTGTATGTGTAACTATGTGTATAATAAAATTGAGAAAGGAAATGGTGAATATGTCAAAGCGACAACCACCCGACCATAGAGCAAACAACAGCCGAAGGCAACCAATGGGTCTTCAATGTAGCGAGAATTCCCGCACCCGTAGGTGTCCTTCAGGTGGCCCCTAAAATATGCATAATAGTACAGTGATAATGGACGTCATACTAAACTCCGAATTATACACAAGAAACTAAAATTTAAAATCATACAAGACTAACAAAGGCCAGAGGCTCCTGACTTGGGACAGGCGCAAAATTGCGGCGGGGTTAAACATGTTTATGAGATCTCAACCCTCCCCCTATACCTCTAGCCAATGTAGAAAAGTAAAACAATAACAATACGCACATTAAAATTCAGTTCAAGAGAAGTCCGAGTCTGATGTCAAAAGATGTAACAAAAGAAAATAAATAAAATGACAATAATACATAAATAACAACAGACTACTAGCAGTTAACTGACATGCCAGCTCCAGACCTCAATTAAACTGATTGAAAGATTATGTCTTCATCATATGAATATCAGGTACAATCCCTCCCGTTAGGGGTTTAGTATCATACTATCATAAAATATATGAGAAGAACATAACCCGTGTCATGCCAACAACTGTTTTTTTTAAAAATAAATGTGTTTAGTTCCGATGCAAAGACCCTATCAGTGAATCAATGTTAAAGCCAAAATATGCAATCTTTAATGACCTGACAACAGTATCGTAACTATATCCCCTTTTAATAAGTCTATTTAAAGGTTTTGTTAGTTTCTGAGGAGAATACTGACATTTTTGTGCTTTATAAAGAATATTTCCATAAAATTTTGGATGTGAAATACCTGAACGTATAAGATGTCTGCATGTTGAGTTATATTTACGAATTATTTCCTTATACCGGTGATAAAATTTAGTAAATGTTTTGACCAGTTTGTGATATCGAAAACCCTGGTGTAATAATTTTTCAGTAATACATAAATTTCTCTCGCTAAAATCTTATACATTGTTATGAATTTTATCCAGTATCATTTATAGATATAGAGTTATCTCTCTTTATCCATCATTCTACATAATTGACTATAGACTAGACTGGACTAGACTAGACTAGAATAGACTAGACCAGAATAGAAAAGAATAGTTTTATTCACAAATGTAACATGTGTAATGAAAAAAAACAACCCAGGATTAACAAACAAAACAAAATACTGAATAGCAATTAATAACTAGTGAATTTCTTTTATGCGTGTTTTACATTGGCATTTCGCCTCTAAAAAGAAAATGAATTTACCAATATACATTTAGATAAATGTTTATCGGATTTTATTCAGAGACGAGTGCCTGTGTTTTACTGTGCTGTTATCCGAGTGATTATGTTTAATGTTCGAAAACTTCATATTTTACAATTTGTTTCATTTTTGATATTTTTGTATATCGTCCATTTTCTACTCTCCCTTTTCGTCCCTATTGTTTGTGCTTTACACATTAGAATTTATACACATCCTATGTGGTGTTAAATCATATGGTCCCCTTTTTAATTACTGATGTTGCTAAAATATTCAGAATTATAGGAGATGCTAGAGCGACATGTCGCCCTGGTATCATAGACGAGAAATTTGTAGTTCAAATATGAATCTTTAAGGAAAATCTAGATCCCCATACTTTGAGTATCATAATAAACGGGAAATTTGGAATTCCTACAAAATGAATTATAGGAAAATCGCTACCCATAGTTTGAGACTAATTAGCATTTCGGCAAGAGCTAACAACAATTAAGCAATTAAAGGATTAACAAATAACAGATGCCAAATAAAAATAACAATAGATTAAAAGAGTAACAAGTGCCATGCAGCTAATATATTTTAAAATCATTGTAAAAACTTTCAAGACTGGCATATATATGAACTTTCAAGACTGGCATATATATGTCTCTGCCAGGGGCTCTGGTCAAATATAATAGAGAATACATCATCAAATAAATAAGTTATTTAAATCCAGTCCTTTGTGATCCTTTGTGATGCCGCGGATAATTCATCCATGTAAAACTCTTATGTCTAAATTTAATAACATTAAGCTGAATATATATACCAATTATGAAAATAGAGAATTACATTGAAATAATTTAGTGTTGATAAAAAGGCAAGTTCCCTTTCGTACGTCATACGAACACTGATCCAGTCATAATATTATATTGCAAAATAACCTTAGTTAGAACAAGGAATTGTATATTTAAAAAGTTCATATATACAATATCCTTTGATAAGAAAAAGCTGGAATGACAGATGTCTTCCATCATGAAAATTTGTAGATCTAGAGATGTTTTAAAAAGTAAGCAAAACTTATGTGACATAGAGTGGGGTGCTCATTTTCGCCACATCTTTCCATGTTTTCTACAGTTTATGTTCAGGTCTAAATGTTTTTGAAGTATACTGATATTTCTATATGATGATAACTTCAAATGCAAAATATACTTAAGCTTGGAAACCGGTTTGTTTTAAGAAAATCATCTGAAAAGTTAGATTAAAGGGTGTTTGAAATTTCCGGATGTTTTGTCAATGGGGGACACATATTCGCCGTTTTTACACATCTATTTAAAACCAAATAACCGCAGCTTTTAACAATTTTTATCAAATCAATTGCATTATAGATGAATAGCAGACATTTCAAAGGTATAAAGAATTCAAAATTAGGGCATTCAGTCAAATATTTACTTAGAAATACTTCTTTGAAATCGTGTTTTTTATTCAGGAAATTGTCCGAAAATCGTTGTCCGTTTTTCGGTCATTTTCGGTAGGAGCCTCAATTTTGTCTCAGTTTAAAAAATATTATATTTGTTATAAAAATATAATTTACGGGTATATTTCTTCCATTTCAGCCATCCTTTGAAGTTTTTACACCTCAAAATTCTTAAACGGCGAAATTGTGTCCCCGGCGAAAATGAGCACCCCACTCTATAAAAAATGTAAGATATGGGTATTGCATCTATGACAGAAGTCGATTGCACAATGTATAGGCCTACACTATATTGATTAATATGATAAGATTTAAAAATAAAAGCAATGATGGTCAATGATTACAGCTTGGGTTTTATATGAAAAACTTAACATGCTTAATGCGGGGAAATTGGTAATAACATAAAGGCAGGTTTAAAAAACGATATACATTTATATATTATAAATACTGACTATCCCTGCTGATATTTCCCCCTTGCATTCAGTCAGTTTTTACGGAAATATTTGATTGTACAAATATTAACGTTATGTTGTGGAAAAAATGTTTATTTGTTCATATTGGTCCCTGATTTGTCACATTAATTATTAGTCTCAACACCCACATACAAATATATCCCAATTGTGCCTCGGAAAATAACCAGATAAAACCAGTCATAGCGACAAACGTAGTCCAGACGATGATTACGTAAGGGAAAAATACAACTGACATATACCTCCGCGTAATGTTTACAGATTTTCTGTGGTTTTTCAATTTTCTAATTGGTAAATGCATTTAAAAAGCTTTTTTGATTTCAAAATAAATTTGTTATTTTCTAGAATATTCCAAAAAGCTGTATATTATGTTATAAAATCTGTTTCTGATTGAAAAACTACTGAACTATTTTGGTAAACACGTCGCGCAGGAATAAATTTGTGTTGAGGTATAAATACCAAATGTCGTGTTAAACAGTATTTACGCAGCACAGACGAACGAGAATGGTTGAGAAACGCTATAGCAGAATTCTTCAAGTTCAAGTTGATAACATGGACAGGCAAGAACATCACATAAGTAAATATTTGCTTTGTATGTTGTTCTGCATGGCTTTTATTTAATATTTATATTATTTAGTCTTCAGAATACGTGGCTCGTTGAAAAAGGGGGGATTACTAAAATTATAATGCCACATATCTTTCTTTATATATTTGGGCGGGCAAATATATCTTCTGCATACGATTTTTTAGTGTGAAGTTATGGGTTTAGCCTATTCTGAGTATCTTTGGTTTCTTTTCACTCCTATATGTAAGGTGGGATACGTTTTAGGACTTCCATATGGGCTTTATGATCATTGATGATAAAATTTTGCCACATCAATTTCATCAAATCATGTGGCTCCAAACAGACTTGGTTGGCTTGAAATATATTTTGAGAAAATTGTTTAATTAATTGTTATTTTATTATAATGTCGCCATATTGTAGATTGAAATCTGTATTCATTTATACTGATTTCGTAAAAAAAATTGAATATTGATTGAAAATGATTTATAGTTCCATGACAAAGGGTCATATAGCGCTTCAGTAATGGGGGTACCTTCAT
Source organism: Mytilus galloprovincialis (assembly GCA_037788925.1). Classification (NCBI taxonomy): domain Eukaryota; kingdom Metazoa; phylum Mollusca; class Bivalvia; order Mytilida; family Mytilidae; genus Mytilus; species Mytilus galloprovincialis. The sequence continues at coordinate 7,701,683 of CM075334.1, read as the reverse complement.
GACAAACAACGTTAAAAGTTCTTGCGAAATGATGTTAATGGTAATTTTTGGTACATGGTGGTAAAATGTATATTCTCTTTTCGACGATAAAAACATCAAATTATTTAGATGACTAGTTTTAAAAAAAAAATTAATGATCATTACTTAAGACCTCTGACAAATTACGATAATGATATTTTGACGATTTACAGTATAATTATAACAAATTTGACGCCAACGGTAGCAAGATGACTCTGTCATTAAAGGGCATTATTACCCCAAGTAAAGTTAGACCACAAAGAAATGATACACTTCGGTGTGCCAACACAAAACTATCATCAACTCCAACATTCTAGCCATGAACAGTTAAATCACCAAACTTTGCCCTCAATTAAGGCCCTTTGTTTTGAAAAACCATAACCAATGATTTATATTAGTATTGTGGCAAATCAAATTTTATGTAACATATACATTGTACATAAAATTTGATTTCATTTAGTTTCTTTCGCTGTTTGATTATGTATGATACTATCTTCAACTTTTTATTCTAATCCAGTCGTAGCATAGAAGATAGTTTAAGCCTTGTCTGTCTATACATATTTCCCAAAATTGGTACATGTAACAGTTTGCCTCAACAAAATGTTATGAAACTTGTGCACAATGCTTATTACCACAAAATTCTGATCAAGTTTGAATATTGGTGGTGTCACATGTACATTCCAGTCTGAGTTGTTCCCCTTTACAGATGTAAAATTTGCTGAATTAATTCTTTCTTAACCTTCAAATAACTACTGGTTAAATTTAAAATAATAAAAAAAATCATCAATCATGAACTATATTTGTTCTTGGTTACTGATGTTCTAATATATACAATATTATGATATAATGTTGGCCATATATATTCGCATTCAAAGACAAAGGGAAATAATTAAAATTGTCTATTTAAAATCTGAATCGCTATAACAATCGGTTAGTGCAGGGCAGTATAAAATTCAACGGAAAAGGGTCCTCTTGCCATATTTTTGTCCTATTAAATTCAAAGGTCATAATTTTCATCAGCATTGACATGATTTGTTTTAAATTAACTGCTCAGTGTAAAGTCAAACGTTGACTCAAAAAAAAAAGAGATTATAAGTTTTGATCTTAGAACACTGCAATTTTCACATACAAATCTTTGCACTTGCATTGCTAGCTCTGCCTCTGGGGAAATTTTTTTATAAGCAATTTGTTGATTTTAGATTGTACATGGTATACAGTACTTGCGACATGAAAGAAATGATGAATATTTATTCAGATGTGATGCACATGGGACAAATCCTGGGTAGAACCTGAAACCCTGAACCATGGATTAGCTTTTTGAAGGTAATTTATCTAACATTAGTTTACTTGCACTGAGAAATTTGCATGCCATACACTTGTTATTACTGACTTACAATGTAGTTCTTAAATTCTTTGTTAAAATTTAGGATAAGCTTACAATATGCATCAGGTTTATGAAATCTTCAAATCTTGTTTTTTTTTAAACAAAATCAGATACTTAAAAAAAAAAAAACATTGATAAACTCAAGATTTCTCTAATTATAATAATAAATAAATCCGGTTGACTTTTTTATGCTCATGTTCAGTTGATGAAGTTTTGAAAATAAATCTCGTATCCTACCTGTAAATCTGCATTGTTGCCAAGGTATTTATTTTGTTTCTTTTCAGGAAATGGTTGTCAATGATGTTGCATATTGTCTTGGGTTTTAGTTGCATGGGGATAGTCGACTTACTGGAAATATGTGGACCCTAGTGATTGTTGTCTGGTGGAAGATAGCCATTGACGTGATAACAAATCTGTTGGTCATTGTGTAGAAGAGGGGCATTGAAGATAAATAAGTGGGCAGTTTTATCATCTTTGAATAGATTTTCAATGCAATAGTTTCAATTTTGCCATAGATAATTGAAAAAGTTTCAGGTTCCAAAGGACAATACCATATACTGGCAGCAAATAATTTTTTCTTGTGCATTATCCCTATATGCATTTAGATCCTTGATGTCTGACGTCCTGCCTTGATGTTTTCTTTTGTCTATTAATTTAGATTTTAAACAACTTATACTTTTTATTCATGGATTTATTATTTGGATTTTGATTGTGCTATCTAGTAAAACATGCAGTGTTGTAGAATTTTTTTCCATTGGGACCAACATCTTAGCATGGGAATGACCACCTACCTTCATTGCAGATATTAGTGGGAATGGAATGCAAAGACTGGAAAAAATATGATATATTAAATAATTTAAAACAAGATTTTTTTCCTCCTTGACAGCCTTTGATTAATACAACTTAAATAGCCTTGATTTGACTCGTTCTGTTTGTGTTTCAGAGATTCTTTCTTGCATTTAAAATTTCTGTGTAACAGCAAAGGATTTAAAATAATAAATTGCATTAAACAGTCATTGAAATGGCAGGGAATTTAAAATATTATTTGCTATATATTGTAATCTTGAGTATTTATCTAGGTGATGTGGTTTGTAGATTAATAACCCTAAGCAATTCTTTAAATTTTAGACGCATTAAACAATTGTATCTATACCTGCTAAATCATATACAAGTACCTTGTAACTAATAGATTAATTCACTGATTTTTATCCAATCTAATACAGATTAGTTATAACAGCTTTGTTGACCTTGAGCAATTTGGTGTAAGTGTTTTAAAGTTTGTTTCCATCTTATTTCTCAGCACCAACCAATGAAACTACAAATGTCGGAATGTGCAAGTAGACAAGTTACGGTAACGATATGAAAAAGAATTTTCAGAAATCCGAATGTGCAAGTAGACAAGTTACGGTAACGATATGAAAAAGAATTTTCAGAAATCCTGCATAGATCTAGGACTTCACATAAGTACAAATGTACACCACAGATTTGGATCACTTGTTTATAGAATTTATTTATTTAATTGGACAACTTCTCAAAGAAAAGCCAAATATTATGGCTATAGCTAGGATTGATTTGTAGAAATTTGTTGAAAGGATTCACAAGATATTAAACCATGCCAATTTATATTGAAAGAAATTAAAGTTGAGAAAGTTCACCTATAAATATAAAATACCAAGTATGACTTGATACTGAAACGAATTCTAAGTATTGGATGTTTGTTGCAGGTTTCCATTTCTGTTTTAATTTAGAAATCTACAAAATGAAAATGCAGGAATGGCTGTATAGTTTATATAAGATCAGAATATTTGATAAAAAGGGATAGATATATTTGGACAAAGATGAGACCTCATCCTTGAAATTTTGATATAGTTTTCACACGCTGTGTGTTACCCTTTGAAGCTTTGTGGTGGAATAGGGTTATATTTGGACATATAAGCTATTTATACATTTTACTATCAGCTAGTATACGTGTGCGGGATGCATAGGATTAATTAAATTATTTTATAGTTAAGAGGACTATCTTATTGGATATAACCATAATAGATGCAAGACATCCCTCAATATAGAAGTACATCCCTCAAAAATGAAGGCTAAATATGGCAAATATGATTGAACCAACAAGAAAACCATTAGCAAGAAAATAAATGATAATTTGTTTAAAGAATTTTATAATAGCTATACTTCAGTTTGCAGACCATATCAACCTTTTGATCTAGATTCCTTTCAGATTATCTATCCATTGTTTCCAAACAGGTCTAATTTATGATTTAGCAAGTGAGGAAATGCTCGCCCATTCTGCTGTAAACGGACAATGCTTCATCTTATTCTTGGGATATTTTCACACGCTATAACTGAAAGCTTTCACTGGACTAGGGTTGTATATTGGAACAGATGTATATAAAAACTACATAGATTAACAACAAACTCAAAGTAATTGATTAGATGCAAGTGAACCCTGAAAAAAACTGACGGGCAATAAGGATTGCACCAAATTAATAGGTATAAATAGGTCATTTACAAAATTTATGAAGGTTTTAGCAATTCAGATGTTGTTTGGGAAAATGCAGACGGGATTCCTTTCAGCTTAAAATGTCGTAAATCTAGTGTTAAATTCAGCATTTTGTGAGGCAAGGCTTGACCATAAACGGCATTCTGCAGTAAATGGATAATACTTCTTGGCGTTTAAATACTTGTAATTTTCATACCTTTTATTCAGGCTTCCTGTAATCAATGCAGTCCAGACTTCAAGGATAATATTTCTTCCAGATTAATATGTCCTTTGCTTTAATCCAAATTCAAACAGATCTGAGGTAAAATTAAGCATTTGTGAGGCAGTGCTCCACCTTTTCAAAGTAAATGGATAATGCCATGTATCTCCTGCTGAATAGATCAATTTTTGGATTGAATTCATTTGAAGTCAATTTTTGCAAACCATCTATTTAGGTTACCAAATTGAGAAACCCTTCAAGATGATTCTAAAAGCCAATCAACACGAGTAGATTCTTCAGGATTCTTATTGGTTGAAATTAATTGGTTCATCTATTTCAGATTTTTAGATGTAATGAAATTATCAAAAGGTTTCTTTGCATTCAGTCAACTTAAACAGGACAAAAAAAAACAAAAAATAATTCTTAATATTCTAGGAAGACTAGTTTAAATGTGCTGTTTGCCCAAATAAAACCAAGGAAAAGAAGACTGAACTAAACAAAACCACTTTATTTCCAAATTATATTCAAATGATGTCAAAGGTTTTTGCAGTAAAAAAGATTTATTTAAGAAGAGACCACAACTGCAATGGGATTTCTTTCAGGTTTGGATGTTAAAAAGAAAAGTTCTGGTGTTTGATATTTTGAAAAAGGATAGAAGTACCTTTGCAGTTTTATCCAGTAAAATTTTCAGATGTCTTGATCAAATATAGGAACCAAATCCCTATTAGATGCAAAAAGAAATACAATTTCAGCTCAAGCATGGACTTTTTAAAATATTTTTATCATTGCACATTTCTAATACAGTTGAACATAACCAACAGCCCATGTGGATGCGCTCTTTATGAAATATCTACCCAAAGCGACTTGAAATCAGTAAAGAAAATGAAAGGTATCGCAATATAAATTTTATCACATTGGTCAAAACCCATTAGAAGATAATAGGACACAGCTTAGAGTTGTATCAACTTGTATTCAAATTAAAGCGTCTTAGAAGATTGTCATATTTCAGATCCAGTTTCAAGTCTAATGCTTAAAGTTAAATATAAAATGCAGAGGTTTTCAATATCAAGATGGATTATGTACCAACATGTACCTAGTAGAAATTTATTTTAATTTTAGACGTGCTTCCATATAAACAACAAAGCTTTAAAAGAAGGGGAAAGAAAAGCCACCCAAAGGACTAATTATAGAATTATATCATCACATAGTCAAGCAATTGTGGCTCTAATAACAAATTATAATTTTAGAATTTGCAAGACTTCACTAACAAAGGGAATATAAAAATAGGCAAAACTAATCAAGATGCTTCCATATGAGGTACAAGGCTGACTTTGCAAAGCACCAATGGAAGATAAAACTCTGCTAACCTAATCAACAATATCATAAGATATATAAAGTCCTGTTTTAAGGTGTAACCAATATTTGCAGAGGGAAGTCATAAAGGGAAGTAACTTGAACTCATGGATTTATGTTTCTTTATTGAAGTTCTAGCAGACAACAGATCTACTGTTGGACAGTGTAATATTTTTAGGTTAAGCGATTGGGTGTTCACAATTTGATATTTCGACAAAGAACCCTTGCAGTACAGTAACTGATGTTAAAAAACAAACTTAATTTTTTTCCAATTCAAACAGAAATGTATATATGCTAGCATACAACTGAACTACACAACATTTTTAGCCTTTTAAGGAAAAGATGAATAGTGTCAATTGATTCAAAGCTTTTGAGAAAAAGAAATGGAATGAAACCGATTTTCAGGAGAAAAAATGTAGTTTTAATTGCAGAACCACTATCAACATTTAGACCCATTACTGAATTTGATGAAGCTAAGTTGAGGCTTTTTAATATATTGTATTCCATTTACCAAGCCTGAAGATAATGTGTTCATGTATTCAGGCAACAAATATTTCTTTTCATAGAAACAGTCGGGAGGCTCTTTTAAAAGAAGCAGTTTAAAAGCTGTAAAGAACACAGGTTTAAGATTTGGAAGAAGAGGTGGCCATTTCAAGAAGAAACTAGTATTTATATCCATGAATATGCGTTCTTTAGTGTTCGTTAATTAGATGTTCCAAAATTTTAATTCCAAGCTTAATCATGAAGTTTATAATACAGGTCTCAAGTTATAATCTTGAAAACATTGCAGAATCAAATAATTAATTAATGCACTTTTCAATCTAACAAGAAATTTCTTTGAGTTGAAACATTTTCTTTTTAGTTATAATTATAATTGCTATAGTATGAGTTTCTTAATAACTTGAGCTTAAATATATATATTCACAACTTTAAATTATGGATGTTGCATGAAGTCCGAAAGTTTATAGATGTAAATTTTGAGGGTTTGGGAGGGATTAATCACTTCGCTCTTTATAGTGCTGTCATTGTATCAAGATGCTGAATGAATGTGAAGCTTGCATATTTTGATGAATCGCTAGCCTGTACAGTGAACCAAAAATTGGAGGTAGTGTTGTCTGTCTGTATCATTGAAACAATTATTTGCCTGAAACTTTTTTGATTTGATAAACATTAAGCATGTGTTCAAAAAATTATGGTTTCTTTTTTGTAAAAGACATTTGAAATGCTTTATATTCACTTTGAAAATATAGATATAATCAAATAACAGTAATTAATACTTAAATATTATCAAAATTTTTGTGAATGTATATACATGCTGGTATGCAAATGGGAGGGGTTGATTTTCAGGGCAGTTTCATTGTTTTCATAACAAGACCTGCTGTGTGTTGAGGGAAATCTACATGCCACTATGGTAGTAAGAGGAAAGGGATTAAAGCTAGGTTAATAGTCCTTATCCAGATATATGCTGTCTCCTTCAATCCAAACGCCAGATAATATAGAAGCTTAACAAAATATCTGCGGTATGAAGTAGTTGTAAAAATGCATGAAATATTTAAACAGTTTTGTTTATAACTTTCTAATACAACTTGTTTGATTTCTCATTTGGACAAAGAATAAATGCACCTTTGAAGTTACCTTGCTACCTATAGTATACTTAATCATCTTCAAATAGCCTTTCAATTTTTGCTTACTTTTGAAGTTTATATTTTCAAGGTATATTAATGTAAATAAATTATAGATTAACTTCTAACTATAAATGCAATAGTCTAGTTTGGGGGCGGGGATTAATATGCAATAGATTTTTTTGGCAGTGAATGTGGTGATCATTAACAGCAGATTTCTGCACATGCACTAGGCCCAGTTGTGATACAGCACATCTGGAATGGAGTCCAATTTAGTAATGATATGGGAAAATATGTAGTTTATATTCCAACAATGGAAGCACAGAAAAGGTTGTCAAGTATGTTATAAAGATCATTATGGGATTGAGAAGTCTGATGTAAAATGTATACTGTATTGAAAGTAAGAACACATTTATTGATATACAAATTTATTGGTAATTTACAGTCATGACTGTTGATAAATATTTTATTGTAGATTTTGATTGTCATGTTTTTTTTTAAAATTCTTATACAATGCATACATATCACAAATTACTTGATTAATAGAGTTGTCTAAAGCATGTTTAACAGGAAAAATAATGTCTTATTTTGCTACATTTGTCTGGTGTTTTATATCATATACAAATACAAATATAAGTTTTGGCAAATAACAGTATCATTTGTATTAATATTGTTGTGTGATTGTTAATATCTATGCATCAGGAAGGGTTGATTTTCAGTGCATTTTCCATGTCCTCAAAGATCTGTTGTATGTTGAGGGAAATCTGTATGCCACTCTAATCAAAAGGGTAATAAATGTCGGTCCAGGCTGTCTTCTCTCCTATCCCAAGATGTTCCATGCTAGAAGCTTTTTCACCAAATCTACGGTATGAAGTAGTTGGTAAATTTGCATGAAATATTTGAAGTTTTGTTAGCTGTTTAATAACACTTGAAAGGATTTCTCACCTGTACAAAAATAAATGCACCTTTGAAGTGTACCTTGCTTCCTATAATATACTTAATCATCTTCAAGTAGCTTTTTCAATTTTCATCAATAAATTAATGTTCTGAAGTACAGTATTATAAATGTATGCTTAACTGCTAACTATATAAATGCATTAGTCTACAGTTGTAGTTTAGGGGAGGGGATTAATATGCAATAGACTTTTTTGGCAGTGAATGTGGTGATCATTAACAGCAGATTTCTGCACATGCACTTGACCCAGTATAATACAGCACATCTCCTGGAATGGAGTCCCATTTAGTAATAACCCTAATGAAGATGATACCATGTGTATAATGAGAAGAAACAAAATCTGTACAGAGATGTGGAGTAATATTGAGTTCAGTTGGTAAGCCCATTTTCTAAATGGCATTTTTGTTTGTTAAGTAAAATAGAACTGTTGAAACTTTACAGAATTTATTTTTTAAAATGTGTGTTGACAAAGAAATTAAATGTAGAATTAATGCAAAATATTTGTGACCTAAATTAGATATTAATAATAACAGTAACATGATTATCAGATAAAAAGGTCTAATTAATTCAAATTTTGATACACTTCTGAAAAAATTGAAGAAATATCTTTTTAGCATAAAGGTACTGGAAGTATACAGTAATTTTGTAGTTAACTTTATAATCATAATGGGGGGATTGGGAATATATATATTTTTTAATTGCTACAGATAGCGATATTATCATGTACTCCTTTCCGTGACCAGTTCTAAAAGGAACAATCTCTGTGGTCGTATTTGGCCAGCATCTGACCCTGTTGCTTTAAAACTAAGATAAATTTTACAGGTATTGTGTTTGAATCTTATTGTTCTGTGTTGATCTCATGATTTATGATGAATTCTTGTGAATGGTAATTTCTTTCCTTTCATTGTTTCAGCAACTAATTTTACAAAGAAAATAGATTTTTTATGGGTTATATAGATTAAAAATTTTAGGAATCCAGCTTTTAAAGTTTGTTTTCAGGTCCGACATGAATTTAAAGCCAAATGAGGATTTGATTTTCTAAAAACAAATTTGGGTGGGGGTTTGTGTACTTTTAATCATTTATAGTTTATTGTCAGGAAATGACTATGTTGAGAGATAAGAAAATAGATCAGTGACCCCAAGAGTGACCTGGTAACCATTATAACTTATTTTGTGTTGTACTGTATTTTATTTAGTGTTTGATTTTCAAATGAAATATAAATCATTATTAATTTAAAATCAATTAATTTCATAATAATTTCATAAATTATATTTTTATGTGGGAGGTTGGTTTCTCAACTTGTATTCATTTTTTTTTGTGAATCAAACTACCTAAAAGTGGGAAATTTGATGGGGAAAGGGCAACTAATCATATCTTTTGTCAGTGATACCTTTGGTAATAGGAAGACTCAGCTTGTGATTTGCTATCTTAAGTTAAGTATGAAAGAAACCTATGGGACTTAACAGATTGAATGCTGCTTAATATGTGAAAATATGCAGGTTAAATTTCTTGATTGGAAGCACAGAAACATGAGAAAAGGTTGTCAATATGCAGGTTAAATTTCTTGATGGGAAGCACAGAAAAAGTTGTCAATATGCAGGTTAAATTTCTTGATGGCAAGCACAGAAAAGGTTGTCAAGTATGTTAAAAGATCCTCATGGGGCAAAGGACATCGATGTAAAATGTATACTGTATTGAAAGTAAGAACACATTTATTGATATACAGATTATTTATAGTTTTGACAAATATGTTATTGTAGACGTTTGATTGTCATGGTTTATGTTATAATTCTTGTATTTCTTTTATCTTTAAAAAAATCTTTTACGCATGTTTAACATCAAAGATAATGCTTAAGTTTACAATATGTATCTGAAGTTTTAAACCATATAGAAATATAAGTTTTGGCAAATAACAGCAACACTTGTATTAATATTTTTGTGTGATCATAAATATCTATATACCTCGGGTGGGGTTGATTTGCAGTTGCATTCGTACATGTCCTTGAAGATCTGTTGTATGTGGAAGGAAAACTGTATGCCACTATGATCATCTGCTTGAAGGGTAATAAATGTCAGTCCAGGCTGTCTTCTCCAATCCCAAGATTGTAACAAGCTTTGACCAAATATGCGGTATGAAGTAGTTGTAAAATTGCATGAAATATTTGAAAAGTTTTGTTAGCTTTTAATTACCACTTGAATGATTTCTCACTTGTACAAAGAATAAATGCTCTTTTGAAGTCTACCTTGCTACCTCTATAAATATACTAAATAATCTTAAATAGCATTTAAAAATTTTTGCTTCATTTTTCAAGTTTATAAATTTCAGTAAACTTGATTTTAAATTAAATACAGAACTTTTAAAAAGTAGGTGCTTTACTGCTAATTATGATATATTTGCTTGGTTTGGGGGAGGGGATTAATATGAAATAGATTTTCTCGACAGTGTTGTCATAACCATGAACAGCAGATTTCTGCACATGTGCTTTGCCTAGTTACCATGCAGCATTTATCTCCATCACTTCCAGTCTAAGTAGTTAGAACTACTATGTGTATAATGTAAATCAGGTGAAAAAGGAAATATGTTAAAAGATGTGGAGTAAATTGAGTTCAAATTGGTAAGCCCATTTTCTTATTGTCTTGCTGAAGTTCAGCCATGATTTTGCAAAGTAAAAAAGAATTCAGAATGCAGTTTTAATTTTTGAGGACAATTAGAAAATATTCAAATGTAAAATAATCGTAACCAAAATATTATATTTATATCTTAGAATGATTTATATCTTAGAATGATGAAAGAAAGAACTTGTTACTTTTGTTTATTTTCTTGTACTTGTATAAGCATCAATTGTGATTGCAAATTATTTTTTTAATGGATAAGTTAATGTACGCTGGAAGTAAATATTTATATTCGTGTTGTAGTTATTTTATAATAATAAAGGGGGGATTGGGTTATAAATGTTTTTTTCCTTGCTACAGATAGTGATTTTTACATGTTCTCCTTCCTATGAGCATTATCTATATCATCCCATTTATCCAGCATCCATGTCTCTTGGATTCAGTAGGAAAACCATAAAATCTACAGGTATTGTGTTTCAAACATATTGTTCTGTTTTCATCTCATGATAACTTATTAATGGTAAATTCTTTGTCTTTCATTATTTTCAGCTAAGTTACACATACATTTCTTATTGCTGGGTGATTTTGGTTCAAGTTTTCATCAGGAGCCTTCTAGCTTTTAAACTTATAAAGTTTATTTTGGAACATGAATTATAAAGATAAATTGAGGATTTGATCTTTTAGACATAAACTGGGGAGGGGGTATGTGTATTTTTAATCTCTTAAAGTTTATTGTTAGGAAATAGTGAGAGGTTTATTGTCAGGAAATGTTGAGAGATAGAAAATATATCTGTGACCTGGAGACTGGTAACCATTATAACTTATTGAGTGTTGTCATTATTTTGTTAAGTGATTAAATTCAAATGAAAATAAATTAGTTTTAATATTAACAACTTATTTCATTATTCAGATTTTATTGTTGTTGGTTTCTTGACTTGTATTAAAATTTTCTGTAAATTAATCTTTTATGTTTTAAAAAAGTGGGAGAGTGGTGGGGGGCACTGCATTACTAATAATTTATTTGTCAGAATCCTTGAAAACAGAAGATTAACTTGCAGTGGTAAGGCATCCTCAGTTTCTTTTATTGATCCTGCTTGAAAGAATCATTTCCCATGTAAAGGTAGAGAGATTAACACGTCCTGTACCAGAACAGTAGCTTAAAACTGCCTTAAAGTAGAGAAGTTCATGAAAGATCAAATGCATAACCATGAGTTGTAAAACGGTAACCTATATGTCTTAGTGTATTAAGTAAATGATTTCAAACATGTCAAAAACAAGTTTTCACATATCTGTACTATTTAAATTGCAAACATAATTGATATAAAATCAAACTTTAATGATATTTGTATTGTAAATATTATTGTTTGTTCAAGAATTATCTATAAATCTTAATTTCTGTTAGTATTGTCATTAATTCATTAATGGGTCAAATTAGAAAAATAAGGGGTTAGGCTGTAATTAACCAATTTTTTACCAGCTAAGTACGACCTTTGGAAGAATGTCCTGAAATAGAGGAAAGAAGCATAGCATGTCGTGTGACAGAAAGCTTGAAACAGACAGTAAAGTTAATAGAAAGAGGTTCATTATGATAGCTTGTATAAATTAATATTTAGCAGAAAGATCTAATTAGAAAAAGTAAAATTTGGATATATTGAATGTTTTTTATCTAAATATATATCTTTTGAAAATGTTGAGAATTTTATAGGTTAATCAATGCTTGATGAAATATTGTTATCAAAACTTCTACTTGAGTAATTTATATTTCAATTATTTGAAATTTGTCTTCAGTTTGAATTTATGGATAAAAAGGGGTAGGGAAGGGTTATACTGATAATATTCTTCTTTATTAGTGAAACAATTTGAATGGCAGATTGTGCTTTAGATATCAGACAGTTTGTAACAAAGAATTTTCCATAATACAGTTACATGTTTGACCTCTGTAAAGTAATAGCTTGAAAGTTGAACCTACGCAGAATGTTTGAGGGTAAATAGTAAGTGGATCAGATTATGCCTCATAGTCATATATTGTGAAAGGGAAGCTAAATGTCAAAAGTTAACTTATCATATTGTTATCTAAATATTCAAAGATTATATCTTGTAAACAAATAGAGAGTTAAATGTTATTTCAGAATGTAATATGAATCGATGTAAATGTAGATTATATCAGTTTAAGGAAAGTGTATATTATTTAAGTATGCAAGTTCTTTTATTGCTTGTTTTGTAGCTAAACATTTAAGTTTCTGTGTTGAAGTTGGGTTTGGGAGGGATGGGGTAACCTATAATATTTTATTTGTTAGTGGTCCTTGAAGATACCAGATTCACAATCAGTGGAAAAGACCCAAGATCTGCTTCCTGTGATAGTCCTTGTACCCAGTTCCCAGGTAGATAGAAAGATGCTCCCTGTTTAAGAAAAGTTTGGAACTAAAATAAAAATAAAAATTGTGAAAAAAGTTTTGCATTTGAGTAAGCTGTGAATATGGCATGATTTAATTTGTAATATAACATATTGTGAGAATTTAAGAATGCTTTAATATTAGTATAAATTTTTAAAAATATATTCAATGATGGTTAAAATTTATCAGATATGTTATTCATATTAATAAATTAATTCAGAAAATGGGGGATGGGGTATGACTAACATTTCTTATTGCCAGAAAAAAAATCAAAAATTTAAAAGGAATGGTAAAGTGTGGATATTGGCCCTCAAGTCTATGTAACAGTCAAAAGGAATAGTACATCCTGTGACAAAGGTTTGAAACAAGTACAGCAAAGTTTGAAAAAAGTAATGTATTAAAAAAGACCTGAAGCCGAGAAGGGGAAGAAAGAGAGGCTTGGACAAAAGAAGGGTATTTCATATATCTAAGTTATCTATAATTTTTATCTTACAGATTTTTATTTTATAAGTTGTTTAAATATTATAACTATATGAGGTTTAATTAATTGGAGGTTTTGTTGTCTTGTATTTTTTTTTATTAAGAACAAATTAACTATAGATTATAGTGAATTGTAGGATTGTTGCTTTGACATATATATATTGTAGGTATAAGAATTTAATGATGCAAGTTTGGTATCTTTTGACAGTGAATTAGGTGCTTACATATTCTTATTGTTCTGCTGTAAAGTGTATTTGTATTAACTGTGTGATTATTTCGAAGCATTTGTAGGGAAACATTTATTGTTAAGCATGATTGAGTATATGCTCTTAAATGGTCCTATCCATATAATATATATAATGTTGCATAATATGCTTGCACTTATTTCAATTGAAATCATCTAATTATAATATTTAGTATTTTTTTAATGTTTGATTTACACTGATATTGACTTTGACTATACCTATGATAATGGTGGGTGGGTGCATATTAATTGCAAGTTTTTTTGCTTCTTTGTTAGCTCGGTATAACAGATGGATTGAAATATGTGAGATGACTAGTGTTGTGTTGTGCCTCAAACTAGGTTGAAAGTGTAGTAAAATATCCTTTGATGAAATGTGAATGTGTTTAAAAACCATTAGTAGATATTGAAATATGCAATGCCACTATAGAAGCTTATTGAAACGAGTTGTTTATTTTCCACTCAAGTGTGACCTACATTACATGTAAAGGTATGCATTGGTGTTGTTTGCATGATATTAATTTTAAAATATTTTTTTATGGAAAAGAAATGATGTTATTTACTGATGATAACTGAATTGGAACTTTGTAGGGTGGGTAGGGAATTATATTTTTGTTGTTGATTTAATTGAAATGTTGACAAGATATATATGTAAATATCTTAATAATTGTAGAATTAAAAAAAAAAACTAGGGGGTGGGATATTATTATCAGTCTTTAGTGTTCACAGTTTGCACCATAAAAGACCAGCGAAAAGAGGATGTCCCTCCAACAGTATAAGCAAAGACGGTCAAATTATATATTGTGTTTCTTGTTAGCTACTGATGCTGTTTGTCAAGCTTTCACAAGTAAGCATATTACTTTCATAGTTGAAAACACTTGCAGTTTCTTGTATTGATATTAAAACATTTATTTTAGTAGTTGAAGATAGCAATGTTTGAATTGAATGAGAATAATGCATAATAATGATGAAAAATAAGAAGGTATTACATTATTAGTGAATATTTCTATTTCAAGGTCATATAAATATTCATGTCTTGTTGAGATTTTTCCTCAGATTTTAAGAACTTAAATGTATATACTTTATAGCCATACCATATGAAAATTGAAAAAAGGTAGAAAACTAGATGTTATTGTATGTAAAAATTTGGAGGGGGTGGGGTTGTAATTTAAATCGTTAGTATTCCACAGTGTGACACAGTTGAAAAAGCATCAATGGTCCATAAAGTTCCAGACAATATGAAATTGAAATAGGTGGCTTGCAAGTTTTTGGTGCTGACCGTCAAGTTCGGTGGCAAGTAACAAGTTTATTACTCTAATGAAATTGAAAATTATTCCTTCTGTTTGTAGGAATTTTGTTGTTGTATCCTTGTATTTGCTTTTATTTTTCACTAACAATTAAATTTATTCAAGAAAGAAAAGATTTTGTATTCTATTTTGATTTATACCTGTTTGTTGATCTTTGCTTTGTAGAAAGTTTTAATCACTAAATCATAATGCTAAACGGGGGATGTTGGGGGCGTACAAATTTCTTTCTTTTATAGTATAGACCATATTGGTTAACACTTGTGGTATCTAATGAGGTATGGCAGTGCAGCTTTGATGGTGTGTAATATACTCCAATATTTGACCAGTACATGCATCACATTACTTGTATAATTTTTGTAACTGCATGCAATTAGCAAAACACATGCTCCCACTTTACCAAGTGTCACCAGTTTAGTTTAATTCTTGGATATTGGTTCTTCTTAATCATGTTGACCTTTGTTATTATATATACTAACCATTTTCATAATCTGAGGCCACAATTAAAATTATTTTGGTTTGCCCAAACCCTACCGAAAGGTTGAGACAGTGGGTAGGTAGGTAGGCATTTTCTTTTTTTTTTTTTCAAAAAAGAAATTGAAGTACCGGGTGTTTATTAGTCTTCATGCCTATCTGATTAAAAAAAAACTTCTTCAAATCAGGACAATAAAAGAATTTGAGAAGGCAGCTTTTTTCTGGGTAGGTAGGGTTTGGGCAAACAAACCTATTCTTTTTTATGGCCCGATTATTCCTTATCAGTTAGTCTAGAAGTGTAGCTCTCAACTTGTATATGATTTGTATTGTCACTTTCTGATGGCTGAAGTTGTTTTCTATTTATAATGTCTTTCCTTATGTACTGTAACAGGGTGGCTGCTTTTGAATTTGTTTTCAATATTTTTAATCATTTATCCACAGCTCTTGCTTTTTGTACCTCAATAGTAGGCAAGTGAAGGTATGCATTATTTTTTCCCATTATTTATAATATTGTGTATGTTTGATGTTTAAATTGATTTACATTATTTTTTTTCAAATTATTTTAAATATCAGCAATAAGTGGAAAAGAGATTTTTTTAAAAGGTTTTAAGAGTTGAGAATAATAAATGAAGGGGTGTGAAAATTTTAAAGGGGGGGGGGGGTAATAATAATTCTTATTCACAGTATTGACTGTTCAAGACCAGTGAAAAGGGAAGCAATATTGTCCCTCCATGAAAAAAAAATGTTGCCAAAACTGAAACCTGCCTGTCTAGTTGACTTTTGATGCTGTTTGTCAAGCTTTTGCTTTGGGAGGCAAGTAAACATTAATTTGTTTTTGTCATGTTAAAAAAATTAGATAAAAAAAGAACAATTATTTTACTACTATAAAAATGTGAATGTCTAAAACATATTACATATGAGCATAAATGATAACATAACAGTAATAGCGATCATTCATTTTATTTTATTATTCTGCTAGTCTTTTGAAAGATCTTATCTCAGATTTAAAGGTAAATAGATTAAGACATATCATATTGATGTTTGAAAAGAGGTAGAAAAAAGTACTTGTATATGAAATTTTGGGGGATGGGGACTTAATAATCATTAGTTTTCCAGTGTGCATCATCATCAGAAGCAAAGGTCCATCTTAAAGCTCCAGACAATAAATAAGATTGTAATGAGCATGTCGCATATAAAGCTATTTCTGACGAGCTTCAAGTACGGTGGCAAGTAAACATACATTTATCAGTCGCATACTTACCAATATAACAGTTCCAATTTTATTGCACAATACTAATTAAATGATTCCTTCTATTAGTTTGAATATTTTTAAAGAATACAGGCATTTTACATAAGAAAATGTTGCAATTATATTGTAATGCAAGGATTTTATATTCATATTTTTTATTGCGAATTTATTTTCACTACCATTGTAA
Organism: Mytilus galloprovincialis; assembly: GCA_037788925.1. Lineage (NCBI taxonomy): Eukaryota > Metazoa > Mollusca > Bivalvia > Mytilida > Mytilidae > Mytilus > Mytilus galloprovincialis. The sequence continues at coordinate 7,684,701 of CM075334.1, read as the reverse complement.
TGATGTTGGGTGGTTGGGGTTTTTGACTAACATTGATTTGTTTATCTCAAAAGCACAGATTGGATTGAAAATCCTGTAGTATCATGTCAGTATGAAGAAAGTGGAAAAGTTAGTTGAACATAAGTGGTACATTGTTATCTGTAGTAGTCATTTAAATTGTAAACACTTCAGAATTTACATTTTATTTTTACCTACTTTGGTCACTTTGCAGTGAAAATCATAGAAAGATATGCAACAATTATAATTATTTGATGAGGAATGACTAGTTTTGTTCTTTTAGATGTGTTACAAATCCTCGCTATCGTATCTCATCACTTTTGTTTTATTAATCTTGGCTTTGTAGAAAGTTTTTAAACATGCTGTAAATCATAATACAGGAAGGGGGTGAGGGAGTTCACATTTCTTTCTTTTGCAGTATAGCCTTTATTGGTTAACGCTTGTGGTATCTAATGAGGTATGGCAGTGAAGCTTTGTTCTTGTTATTGTGTTACATATTCCAGTATTTTACCAATGCATGCATCACATAATTTTATTTTTGTAACTGCATACAATTAGCAAATCACTTGCTCCCACTTCAATAATAAGTGTCACCAGTTTAGTTTCACTCGTGGATAATGGTTCTATTTAGTCATGATTTTTTACTAACCAAATTCATAATCTGAATATTTCTAGATAATCCGCTTAGTGAAGCTTTTTTTACCTACATGATTTTGTGTTTGAGTGTGCAAACTGCCATTATAAATATGGAATAATGGGGTGGGGGAGTTCACATTTTTTTCTTTTGTAGTATACTTGACCGCTGTGGTCATACTGGACCGCTATGGTCAATGTACACAAGTTATCTGGTGAGGAGTGATGGTGAAGCTTTGTTCTTGTTGGTGTGTTAGATATTCCAGCTATTTACTAGTGCATGTATGGCGTAACTTTTAATTTGTACTTGCATACACTAGGCAAAACATATGCTCCCACTTTCATACAAGCTATCACAACTTCTTGGATAATGGTTATATTTATTCATGTTGATCTTTGTTATATTTATTTACTAACAATATCCGTAATCTGAATTATCCTAGCTAGTGTAGCTTTCTAACTTTTTGTTGACAATGTTGAAATATTTTTGTCCTACTTTCAGTAATACTTGATATTGTTTTCCATGTTGATGTTTTTTCATCCTTGTATTTAAAACACAGGATTGCAATCAGTTGTATTGTTTGATTTTTTTCTATAGCACTAGCTTCAAGTTTCTACAAGATATATAAGCCAATTTTAGATTATGCATTTTCTAGTTGTAATATTTAAAAACCTATATCTATTTAATTCTATTTATAATTTTTGGAATTTTTTTTTAATAATCCCATAAATAACATTAGGTTTGCAGAGTTTTTATTTAGGTCGCTGTATCTGTGTGCCATGTTTATGTAAATGGACCTGCCAATGACGTAAGAAAATACTTTTGGGAGAATAAAAGGAGGTGGTTTTGGGAGCCTGACGTGGAAGTAACTTTTTTTTTTAACATATTTGTTTATATTATATCAATAATAGAAATATTTCAACAAAAAGTTCAATGGGTTTGAAATTTCTTTTTAATATCTAAGATTAACTATTGATTCATAAGTTAAATCTTAATATGCCAAGATTATGAAGATATATATAGAAATTAAAGAAAATGATAATTAAAGGGGTGGGGCGATGATAATAATTTTTATTGTTCACAGTGTAAACCATACAAGTCCAGTGAATAGAATTGCAACAAAGTCCCTCTGTATAAAACTTGGAAGGTAAAGATGAAATATGCCTATCTAGTTAGATATTGATGCTGTTCTGCGAAAGGCAAGTAAACATTGAGTTGTTACTTTCATACTTTGAAGTATCTTGCAACGTTTCTTGTTTTTTGTAACAATTATGTAGGAGTTGAAAATTACTGTTTCCTTTGAATGAGAAAACTGCAAAGTTGCATTTAAATGTATATAATGGATTAGCAATTACTTATTAATATTAAGAGGTTGAAAAATACAATTTAGATTATGTATAATGGAGGGGGGTAGGGGAATGATGATAATCATTAGTATTCCACAGTGTACACCATTATAAAAGGCGGCGAGTGTCCATCATAAAGTTCCAGGCTATATAAAATTGAAACTGGCATGTCTAGTAAGCTGTTGACTCTTAGCTTTCAAGTAGAGTGGCAAGTACGCATTAATATATTATTTTCATGCAAATGAAATGATTGTTTTATCCTTACTGGATTTTTTTTTTTTTTTTTTTTTATTCTTTGTATAAAGATTGTTACTGTAGAACAATTCTAATGTAATGCAATGCTTTTTTTTAGTAGTGTTATTTTTGAGATTATATCTTTTTATACTAGTAGTTTACTGATGTGGGTGGGTGGGGTGAATTATATGTTCCCACTTTATTTGCCAGAAAGAAGTAAAAGTTGAGCTGAGATCAATTGAAGAAAATGGTATGAATTGTCAGATTTATTTCTGTCTTGTTAGTTTTGCATTTTTAGTTTTAAACATTTTGATGTACATTTGTAAAAAAGGAAGCAGAGTTCTTTATTAGATAAAATCAAGAAAATTTATTTGTCAAGATTACAGGTGAAAGTGGCACATAAACTAACTATAAAATAAGAAATTATTTGTTGATATTTCATCAAAATGGGTAGGGTGGGGATTTGACTAATATTGAAATTTTTTCTCAGAAAGAAGCATGAAATGGATTTAAAACCTGAAGAGTATGTAGACCGCAGTAAAATTATTAAATGATGTGAGCGTTTTTAAACCTCAAAGGGTTCAATAAACAATAATATAATTTGTATACACTTAGGAAAGAAGATTTAGATTTTTATTTTGACCTAATTGTTAATCTTGCAATGGAAATGACAATGTTTTGCAGTAAATGAAGTTTTTCACTTTGGAATAAGGGGGTGGGTAGTTCACATTTATTTCTTTTGTAGAACATTTATATCTGGTGAGGAATGATGGTGTAGCTTTGTTCTTGTTGGTGTGTTACATATTCCAGTATTTTACCAGCATGCATCACTTTAATTGATTTTGTACTTGTATACACTTTAGCTAAAAAATATGCTCTGTGACTGTCTTTCACAGATGTCACCAGATTAGTTAATTCTTGGATAATGGTTCTTTTAATCGTGTTGATCTGTTTTATATTATACTAACCAATTTCATATTCCTAGATTATCAGCTAGTGCAGCATTGAACTTTATGGATATATAATATATGTGTAGTGTCACGTTCTAAATGCTGAAGTTGCTTTTTATTTTGAGGTCTTTAATCCTTATTTATGATACCAGGTCCGCTGCTTTTATTTTGCATACTCGGCATTAATGATTTATACCCAGCACATTTATGTATAGATATTTGGTTTGTCACAATCTAAGCTTTTTAATTTGAGGTCTTTATTGATAATCATTCTGTATTATAACAGGTCAGCTGCTTTTGATTTGTGTATATGTCGTCATTAATGGTTTATCCATAGCACTTTGTTTATATACATATGCAAGTTGGGTAGCAGAAATTTTATTTCAGCAAGCATGAATCCGTGATGGAGAAGGTAGAAGTAAATATATGACCAAGGAAGGCAAATAAGATAACTATGCAAGGGTCCTGATCTTTGGCTTACTAAAATTGGCATGCAAGGAAGTGAGACAACACTGCCAGCTGGTCAGAGCAGAGGATAAACCTACCTCCCTCTCTCTCAGTTTGGCTTGAAAGGAGAGAGTAAGGGTTGGGTAGCCGGCTCGCAGCAATAACCTGTGCACATTAGACTTCCAAAATATAAATGTCTTTTAGCAAATTTGTTAGAATTAATTGATCTTTCAACTATTGTTCAGCGTTCAACTTAAATAATGCTCATTATGGATAATTTGGTAACAAACTAAACATATTTAAAAAAAAAAATGCTTCCAAAATATAAAAGAACGTTCTCAAAATGTTGTATTCAGTAACTTTATTTAGCAACATCAATAATGGTAATTTTAAACCACTTTAATAAGCTAAAAATCTATATAAAAAGACTAGATAAAAAAGGAAAACGATTTTGAAGAAATGGAATGATTTAAATATTGTTAATTGTGCAGAGTACTAGTAAAAAAGAATTGTAAATATTATTAAATTATTGAATAAAATTTATCATAAAACATAATTGAGTTTGTTGTTACTTGTTTTTTTTTAAAGCATACAGTGTACAAGAATTAGAGTTGGTCCAATTCAGTGGTGAAGATGCATTTCAAAGATTTGGAATGTTCACCAATGACAATTCTCCTTCCATGTTTATATTTAAGAATTATAGGTCAATCTACTTCTCAACAATGAGCAAATGGCAAAGTTGGCTGCAAAATACCCTGAAATGTCACATAAAACAATTCAACTGAAAAAACTGGGCAGGCTTTATATACAAATTAGTAACAAATACATTAATACTTCAACAAACAACCAACGAATTATAGGTTCATTGGACAGGCACATGGAGAATATTTCGGGGTTTATTGGCGTCGTATTTTGCAAGGCTACATAATTGAGATTAATGCACTTCAATGATGAAAATATGTAATACAAGTATTTTAAAAAAGGCCATCATGATCACAAAGAAAAACACTGAAAATATCAACAGTGTAAAACTTAAAACAGCTACTTATATATTTAGTAAGCTCACCAAAAATTCCGAATAGATCTTGAATGCTCCAGACTGGTTAATCTGACTCGTTGATAATAATGTTATGTTCGGGAGGTTGTGTCCCTCATTGAGTTTATGTGGTGTCAATCACATCGTGCGGTTCTTCAGTGTCAAAATAGCATTGCAGCAGCTCAAGATCGTATTGTAATGCAATACCCGATCTAAATATGACTTTAAAATCAGTATTCACTGTAAGAGCAGTTGACTTGTAATGGTCTGCTAAGAGGTCTACAAATGATTTTAGTTGTGCATACTACATACATAGACAACTATTTATTTTAAGAAATAGGGTAAGACTCCGATATCCACACGAGACCTGTGTCCATTGAATAATCTTAATACCTATAGACATGAATTAAGCACAGTTTGAATGTAAACTTCAAAGAAGTTTTTGTTTGTACAATCTATACAATACAAATTTAAAAAAAAGATGGCAAAGCAACTCCTGTCAGCTTGAAAAGAAAAATATATTTACAGAAAAAGTTAAATCTAGTAATAAAATAAGACAAAATTAAATGCATGATTAGAGTGAACGGATGAGAAATATTTCCATTATATATTGTCGAATTGGGTGAGCAATCCAAAATAGACACCAACAAAGTTTTGTTGTTTATAATATGTATTAAATACCTTATAGTAAAACATAAATACAACAACGGTATACAAATGGAGAAAAAAACAAACTTATTAATAGTGCGGTGACAGAAGTGTAAAAAGTCGTCTAGATCGCGAGTTTAATCTCCCCAAATAACACACGGCTAAAAATGGTCTTAACTTAAAGACAAATATGTCTTCTTTAGTTTTTGCCCTGTCGTCAGAATTTCGTACGGTCACATTTTTCTAAAAAGTCGTTTTAATGACTAGTAGTATATTGGAGAGTTTCAACCCCCCTTTTTCAAAATGAAAAATTGTGTATGTTTTCTCACATTTAATTGAAATAGTTTTTCCTGAAGCCATTTTTATATGTCAAAATATTCTATTTAGTATTCTATTTTCTTCTAATCTATAAAATTTGCGAAGTTTGGACTGTTTAAAATTGAGGTAATTTTAATTGCAAATTCAGACACAAACTTTGGTTTCTTCTTCATAGCAGTAATAAAAATTATCCCATAATATTTTAAGCATATAGTATTTCATAAAACTAATAAGTGATAAAAATTTCGGAACCAAAATATGAAAAAAACCTTAAGAAATCAATGGAAAAAGAATGGACTAAAAACTTTAATTTCAACACGGAACTTAATCACTTGCCTTCCGTCACATTTTGTGTATTAGTCAATAATTTGCTCTCAACTGATATATGGAATTACTACCTTTTTCGCTATTATATACACATATTTTCAATTAAAGTGCACATATATGCCACATACTTTGTTTGTATATGTTTATATTCTATGTTTTTTTGTTACAAAACATCAAATATACTTTGTCAGAAAAGTCTTATTGTAAAATCAAAATAATTGACGGATAGTTTCAGTAAATATTCCGTGATATGTGAAGTCCGTTGCAACTTGCTCCAATAAGTCCAAAGAAAAGAATAAAGTCGTTCAATTTTATGCAGTTCTTAATATGCAAAAAAACAAACTCGACTGGAATTTTGAGTCAATTTAACCATATAGGGAAGTCGACTTTTGTATCTGCATCGAATAAAAGATTGGATGAGGTGAACATGTTTCATGAAAAGGCACTTGTTTCTGTCAATATGGGTTTACTATCCATACCCGTACGAAAAATCACCCGTACGGGTATGGATAGTCAACCCCATATTGACAGAAACAAGTGCCTATGATTTCATGCGATAGCTGTTAATTCGAAGAACTCCGTGCAGGCAGTTTACCATCGTTCATGCTACAAAAGTTACACAAGTTAACACATTTGTGTCCCCTTTTAGAGCGAGGAAGCTTCTTATCTGATATTTAATGACGACATACAATTATCGGACTGTTGTCCCAGTTTCGAGTATTTGTATGCGTTCTAGAATGCAGTCGTTCAACTGGAGCGCTTGTACATTTTGTTGCAACAAAACATTTTAGAAATATCAAAAAAACTACGCAAGTTTGAATCAGATGAGCGTATGAAGAATGTTTTATCTGTGTCAGACAAAGTTAAAATTGAAATAGTTTTTCCGTCCATCTTTTAAACTTCAAGCACTCTGTCATTTTGGTTGCATAACAAATCATTTGCTAAAAACGAAAAAAGACCCAAAAAAATCCAAACCCGTGGAAGCAGATATCTCGGATCACGATACTGAAAACTGACCTCTAAATCTCAATGTCAACGGTAATAGACACAAATAACGGACAGATATTTCATTCCGCTGCAAGTATACTTAGAAAAGACATCGAAACTCTAAAGAAGAATACCCAACTTCGGATGAATTGTCTCTTCCTTCTTCAATTCAGTCAATTTTTGCCTTCGTATTTATTGCAATTCATTTTATAGTTACTCGATGAAACTGCATACAGCCAAGACTATTCTCAGGAAATGGCACCAGAGAAATTGCGTAAATGCTAAGAAATTGTTTTAAAGTCAATCGTGTGTGTGGCCAATTTTGTTTTACTCTTTTTTATTTAGGATTGGCTTTACAAATGTACCATGAGTTTGGTTCAAAACACCTTGTTGAAACATTGAATGCCAATGGACTTTATGCTTCTTAAAGTAATGTGCGACGCTATATAATGTATTGCCAACCATGAAATTGAGCGAATTCAAGATAGTGTGTACATCTCGTATAATGTTTCCTCAGCATCTTTGCAGACACGCATATGGATGTCATCACACCTTCCTAAACCCCCTTTTAGATCTCTGTTAAATCTTGGATGAATTGATAGGGATGGTTTGAAGCTGGTATTTTTTTAGGAACAAATGTCTTCGGACTTCCTACAATACCTTGTCTATACTTGTAAAGAAAAACTCAAAATAACGTGTTTGCTGTGAGCAGAACCTTTCATGTGCAGACATGTGGCCATGAGTGAAATGAGTAGAAATATTAAAACATGTCTTGTGACGGTTGATGAAAATGAAGATGATGAAGATAACGGTTGATTTGGTATAAAGCTTGTTGCACTGGTACACCCAGGTTAGGGGAGTGTTGGTGCGCCCTTAAAAAAGTTTAACCCGGCCACATTCTGTATGTGTCAGTTTCAAGTCACGAGATGGTAATGCAGTGTTTGTCGTTTGTTTCTATTTGTTTCTTATTCATTTTGTACATTAATCGGGCCGTTAGATTTTTCGTTTGTTTTACATTATTTGTTTCGGGAATTGAAGACTATGCAGTATGAATTTTACTCATTGTTGAAGCCCGTACGAGACCTATAATTGTAAGTTAATTTATGTCTCATTTGCAATCATATCACATCTTCTTTTTTTATATGGAATACTTTTGAAGTTTGTGGTACGTTGCAAGGAAAAAAAGGGGGGATGTATAGGTACAAAACCTATAATGTAATAGGTTTTAACCAGAGTAAAATACACAACAACAGATCAGTAATAATTGTGAAAAAAAACTAAAAGCAACGAGTAGTCTTTAAAAAAAAACTAAAGTATCCACAAATTCAATTTGAAGTCATATTTGACTGTAGTGTTCTATTGCTTTGGTTTGATGCCTCACCCAATATGATGGTTTAAAAAATAATTTTAAAGTATTGTCCTGCATGACACTTGATGTTTACCTGAAATTGAAATTTGTCATAAGGTTAAGGTGCTCTAGACATTTTATAGGTTGAAAACTTGATTTTTGAAGTTTTGTTTATAAAACGTCGTTTTATGAATTTTTTTGATAAAAAAATCTCAATGATTAAGGTTTATGTATAATAACAAACATTACTAAAGCCAAAACAGTATCATTTGTATTTAGGTAGAGTTTAGAAATATAAAAAAATGTCAAAATTGAAACCCTCCCAAATTTTCACAGATTTTTACATATGACCTTTGACCTCAATTTTAAAAAAATGTGACCATATCAAGTCTTGACGACAGGCATATTATTATAGTACACGATTTCCTCTTTCCAATGATATATTATATAGGTGTGTGTTCGATGGGGAGATTAAATTTAAAAAAATCTGCCTTCAGTCACCGCACTATAAACCGTGTTGCATCAGAATTGCCTCGGCACCCACCTGCATCGGGAACATCCAAAATGAATAAAGCTAGAAGCACACATACCGAGCCAAATACATGGACCCTGGTTCCTTAATTGTTCGCAAGGACACAATTTACGAAGTTGCATAGCTGAAACAAACATTTTGAACAATTCCAAGACAGTTAATTTTTAACTGAGAAAAACTTCGGGAGAATTTCTTCATTATCTCCATTTCATCTGGACTGATGGAATAAAAAGGGTACATTTTAAAAATATACAGACGAAATACTAGGATGACAGATTTTGAAATTATATATAGCAATGTCAACTCAAGTAGATGATGGTCAATAGATTGTGTTCAGCACTAAATTCAGAACTGTCTTGGTCGTGGTGGTCTGTTTTTAGACGACTGCAAATTATTTACCGTATAATAGCATGACATCGTTGTTGTGTTACGAAGATAGTTGGACTCTTGACAACAACTTGAGTATAAGTGACAGTGTATTGATCTCTATGAACCACAACAGGAAGGTTGGGATTGACTTTTGGGGTTATTTGCCTAACTGTTGAGGAAATAAGGACTAAAACAGCCATTTCAGGACAATGTTTGGTTTATGCTTTGTACCACATCAAAAGGAAGGTTGGGATTTGATTTTGGGGTTGTGGCCCAAACCGATCAGATATAAGCGGCAAAAAAAAAGAGACAAAATGTAGAATTTTATGTTTCCAGACAAAAACTTCAGTATAAGTTATAGATTTCTTTGAAATTGTTCTTCAAGGTTCCATACTGAAAAGGACGGTTTAGATTGTTTTTGGGAGTAATGATGGCCCTAGAACCGTTTAGGAAAAGGGGCCAAAATTATACTTCGTATAAATTGTCTTTTTCTCGACCAATTTCAACAGGGTTTAACTCAAATTTTTGAACTTGGGGGTTCTTTAAGGTTTATGTACCCTTCTGTAGCCATTTTTGTACGAACTTTTCAAACTTCAATTGTTTCAAAACTACAGATATAATAAATAATAGAGATAGGCCATTTAGTACATGTTCCAAGGGGAAACTTGATGCAAAGCATTATTTTTTACTGTTTCATTGCATTTGATAGAAAAAGGACTTTGTGGCAAATAAAAAGATTTATAGAAAATCCACAGCCTTTATCCTTGTACTCTCATATTTGGCAATTTGATGACTAATAGATATAGGATTATTGCATGCAGTGCTAGCATTGATTTCCTTAAAACAAGTTTATAAATGTAGTTATTGGTTAAGACAAGTATAAATATGGCCAAAATCAAGTACACCTTGTAGGTTGCGTTCGACTTTAGTGACTCAGCACGAGGTGTTTTGGAATTTACAGGATACTTAGAACGTTTTGTAAAAAATAAACACTAGTACATCATAGAAAATCAAGTGAGTAATTTATGTTTCTAATTTTATAACATAAATCTCTGTATTAAAGGCTGTGGATTTTCTATAAAAATCTTGATTTATTTGCCACAAAGTCCTCTTTCTATCAAATGCAATGAAACAGTAAAAAATAATGCTTTGCATCAAGTTTCCCCTTGGAACATGTACTAAATGGCCTATCTCTTATTATTTATTATATCTTTAGTTTTGATACAATTGAGGTTTGAAAAATTCGTACAAAAATGGCTATAGAAGGGTACATAAACCTTAATATGCTGAAATTAACTCTGTGGATTTCGTCCAATCGGGGTCCAAAATTCAACTTGGATTGATTTCAACAGAAATTGAATAAATGGGGTTCTTTGGTATTCTGAATCTGTGTACTAGTACTAGATTTTTTGAATTTTGGCTCTGTTGTCGAATTAGTCTAAATTGAGGTTGAATGGGTCCACAATCTAACTTTGTTTGATTTCATCAAATATTGTACTCTCTGCATTCTTTGATATCCTAAATTTAATATGACAAACAAAATGTGCTAAGATTGCCATTGAGACAAATCGAACCAATATTTCCTCTTCAGATTTTGAATATTGGATCATAATAGGTAAATATCGGATTTTGAATTTTTTTATGTTAGACCACATTCCATCTGTTTCAGAAACGTTTGATATGTGAAATCACAGTACCTGTGGTACGGTCTACTGTTTGAAATTTACTGATCGCTATTAGATTTTTTTTAAATAACGAGGTAAGCTTTATAGATCTTTATGGCCCATTTATAGGCATCATGTTTTCTGGTCTGTGCGTCCGTATGCAGTTCTTTCGTCCGTCCGTCTGTCCCACTTCAGGTTAAAGTTTTTGGTCGAGGTAGTTTTTGATAAAGTTAAAGTCCAATCTACTTGAAACTTAGACATGTTCCTAATGATATAACCTTTCTAATTTTAATGCCAAATTATAGTTCTGACCCCAAATACACGGTCCACTGAACATAGAAAATGATTGTGCGATAGCAGCATCCGTGTACTATGGACACATTCTTGTTCAAGTAGACTTTGTATACATGTTATTTTTAAGAACCTCCTGGAAGTTTTAATACTTGGTGTTCTTTAGTATGCATATGCTGTGTCAAATATCTAATCGAAATTCAAATTCAGAGCTGTATCATGCTTGAGTGTAGTGCCCCGACTGTTCAATGGTCCATTCTATGTTGCGCCCTGATGAGCATTTTTTATTGGTATAGGAAGCAGGAATATCCAGGTAGAGAGAACCCCGACTTTCTATAGAACAAGAGTGCGCTCACTGAAATGTCTCGCCACCTTTACTTTTATGTTGATATGGTCCTAAATATAAAGCTCTTAATACTGCAAGTATCACATTAACTTAACATGATCCAAGAAAATGAGGTCAAGGTCAGATAAACCGGAAATACATATACACCTTACAATCATTCAATACACCACACAAGAAGCAGAGTTCAAGGCCAGATGAACCATGCCATACAGATATGTACATCCTACAATCAATCTTTGCATTATACATATTTCATGTAGTATCTAAGAAACAAACGTAACCATGAAAACTTAACATTGACCAATGAATCACGAAAATGAGGTCAAGGTCATGATTCCTGCCAGACAGACATGTGTATACCTTGCAATCATGCCATACAAAAAATGTAGTTGACCAATGGGTTATAGTTTTAAAAAAATAAGACACAAACACTGAGCAATGAACCATGAAAATAAGGTCAAGGTAAAAATAAAACTGCCAATCGTCAAATATTTCCATACACCAAATATAGTTGACCTATTGCTTATAGTATTCAACCAAAAGACCAAAAACATACAGAAATTTAACTATTCACTGAACCATAAAAAAATGAGGTCATGGTTAGATGACACCTGCCAGTTGGACATGTACAACTTACAATCATTCTTTGTACTAAATATAGAACGCCTATTGTTTATAGTATCTAATATATGGACTTAATCACGAAATTTTAAAATATGACCTTGTTCACTCATCCATGAAATGAGGTCAAGGTCAGATGAAATCTGTCTGACGGGCACGAGGGCCTTGTTAGGTACGCACATACTAAATATAGTTATCCTATTACTCGTAATAAGAGTGAAAATTACTTTACAAGACACCTTAACTTTTTTTTCAAGAAGTCATTGAACCATGGAAATGAGGCCAAAGACAATGAACATTTGACAGACGGAAACTTCATACCATAAGGCAACTATGTATTTATTTCATTTATAGTAGATGTTATTGTTGAATATTGTTGTCTGTACTTAATTGGATCACGCTTCTATTGTGCTCTATCTAATTAAATAATGAATTGAATTGAATTGAAATGAAAAATATTAAAATATACGTATGAAACATCCAGGTCAATCACTTTCTAAAATATAAAGCTAGTTAGTTGACGACGACGCCTCCGCCGAATCACTATCCCTGTGCCCAGCTTTCTGAGACAGAAGTCGTAGGCTCGACAAAAACTGAAAATTCATAATCAGTTAATTAGTCATATGAAACGAGTGACTGGTGAAAAAAAATGTTTATCCAATTCTTGAACCAATGCATGTATATATCATAAACTTCGTCTTCTGTGCACGATTTTATCATTTTTTACGCAAAGATATCGTATAATCGTCATTTTTTTTCTCTGTCTGTTATGATTTAACAAATATGGCAGCTCATTAATTGACGTGTTTTGAAGCCGAAGTTTACCGATTGTCACCTTATAGTAAACAATCAACAAAAAAACATGGATATCGAGCACGTGTATAACATATACAATCAGATAATAGATTATTCTAATGACAGATCTAGTACGTGTATTGAGATCTCCGGATTTTAACGAGAACTTGAAGGGTCATGCTAAGGTCACGTGCATATACAGAAAATTGCCGGCGAATTGCTTCCTGGAAGCAAGCAATTAAAATGGTGCAAACTTCTTCTAAATGTGGACAAATTATAGAATTTTCTTCAGAAAAAAGTATATGTACATAAGTTTTATATTGCAAACTGTCCATTTTAAAACATCATATGCATCTTTTTTTTTTTTTAATTTGAGGTTTCATGCATATGACTTTAAGATTAAGTCGAACACGCCTGCTGTAATTGTAGTTCGATCTTACAACCTGTCAGAGTGTTGACAGGCTAGTGACAAAAGTGAATTACTTAGTCCACTCCGTCTCGGCCACTAACAAACTCATAAAAGTAGAGTTAGACACAAACTTTTGCAATATACCGAGAATAAATCTACAGAATATTTATGCAGATAAAACAATAAACAGGTAAAAAATACACTGGTCCCAATTATTGAACAGCATAAGTAAATCTTTATCGAGGATGATAAAACGTTCTTTCCCCAATCACTTAGAGTGGGAAAATTTCGTATCACTCTATGGCTCGACGTTAGGTTCCAATCATTTGCATCAGCAAGGTAATAAAAACCATTATGGTCACATTGGAGTACTTGAAAAGTCAGTTCAAAATATCAGGTTAAATTCAATTTTAGACTGGTCTCATCATTGGAAATAGTGAGCTAGACCGAATTCTTCTGTCCCTATATTGCATATATTTACTAATTTACATTTGCTTTTTATTAATTTTGCTATTTTTTTTTTTTTTGCAATATAAATAAAAAGCAAATGTAAATTAGTAAATATATGCATTATAGTGACAGAAGAATTTGGTCTAACAGTGAGCACAAACGGGCATATACTCTAAATTTCGAACTCATTAATTGATATTCATTGAAATTTGAAACCGTTTGATCCATCAGAGTAGAGGCCAAAAAATCCAAAACAACCACTTGTATGCAAGTTGTGTGACAATGTCGCATATAGAACAAGGAGTATATTTCCATTTGAATATTACATCTTAGATAGAAAAACGTGCTGTCTGTCATATCATTCTGTTTCTCGTTTATTTTGTCAAAACTTCTGTGTTTTTATTTTCCTTCTTTTTGAGTTGTGTCACATTTTGTCATTTGGGTGCCTTTTGTCAAACTGCTATGTATCGAATGAAATTTATCCGATCATTTTTTTATGTTTTTTTGAAAGGGTCAAAATATTTTGTCAAAATTAATGGAGTCAAATTAAGTTTAGACAATGTGTTCTGTACCACTTAATAAATCCACGTCAAATATCTTTTATTTTATAAGTTCGTAGTCTTCAATCAGACTTGGATGGAGTGTTGTTTCATTGGCACTCACACCACAGCTTCCTTCTTATATCTGTATATAGAAAAAGACAGAGCAAATTGCCAATTTTCACTCAAACAGTTATTCACGTTATTAACCACACATAGAACAAACTCACCAATTATTGACTCATTATTGTGCAATGGAACCTCAATATTTCCCCCTCTATTTAGTTAATGAGTAACACTCACTTTCACTTGGAATATAAACATGTCAGTACTAACAATTATAACTGTATAAATAAGGAATTAAATCTATAAATATCAGTTTAAATATAGACACGGTTACGTTTATTGATATTATATTCCAGAAAGACATTTAAACATTTATAGTGATATTCGCCATTTTGGAACTGGACAAGCTTTAAAAGGTATAGATCTGTATTTAATTATATACACAATCTACTTTGATTATCGATTCTCCATATATTTTCACAATATTACCAACTATTTAATACACTGTTATTTCCTTCGTGGTCGCGTTCTCGAGTACAGCTAGGAGCTGCTATATGAGTTCACTTGCCAACCAAATACATTCAAATAGATTTTTGCAGCTTTTTCAATTAAACTGACGTGATACTAACCAGGAAGAGTTAAAGATTGGCTCTGACAAAATTATATGCATTTCTTTGTACACTGCAGTGGCGGATCCAGGTGGAGGGTTTTGGGGGTTGGAACCCCTTTTTTGAACGACCAATGCATTTGAATGGGGACATACATGTATAGTTGGACCCCCCTTTTCTCCTGGGTTTGGGTCCCTTTAAAAATGGCTAAATCTGCCACTGCACTGTGACTTATCCCGTTAAAATTACGACCCAGCGAGTCGATGTAGCTCAAAGCAGGATTAATTCATTTTCATATTGTAAACAAAGTAATGTCCATTATTTCCATGTGCAACTTTGTCCATATTATATAGATATTTATATGAAATTGTATGGTTAAAAGGAGGTTATTCGAGGTCATATATACATGGATAATTTTTTATTACTGTTGATACTAAAGTATGTCCTCCAAGGGAAAAATACTATGAAAAATATTCGGCAGGTATTTATGTTAATGAGACAGCAATCCAACAACAAATATTACCGAAATGCATCTGATAGGCAATATATCCAGTCTTGAAAATAGACGGGTGTTATACAATATGTCAAGCTGTAAATGATAGTGTAATACTTACACTTTAAAGTACAATGTAGTACAGCCAAAGAATGGTACACTTGACCAATATTATCTTATATCTATACTGTTTATGTACGTACGACAGAAATTACTGATCAAAACTGAATGGGGATCAAGTAAATGAAATATATCAAATAGAGAGGCATCCAGCTCGATAAAACCTATAGTACATGATAGACAACCGAAATTAAAACCTTTCTTAAATAATTTCTATACAGTTCCAATCTAATGAAAATATATAGAACTCTGATTTCATCCGTATGAAATAAGAGTTCTATATTGATTTTAATTAGATTGTATATAGTTCACATTGTGAAATATTCTCAAACTACAAAACTGAATGTTTGCATAATAATGTCATGTGCAGTCTTAGAACTCTTATTAAAGATAAAAACTTTTGTTTTTTTAGTGAGGAAATATAATGGATTCTAATGGGCTGCTGTACAGGGGTTTGCTGCTACTTCTGAAACTTATTTTAGCCTTTTTCGCTGTTTTAGCTCTGTGCTATATTTTTATTATCGGTAAGTGCACCCAGACATAGAAAAAATGCAATGTAATTATAATGTAAGACTCTTGCGACACATGGATTTTAAGGAGATTTGGGAATACGAGACAATGAGGTACTACGTAGTTTCACCCAAACAACATAAAAATACTTAACACATAAAAACCTGGAAGTAACCATATGACCTTTATGGATGGTCAATCTTTCGTACAGCAAATAATATTTTATGTTATGACAAATCATGTCACCACTATATTGAACTACATTTGGGTTTTGAAAATGTACCATCGACTCGTAAAAACAACTAAAAAACATAGAATGATCAAATATTGATGTGATGAAAGCACCGATGGTCACCCCTATATGATGAAATTGATAATAAATACTATATTTACATTAATAAAGCAATCACGTGATGGTCAGTAGTTAATTTAATTTGTACCTTTGAAATATGTCAAATAGAATCATAATTGACTGAATTTTGGAGAGAACTAATAGTAAATGTGTGTGTGTGGTTTTTTTTTTATTTTAATAGAATTATTCCAAAGACCAGGAAGGGGAATAGGTCATTATATATTATTTCTATCTTAGCATCTGCAGACATCAAACTATATATCGACAATACCGTTTCATGCAGTGCTCATGTACAATCCGTTTTCTTTTGCAGTTACCAGAAAATGATTGAAATAACTGAACTAGAAACGCAAAGACTACAGTTGTTGAAATCCACGTGATCACTGCAATATTGTGCTTGCTACTGGAGATTCATATAGATTGACTCGAGAAAAAAACACTGAAACAATTGTTACATGATAATATATGCTACAAAAAAGAACTTGTTTTAAATACTCTTTATTTGAGTCAGGTGAAATAAATTGTTCTTGGAAATATTTCTTTTGTATTTATAGTATCAGCTCATTTCTATACAACAACAAGCTAGTATTGATTTTGCAGCAAAACAATGTGAAACGCATGATACATTGATATACACTACAGTTAATCATAGACTCTTGCCAAATGAATTATATCAACTGAAAGATGTACATATTAGGCCATGTGATACTGCTGTTTAAGTTTTCATACATAAAATACGAAAGTTCAATATTGGAAAATTGAGTTAATCTCTTCTTACAGAGTAAGGTGTTCAACAAGCCGTCGCTACCGATTTTTACAGATACAATTGAAGGTATATTTAAGAAAAAATTAAGAAAATGTGCTATGAGTGCAAATGAGACCACACTCCATCCAAGTCACACTGTATAAAAGTAAACATTATAGGTCAAAGAACGGTCTTCAACATGAAGCGGCTTGGCTCACATCAAACAGCAAGCTTTTAAGGGCCCGAAATGACTAACAGGAAAACCAAAGGTCTAATCTATAAAAAAGACTAATGAACCACATCAACAAACGACAACCACTGAACAACAGGTTCCTATCTTAGGAAAGGTGAAATTTTATATAGACGGAATCTTTTTTGTATGCATAAGACGTACTATATGGGTAAATTAGATGTAAAATATATGCAAGACTAATACACAGTCATTAAGTATGATTATAATCCTTAGTATGACAATGATTTGATAGCAATTCATTACAATTATGCTGGCGTTGACAGGAGCAAAATTTAACCATCGTAGTATTATCAAGGGGTATTCTGAGAGATATTCGGAGAGAAAGAAGCTTAAAATAGTTCATTCCAATTCACCAACTAAGCTGGCATTGTATCATTGGCGTTTTTATCTACAACGAAGAAAAAATGTAATACAATAGTCAACAGATCATCCTCGGTAAATTCCTCCAGAATGCCACGTTGTCACCCTTTCAAAGCTGTTGACTTTATATTGTTTTCTAACTTTAGACAACATCAATCAATTTTATGAAAGAGAAGCGAAAGATACCAGAACGACATTTAAACTCATAAGTTGAAAAATATAAACAAACAACAGTATAAAAAACACACAACACAACGCATAAAGACTGAGTGACTGATCTTAGGTGCTCTGGAAATATATGCATATCCTGCTCAGTATGTGGCACCCGTCGTGTTGCTCGTACGTGTAAGTACAAACCCAGTTATATTAACTAAGTATAATTCGGTATGTCGCATTCTTGGAAAAGATGACGGGATTGTGGTTACGACAATTGGAACATGCTGTTGTCATTTGTGAAACAGACATTCCACAAAGGCCAATCAACTGGTAATGGCGTCCGTGAAATTTACGAAGGAATTGTTTCAACTTCATCACTTGAAATATTGGTTTGATAACTAGATTGTTAGCAACATTAACCATCAAAAAAATATAACTTTTGGAATAACTTTTCAACTGTGAGATATATACTTACTTGTACTCTGTATGCCTGCACTTCTGGAATTTGGCGGCGACATAGATATGGGAAGTTAACAATTAAAATAATCTTTTTTGTCGAAAAGTTTTGTTTTCAACCGACCCTTCATGCCTTGTCAATTTCTGGATGTAAGTCAAGATATGAGGCTGACTTAACTGTATCTGTTGTATATTTTATCCCAAGTTGGATGGGATAAATGCGTTCAACATAGTCGACAAATTTTGAATTATATAGTAAGAAAACATCATTTATTTAGCGGAAAGTGAAACTTATTCACTACTTGAACGCTTATTACTATTAAACACAGATCATATTCGAATTTGGGCTGTGATGTAGTATTATTGTTCTCGAGTTATATCCCTTAAAAACTGGAAAAAAGGATTCCGTTCTCTAACTTTAATTCCTCACCCAAATGATCCCCAATGTCATGAAACTTAATTGTGCTTTACTGATAAACACAGATCAAGTTCGAATTTTGGTAACATCGAGCTATGTCTCTTCATTAATTGAAAATTTGATGAAATTGCTGTATAATTAAAAGCAGCGGCATCCAAATCTATAGTCCAAATAATTATGACGTCTTAAAAGGCTATTATAATTTTTTTTCTTTGACGCCTTACTTCGAACTACCAAATCTAGAGGACACCTTTTTCAGTTTTATTATTAGATAAAGATAACATCAAATAATACAATATAGAGAAAAACTCTAATCATTCAACAAATTCATAAAACCCGACTGAATAGTGAATGGGAGAAAACATTCTATTAATACCCGTCAGAAGCGCTTTTCTGAAAAAACCAGCATTGGAAAAACTACAACATAAAATCTAACGTAACGGTACCCAAATTGCAACGAGTACCCAAATTGCACCTATTTAGCAAAAATAGCAGCGGAAATCTTACAAGATCTCCTAGAGACTAAACAATTTGTATTTTTATGTTTTGATACTATACATGTCTTTCAAAATAGGTAAATATATTTAGATATACACAAAACGTTCACAGCATTTATCAACAGATGAAGTGTTTACTGAAAAAGCAAAATGTACTGAAACGTCGCCATGCGACGTCATCAAAACGTCATCTTTTTAAAATTAGAAAATACAATATGTTTCAAGTATTCATTTCTTAAAAAAAGAAGACTAAGCATGGACAAATATCCAATTGTTCAAAATATTTGAAAAAAATAAACAAAAGCTCTGTTATTCCACTTTTGACGATGCGAATTTAAGCATGGATGCAATTTGGGTACTCCTCATTACAGAATCATTGATGGTTTGGAGGTTAGTTCAGACCAATTTTTCTATGATTCCATATAAATTGAAAATCAAATTGGTGTACCTATATAGTAAAGAAGGACACGGCTACAAAATAAACACAAAATTGAAACTTTTGTCTTAATCATAAAAAAACGTAGTTGAAAAAACTGTCAAAATAGGTGCAATTTGGGTACCGTCACGTTATCTAATATCGGTATTGAGAGTTAAACTCAATATTAATCAAGTATCAACAAATCAAGTTTTTATTCAGCGTTGAACTTGAAATCCATACAAAGTGAAAAAAATAATCACTGTTCATGTTGTGAACTAGACTACTCAGAAGAGGTGTGCCTACATTGGTTGAATTTATATTACAGATTACAGATTAATTTTCGGTCCTTCCTATTCCATTCAAAATCAGGACACCTCTGGTATTTAGCAGTATTACATGATTTCTTCTTCAATGTGAAAATAGAAAAGTTAAATAAGGATGGAATCAGACGAAACTCTCACAAATGGAAATTCAAATGAGTTTGATTTGTCTATTAGAGAAGCAGAACTTAAGAAAATTGTTATACATGAATCTATTGACCAAGAAGCGGAGGCCAGAATTCTGGTTTTGTACACTGGTGGTACAATTGGAATGAAATCAAATAATCAGGGAGGTATAAATGAACTTCTGCACATGTATAACTTTGGATAATTGTTCTTGACCTCTGTCATACATTAAAGTAACACCATTAAGGGAAAACGTTGTTAATATCTTATTTAATCCGTATTAAGATATTCCAAAGCACTTACATAAGAATTTAAGACCAGCAACTGAAGAAATCATGAGAGACTCCTTCCTGTTAAATCATGGCATTGTACCAAGTTTTCACGAAAGTCCTATACTGTATTAGAAGTAACCTTAAAGGACTCATGCCTGAGCTGATACTTTGCTAGTCCAAATAATTATGACGTCTTGAAAGGCTATGATATGTTTTTCTTTGACGCCTTAGGACATGTATAGGAAGGCGTCAAAGCAATAAGATAAAATAGCCTTCCAAGACGTCATAATAGGGCTCTTCACGGTAAGTTCGGCCATATTGGATAGGGGGCAGATTTTCATAATGAAGGTAATAATGGTGTGAAAAATACGGGAAAGCATCATTAAAACAGAGCAGTTGCTTGGAAACATGCATAGGAATCACTTTTTGTCCGCCATTACTAGATATCACACAGGTTCCCATTAAGTTTTGACACCATGAAACAAAATATCTGACGCCACAATGGAAAAGAGATTGTTGTATGCGTCAAAAGTTCAAGCGGACGTGTCAGCCAGGATTAGCGATAAGATGTATTCTGAATTTCCTCCATTTTATACAGCCTAGGGTATACAACTTATACAAAAGATACCAAAGGGTTATTCAAATTGACATTGCCATGGCAAAAACATGACATAAAAACCAAAGCTGTTCAAAACACAACAATGAGAAATAAAGACTGAGTAACACAAACCCCACCAACATTGACCAAAACCCAGGGGTGATCTCAGGTGCTCTGGAAGACTAAACAGATCCTGTTCAACATGTGGCATCCAGTGGTCCAAGGACACAGTTACCGTCCTTTGGTTTTCGTTGTCTACGAATATAGTCCCTAGTGTAAACAGTGTATAACTTGCATGTTTTATTTGATACACTTTCCCAATTTATTTCTTGATATTAAATGCATGAAATATTAAGTAGGGGGATGTATTTACATGTTAAAAAAATTTGGGTGCTGAATCTTTATATTAAGTAGTGATTTGGTCCAGTTCAAAAAGGTCAAATTTTATCATGTCTGAAGCTGTCAAACTGAATTTTACACCCCCTTAACACAGAATTGTCAATATTTTGAGTTAGAGCTGGTAGAAGTTTCTATAATTTTGATATTATATGTCTCACTGGTAGTACACTACACTGTAAAAATCTTTTTGAGAAAGAGCAGATGCGATTTTTTTAATTTGAATTTATTGTCTAAAAGAAATGTACTACGAAATAAATGTGTTCTCGGGCCAGTGGTATTGTTCATATTGTGAGTACAAACCAAATATTCCATAACACTCAACCAAAGTGGATGGCGACAGTAAAATTTTGTTAACAATTGTATATTGAAATGGTAGAGCATTAGAGAATCGCTTTATTATGTTAAAAAGCTGACATAAGAAATTCAAAATATTCAAACTATTTGTGTCATTTAAGCTTCAATTAGGCTCATGGTACCCTAGTTTCAATAAACATGAACAAAAATTATTGAGACATGGGGTATTTATCCATGAAATTTTCAGCATACAACAAGGTCTATTTACCCTCATTTCAAAAAGCTAATTTCATATTTTAGGTCCTTTTTGTTTTGCCTTTCAAGACGTAGGTGTTGTTTTTTGGCAGCTTTTGCATCTTAAATGTCTTAAAAGGTGGCGTCAAAAATTGTAAGTTTTCTGGATATGAAACCATGTTGAATACTTGTTAAAGAAGAAGTTTTCCAAATGACATTGTGATGTCCTTAATTTAAAGTTGTTCAGTAGTCAAACATTTGTTGTCCGATTGTTAACTTTGGTACTGGTAGTCATATTCTGTTATTCTCAATAATAATTTCCTTTTTTTTCAGTATATGAGCCAAAAGCAAACTTCCTTGTAGGTGAGTTGAAACATCTCCCAATGTTTCACGATGTTGAGTATGCTGAGAAATATCTTACATCAGATGATGCAGATTACCTTGCAATGCCGTAAGTCAATTATAACATATGTAGGAATAGCACCTTTGCAAATAAAAGAGGCGGAAGTTTTGTATTAAAAAAACCCCATAACATTAGAAACATTCATGCAATACATTTTTGTTACTGGTACAAATGTATTTTGTATTACATGTATTTAGAAATCAAATGTTTAAGTGCACAGAAAAATCACTCATGAATGTTATTTGTTCATGAAATTGAATCAGAGCAAAAATAGGGTGAATACTGGTGATAACATGCTAAAAAATGCTAATTTAAGATCCTTTCAGGTAAAAAAAGGTAAACAATTCAGAGGAAATTTTGATTATATGATTTTTGATAAAATATTGTATAGTTTTGATTTAAAATATACCATCTTTATAGGACAATGATGGGTTATCAATATGCTTTTGAAATTTTGCAGTCACAGACCAGACACTAATATTTTGAGAACTTTTGCATATATATATATTCTATTGGCCTGCAGTAGAAATTCTTATAGTATAGTAATTTTACAACACTGGGTGACACTAATGTGTACTATATTCTATAAGTAAAATTTTTCTTGAAATAAGCCTGTTTTTGCAAAAAATCGGAAAAAATTGCATGTGAGTGTCACCAGGAACATATATATTAGATATAATGTTCCCAGATGTCACCAAGGCTTTACTAATTTTCACATTTTTTAAAGCTTTTCGACTCTTGAAAAAAATGTGGTTAGTAATGATATCAGACAAATGTGCAATAATTTATTTTTCAGGGCCAATTATTCCTCTAATTTCTTCCTTTTCCTTTGCCAGATTTCTGGATTTTAGACAATTTTTGGCCCTCTTATATTATAGCTTTACAAAATATTGAAATTTTTCTGATTTTCTTTTTTGACACTTTCTGTTGTTGTGAGAGTGTTTTTATTATTTAATCAATGAGTAAACTGAAGAGCTTTTATCTGCTTAGGAAAACAGCAGAATCGAAAATTTATAAGAATAACCCGAGATCATATAAATATGTAATAATTTTTAGCTAAAAGCAAATACATTTTGTCTTCTAATACATTGTAAAAATTATCTCTTTTCAAAGACTAGAACGTCCTTCTTGGTATGTTTTGGTGTTTATTTTGTGGTACTCACTGTGCTAATGAATGAGGGTTTGCATGGGGACCAGGAGGTCTTCATTTATATATTCTATAACCTTGTAGAACATTTTTTCTCATTTATTTTTATCTTTATTATACCCCATGGAACCATAGGGTATATTTTGACCTGTCTGTCAGTCAGCCTATCTGTCAGTTCTGTTCTTGTCATCTCAACTCCTCTATAACCACACTACAGAATTTTATGAAACTTAGTAGACAGGAAATTATGATTAAATTTTTATTCTAGGAGTTATGGCCTTTGAACTTAAAAAATTTTGGCCTAATATATACTACTGCATCAGTTTGTCATCCCAACTCCTCTGAAACCACACAACAAAATTTCATGAAACTCTGTAGATAGTTAGAACATACCATGTATATTATGTAGATGTGCATATCGACTGGAAGTTATAACTCAATTTTTATGCCCCATTTATGGGCATTATGTTTTCTGGTCTGTGCGTCCGTTTGTCCGTCCGTTCATTCATTTGTCCATTTTCCGTCCGTTCGTCCTGCTTTAGGTTAAAGTTTATGGTCAAGGTTGTCTTTGATGAAGTTGAAGTACAATCAACTAGAAACTTAGTACACATGTTCCCTATGAGATTTTCCTCTAATTTCAAGGCCACTGAACATAGAAAATGATAGTGCTGATGGGGCATCCGTGTGCTGGGGACACATTCTTGTTATTCTAGGAGTTGTTCTCCTTAGAAATCAGAATTTTTGCCTAAATATACTACTGCAAGAGTTTTAATTATGAATGTTATTGCAACTATTCTGTCACCACACAACAGAATTCCATGGAACTTTGTAGATAATAAGGACATAATATTTAGATGTGCACGTCTGCAAGACATTTTTATCAAATTTACTTTTGTAGGAGTTTTATAAGTCTTTCAACTTAGGAATCTGGTGAGATTTAGTTTGCCCAGTCAAGTGAGTGACAATGTTGGGGCGTGGGGTCTGTGAGCATGCTCAAAAAGGTTCTTTAATTTCTAATATTTTTATATCAGCACCCCTTTTTCCTCTATTCTTTAATGGTTTTGCCTATTGTTCACTTTCCTATATTGTTGCCTATATTTCTCTATTCTGTAACTGTTAACCCCATGCAGATCCTCATGAATGCTTCAATGTTTTTTAAAATTTAAATAACACATTGGAATGACTTTGGCAGTAACACAGATTTTATTATGTGTATTATTATACCCCCGCTTTAAAAAAGGGGGGGTATACTGTTTTACCTCTGTCTGTCAGTCCGTCCGTCAGTCCGTCCGTCCATCAGTCCGTCAGTCAGTCCGTCCCATGAAACTTTCGTCACATTTTTCTCAGGAACTACACATCCACCCTTTCTGTAATTTGGTATCAACATTTATATATGTCAGCCATACCGTGTGATGCGTTTTCAGATTCATCACTTGACAACTTCCTGTTTACCGAACACTTGTCTGATTTTACACATGACAGCCAAGTTGAAAATTTTCGTCACATTTTTCTCAGGAACTACAATACAAGGATTTCTGAAATTTGGTTTCAGGATTTATATAAGTCAGCTATACCGTGTGATGCGTTTTCAGATTCATCACTCGACAACTTCCTGTTTACCGAACACTTGTATGATTTTACACATGATAGCCAAGTTGAAAATTTTCGTCACATTTTTCTCAGGAACTACAATACAAGGATTTCTGAAATTTGGTTTCAGGATTTATATAAGTCAGCTATACCGTGTGATGCGTTTTCAGTTTCATCACTCGACAACTTCCTGTTTACCGAACACTTGTATGATTTTACACATGATAACCAAGTTAAAAATTTTCGTCATATTTTTCTCAGGAACTACAATACAAGGATTTCTGAAATTTGGTTTCAGGATTTTTATAAGTCAGCTATACCGTGTGATGCGTTTTCAGATTCATCACTCGACAACTTCCTGTTTACCGAACACTTGCATATTTTTACACTATTAATATTATCCACTTGCGGCGGGGGTATCATCAGTGAGCAGTAGCTCGCAGTTTCACTTGTTATATTTGTAAAATAAGTTACAATTTACAACAATACTTGTATTAAATAAACTATTTTAATATATTACCAACTTTTGACTGACTGCAGAGTATATGATTTTTAGACAGGTTACCTACTCTGTGATAGGAAATTCAAGTAGGTCTTACTTCTTTGACATTGTGATTGAACTTGAGGCCTTTAGTTACAGGAGGTATAAAGAGTTAAAATACCAGATTTATTTCATATCAGGAATTTTTTTACTGGGAAATCAAGGTTTTTTTTTGGGGGGGGGGGGGGGGGGGATGTGTCAAACATCGAATCGTTATATGCACTAAACCTAACTAAACATAAACAGCACAAGGTTTACATTTATTATAAAAACATTACCAGATTCCCTGGAATCATTTACTAACCTACTGATGTTTATATTCTGAGGTTAGAGGTTAAGCTTAGTTTAAGGGTCCAGTTTATTATCCTTGTCAAACTTTTCTTAATGGTTTTCTGGGTAAAATTGGTCTAATTAAGTGCTGGTACATATTATTAACCATTGAACCCCCATTTCCGCTGAATGTCAAGGTCAAAGATTCAGCTATAGTTGAAGGTTAAGTTGGTCAGGTCATTATATAACCATAGACTGGGTGTATTTTTTTCATGCTCAGTGTAAATTCTGGTGAGTTTCAAGGTCATATGTAAAAGGTCAGAGGTAAAATTGATTTAGCATATTCTGTTACAAAATGTATTAGGTGACAATGAGATGCTTTGCTTTGCAGTTTAGACTAATACATTTAATGTTGTGCATTCTGCATGCTTTGTATAGTATTTCATTGTACTAAGCTTGAAACAGATAGAAATTCTTGGCACAGTCTCACAGTCTACCTGTTTTTTAAGCTTTGTACAAACAAATTTTATATTTCAAGACTATGTATAGTTATTCTACATTTGTTCTACATGAGTAATCATGATATATTATAAGAAGACGCAACAATTTATTGATTTTTTTTCTACCATGATTATGTGAATAACAGTTCAGTAAATTGTTGCATTACTTCTACTGTAAAATCAATGTAATTGTGCACTACCCTTAGAACTACTGTCAAATTATTGCATATAATATTATCTGTCTGAAGAACTCAGGTGCTCTAGCAGGGAAAGCAGGAACGAAATCAAAATTGCTTATGACTTTAATATAACTTACTTCACTTTCAACATAATTTGTTTTTACGTTTCAATTAATACCTTAGAACTTTAAACAGTTCTTAATAAAATTAAAGTTGTAAGAAAATAAGTTAACACCCGCATGTAAGTCTGTTGCTATTGATTTTCACCTGCCAATTTGCCAATATATATTGCATTTAAGCTATTTCTGTCTCGCCTTGACGGAGTCAAAAAGCAAGACATAGGTATGCTGTTTCAGGCGACGGCGGCGTCAACAATGTATTAGTTTGTGATTAGGTCTAGTTTATGGTGAATCACAGGCGGTAGGTCAATCACATTTGGTATGCAGTTGTATAAGCATTGGCACATCTCATTGCCATGGAGATTAATTGGCCCTGCCCCCTCAGTCATGGTCTATTGACTTCAAAACTTTTGCTTATTTTACATGTATTAGTTTGTGATTAGGTCAGTTTATGGGGAACCACAAGTGGTAGGTCAATGATATTTGGTATGTAGTTGTGTAAGCATCGGCATATCTCATTTCCATGGAGATAATTTGGCTCTGCCCTCTTAGTCATGGTCTATTGACTTTGAAAATTTTTCTGAGTTATCATGTATTAGTTTGTGATTAGGTCAATTCAAGGGGGACCATTAGTGGTAGGCCAATGTTAATTGGTATTCAGTTGTATAAGCATTGGCACAGTCACAGTCTATAAATGACTTTGCAACTTATCTTAGATTACATGTATTAGTTTGTGATTAGATCAGTTTAAGATGAACTGCTAATGTTAAGTCAATGATATTTGGTATGCAAATTTTTTGGCATTTGCAAGTATCGTTTGCATGGAGATTATATAGCCCCACCCCCTCTTATTGACTTTGAAACTTTTCTTTAGTTTACTAGTTAATGTTTTTATTTAGATTTGGGAACGACTTATTATAAGTCAATGGTCATGATGGTATTTGGTATGCAGTTGTATAAGCATTGGCACATCTCATTTACATGGAGATTGTTTAGCCATGTAACTCAGTCATGGTTCATTGACTTTGAATATTTTCATAAATTATGTAAGATTTTTAAGTACATGTATTGCTAATTTGATTTCAACATTTGCATAATCAAAATTACAAAAAGGCGAGACATATCTCTGTGATAACAGTTTATTTAACATCCTTACTTGTTATTGGCTTGACGATATGGTTCCTCTTAAATGGAAGAGGTTATTGGTTTCGATCTCTAACTTCCTTTTCATAAATCTTTAATCATATAATATATTTTTTTAGAACTGTTAACCTGATATCCTGACTCAGGTTGCATGTTTGTTTTGGAAATGTATTCGAATGCTGAATTTATATAATGTTTTTACCCCCGAAACTAATCATATGAGAACAACAACTACGGCAATTCTGCAAACACTCTAGACAAAGTCTGTACACAAGATTAAAAAAATTATCACTAAAACATACTTTATTCTATATATATATGCACATTCAAATCTAACTTCTACGACTGTAGAAACATTATAGGAAATATAATAAAAATTAATTTTATGAAAGGTAAAAGTACAGTTTACAGTATATTACTACTTGTATACACATGGTGATTCATTTAGAAATCCTACATGCTTCCATAAGTGAATCACAATGAAAAAATGGTATTTCTGGTGATTGAAGTTGACAGTAATATGATTTGCAACCCTGCCATTTATTATTTTTGAATATGCTGATAGATATTTCAGAGTGAATAACAGTCAAAATAAATTACCCACCATAACCAGCATTCAAAGAGAATCACCAACAACTACCAGTATACAGAGTGAATCTCAAACAATCACCAACAATCACCAGCATTCAATGTGAATCACCCACCATCACCAGTATTCAGATTGAATCTCAAACAATCACCAACAATCACCAGCATTCAATGAATCAACCATCATCACCAGTATTCAGAGAAAATCACCTACATGTACAATCACAAGCAATCGTCCATTATTACCAGCATTCAGAGAGAATCACAAACAATTACCAGTTAACAGGGCGAATCACCAACTTTAACCTGCATTCAGAGAGAATCGCCTAAAATCACTGACATTCAAAGATAATCACCTACATGTACAATCACAAGCAATCGTCCATAATTACCAGCATTCAGAGAGAATCACAAACAATTACCAGTTAACAGGGCGAATCACCAACTTTAACCTGCATTCAGAGAGAATCACCTAAAATCACTGACATTCAGAGATAATCACTTACAAACGCCCACAATCACCAGCTTTCAAGCTGAATCACCCACCATCACCACTTTCAGAGAGAATAACCTACAATCACTGGCATTCAGAGAGAAAACTTACAAACACCCACAATTACCAGCATTCAGAGTGAATCACCCACACTCATCAGCATTTAATATGAATCCATCATACCCACCAGCATTTAGAGGGAATAACACATTATTACCAGCATTTAGCTTGAATTACCAATAATCACAATAATTAAGTATGGATCATAAACAATCACCAGCATTTAGTATGGATCATCCACAATCACCAGCATTTAGTTTATATCACCCACAATCAACAGAAAAATTTGATTGAATGACCCATGTTGTCATCAGAAATGAATTTACATTACCCACAAACACCAGCAGTGAAATTGTGGCATACCAGTAATCTTTTATCACCAGCATTCAGAGTGAATCACCCACAATCATCAACATTGAAATTGCATCATCCACAAACACCAGCAATGAAATTTCATCCCACAAAATCACCAGCATTTAGTTTGAATCACCCACAATCACCCACTCTCATATTGATACCCCAACAATCACCCCAATCAAAGTGAATCACCAACAATACCTACCATTCAGTATAAAACATTGCCACTATTTGTAGATTTTAAGTGAATCACCAACAATATCTAGCATTTAGTATGAAAAATCACCTTTATTCATAATTTTCATGTAAATTAGTACTGTAGTAATTAAAATTTTTGGTATATTTTCATAGTTTTTATAACCATCCAGATCCAGATGTGAATAGGTAAACATTCTTTGTTGTTCACTTAACTTCTAACCATCCTTGGAAACTCAAGATTTTCTTTTGCATTCCTTTCTCTGTCGTTCTGATGTCAATTAGAATAAAATCTATGTTGTGGTAACTTAAAGAAAAGAATAAGTTGTCATAAATACACCAATTTTGATTTAAAAAGATAATTTTCTACAAGATATATATTTAGATACAGTATCAAATTGATATTTTATTTATTTCTGGAAAGGAAGCACAAATATTTCCTACAGATACATTGCACTAGGAAAAAAGTGATTGAACCAATCAAAATCATTGTTCTATTTGACTTGAAGATGAACAGAGAAATGAATAGGAAAAGACAACCCTGGGTTTCAATTGAGGACTAAATGTATTAACATTTTGTATGGCTATTTTATTGTTGTATGATTTCTATGGCTCCTAATTTTATAGTTGTTTTCCATGGCTACTTAATGTTTTTGTGTTGGTGTCTAGATTATAGTTGTACTTCTTTGTTGTTTATTTCCTAGAATGCTGACAATAAGGGCAGACAACTCATTTGTAACCCTATTGTCTAAAATATTGTCAGTAACAATGAAAATTGATAACTGTTGAAATTAAAATTGCTCAGTAAAAGTAAGAAAAAATCAACTTGACTCAACTGAGTCGAGTAATTTTCTCATGTGCAATTTTAATTTCAACAACTAACAATTAATATAAATCTATATAGGAGTATGCACAGGAATATATGTGGACTAGTAAGTGTCCCCTGCAGTTTGAAAGTCTTTATGTATATACTTATATGTACTTATTACCCATGCATTGATTTTTTTCAAACATACTTAAACTGTGGATTAAAAAAATCATTATTAAACATGGGATAACAGTTTTTTGTGGTAAAATGTAACCCAGCCACTATATAAATGTTAAACGAAAATAAATATTTTCTTTAGGATTGAATGATTTGGACACTACGAAATCAATTATTTACAAAAATGTTATTTTTTTCTGTAATCCACAAAAATGAGTACCCACTAAAAATGTCAGAATCCACAGTAACTTTGTTATGGTGAAAATTCTGTGTAAATGATTTGTCTTAAATTAAGGTGGTACCTAACATCTGAACTAAAATTAATTTGGCTCGTTTAATTTTCTTAAAATTTTGACAAAGTATTTATTTTTGACAAAAATATAAAAGTTTCAAAAAAATTGAACCAACCGTTTAATCTTTTACACTGGTTATATAGCAGTTTGACAAACACTTATTTTGATTATTGAGAAGCTTAATATTCCCTTAACAACACAACGTAATTAAAACGTTTAGCTGATTTTACAGAGTTATCTCCCTGTAGTGTTAGGTACCACCTTAATAATGTAATTAGCCATTTAACGTCTTTTCATCTCTTGGCATCCATCTTCTATTGATATACTAAAACATACTTAAAAATCATATGTAATACAAATTTTTATAATTTGTGTACTCTTTAGTGTATGCTTAGATTGATTTACTGAAACTTTATTGGGATTGAATTTCAAAAGGTATCTTAAATCATTGAATTTCAAAAGGTATCTTAAATCATTGAATTTAAAGATCTACCATTTCATTATCATGATTTTGAATTAAATTGATTGAACAAAAAATATTACAAAAATCTTATACGTAAATTTTCTAGTATGCTTGGATAAGCTGACTACAAATTTTACACTGTATTTAAGGTGAATGAGGGCTCCCTTTTAATATTGAAAATGTTCTTACAACAATTTCAATATGCAAACAGAGTGGTGTGTCATGTGTCTCTAGCACAGCTGTTTATTAGTAACTGCCAAACTAGATTATACTTGAATTTAATTTTGATTTATATAGCTTTTGCAATTGTTTGAATTTGCATATTTTGTTCAACTTAAATTCATTTACTAAAAAAATTGTGAGTAGGATATTATATTATTTCTAGGCACCTTTCATTAGAAGAAGAAAGACAATAGATTGATGATAGAATATAAGTAAAATGACCACTCTTGTTTTATATGAAGTCTATGCAGTTTAAAAATTGTAGGTTTCATGTAAGACAGGTAATAATTTGACAGTATCCTTACAGACAGGTAATAATTAGACTAGAGAGTCAAGCTGGCCTAACAGTTTCTTATTAAATGTTATAGAAGAAGCCTAATAATGTTTGAAAAAACTTATACACCATACCCTGTCTAGAATTTTAGCAGTCTTTCAGGCACTGTCAAACAAAGTATGACTGAAAATTCAGAAATAAATGCTAGCATTTATTATTTTGAAATTCTTGACTTCAAGCAAAAATGCAAAATCATATTAATTTGATTGAACTTTTTTTTAACAAACATCACTACTGAAAGTACAAATTTGAAAGGTTTTATTAATGCAAATTGTGATATATTTTTTGCATTGAAAAAAAATAAACATCTCAATAATTTCTGAATTTGCAGTACAAATGTATTATAATTTAGACGTTTTTTTATGTTTTTGATAGATTAAACATGGTCAAATAAATGAAGATATTTTTTAGTCTTTGATTCATTAACGGTTTATTTATATTTTTGTAGGTATAGCAAAGGAAAAAGAATATTATACAAAATAATTGAATATGATCCGTTATTAGACTCCAGTAACATGAACATGACTGATTGGTTTAGAATAGCTACAGATATACATGTAGGTATTTGTTTTACTACCGCCCACTCTGTGTGTATGTATGAGGGAGTAATTGATCATTTATCTGTACAAAAATACATGGGGAAAGATTTCCTTTAATAACAGGGGTATAAGAAGAATGGTTAAGGTGGCAAGTTCCTTTTAAAATTTATTTGTCCTCTGCCCCTCTTTAAAAATTCCTTGCCATTTGAATATTGTAGTATAAATGAATAAAATTAACTAGTCTTATAAGCTTGCTCTGTATGAAATTAGCTTGTTACCAGTCCAACCCCCTCTACCAATATTATACTAGTGGTATCTTGAGAAACTGGGTAAAAATAAAACTGGATTATAGTTCAGATTGATGTGATGCCAACAATAATAAATTGCAAACATTTCTGAATTTACAGTAAATGAAGATATAAAAAACAATTTTTTCATGTTTTTATGCAAAATATCAAATGTGTTTTATATTCCATCAAAGACAGTTATTTATGATATGGGCTGGTGCTGAAACTCTACCCTAGTTATGTTATCTAACTGATTATACATTTTATAGAGCCATTATGAGCAGTTTGATGGTTTTATAGTTCTTCACGGAACAGATACAATGGCCTATACAGCTTCAGCATTGTCTTTTATCTGTGAAAATCTGGGCAAACCAATCATATTGACTGGATCACAGGTATGGTATTTTATGAAATTTTATACATTAAATCTATGGGAATAAGTGAGGTATACATCATTAAGTCAGCAAACAAACATAGAAATTAACCAATACTGGTAGACATCTTGAGGACAACTATACAACCTTTAACAATAGACCAGAGTTTAACAATATGTCAAGCTCTAACCCTTCTAGTCTATAATACTTATGAATAAATCAGACAGTTCTCTTCTGAATATTTTTTTGCAGGTTGATTTTTAGCTCACTTGGCCCAAAGGGCCAAGTGAGCTTTTCCCATCACTTGGCGTCTGTCGTCCGTCGTCATCCGTCGTTGTTAACTTTTACAAAAATCTTCTCCTCTGAAACTATTGGGCCAAATTTAACCAAACTTCGCCACAATCATCACTGGGGTATCTAATTTTAAAAATATGTGTGGTGACCCGGCAAACCAACCAAGATGGCCGCCATTGCTAAAAATAGAACATGGGGTAAAATGTAGATTTTGGCTTATAACTCTGAAACCAAAGCATTTAGAGCAAATCTGACATGGGGGTCAAATTGTTTATCAGGTCAAGATCTATCTGCCCTGAAATTTTCAGATGAATCGGACAACTGGTTGTTGAGTTGCTGCCCCTGAATTGGTAATTTTAAGGAAATTTTGCCGTATTTGGTTATTATCTTGAATATTATCTATAGATAGAGATAAACTGTAAACAGCAATAATGTTCAGCAAAGTAAGATCTACAAATAAGTCAGCATGACCAAAATGGTTAGTTGACCCCTTAAGGAGTTATTGCCCTTTATAGTCATTTTTTACCAATTTTTCCTAAATTTTAGTTATCTTTTACAAAAATCTTCTCCTCTGAAACTACTGGAACAAATTTAACCAAACATGTCCACAATCATCATTAGGGTATCTAGTTTGAAAAATGTGTCAGATGCCCGCGAACCAAGATGGCAGACATGACTAAAAATAGTAGAGGGTAAAATGCAGTTTTTGGCTCATATCTCTGAAACCAAAGCATTTAGAGCAAATCTGCTGTGAATAAAATTCTTCCTTAGGTTAAGATCTATCTGCTTTGAAATTTTCAGACCAATCGGGTAACTTGTTGTTGGGTTGCTGCCCCTGAATTGGTAATTTTAAGAAAATTTTGCAGCTTTTGGTTATTATCTTGATTATTATTATAGATAGAGATAAATTGTAAACAGTGATAATGTCAATGAAAGTAAGAGCTACAAATAAGTCAGAATGACCAAAGTGGTCAATTGTTCCCTTGAGGAGTTATTGCCTTTATAGTCAATTTTTAACAATTTTCATAAATTTTGTAAAGTTTTGTAAATTTTTACAAAATGTTTTCCACTGTCACTTCTGGGCCAAGTTCATCATAAGTAAAGATAATTGTAAGCCGCAAGATTGTTCAGTAAAGTAAGATCTACAAAGGCATCACCAACATCAAAACACAATTTTTGTCATGAATCCTTCTGTGTCCTTTGTTTAATATGCACATAGACCAAGGTGAGCGACACAGGCTCTTTAGAGCCTCTAGTTCTGTTATACACAACATTAATACAGTAACCCAACAACCAAAGTTTACAAAAAAAGGCAAAGACTAACTGACATAAAAGTAAACAGCTATAGGTCACTGTTAATCCTTTAACAATGAGAAAAACCTATATAGCATGATTAGCTAGAATGTAAAGTACATATTTCACCAATTAATCTATAACATTCTTTGTAACTTTTCTGGGCAAAAAAAATAGATTTTAAGCGATTAGTGATATGATTCTTTACTGAGCATATGACTGGGTTATGATATATTCTTAGTTTCCATGAAAATGTGAGATATTTGTAAAATACTACAGTACACATGTAGTAAAATAAGATTTATATTGAGTAGAATGTTAGTAAATATAAAGATTTACTTGCATAATGTTATTTATATATTTGCTGCTAGATTATTGCAAAATAAATTTATTATCTATATAGGAATCATAGGTTGGCATTAGTGGTACTATCCAAATCAACGTTTTCACCAGTTCTAGGTTTTTTCTTTACTTAATTATTTTTCACATCTTTTTGAACATATATTATATATTTCGCCTCTCTTTTTTATTGGTAATTTTTGCTTTATTTTTCCTTTTATATGCAGTACTAATTTTTACCTCACTTGACCCTTAGGGACCACATGAGCTAAAACCATCAATTGGCATTATTGTAATATATTGCAAACTTTATCAAAAAACTTCTCCAAAAAGAAATACACAAACCAATACCACTTTTGTAGGAGTTGTTGTCTGGAGAATTTTTACCTATTTTTTTGTGTTCGTGGCAATTTAAAAAAAAAAAAAACTGCTAAGAGGGAAAAAAAACCAGTATTAATCATCTACAAAATAAAGGTGAAGGAAATTAGTAATTGACTATTTATCACAAATTTTGTCCTTAATTTTGCAATAACAATGTGTAGAAAATCAGAAAGTCTATACTTACCGGTATATATTCTGGGCAGGAATTAGAATCACACAAACAATCCTACTTTGAATTTTAAAGATGACGGCCATTGTTGTAAACTTTTTATGGGAGCATCTTGTAAGATCGACTATTCTTTCTATCTCTTTTCTCCTATTTTTCTGGTACATTGATTTTTTATTTTCTATTTTCTATTTTTCTAGAATTTGATATAATTAATAAAGATAATTATTATAATAAGCAAATATTTCAAATTATTTGTCTGTCTTATTCTATATCCAAATATACAGATACATCTTTTGTGCTTAAATGAGATTTATTTTCTGCTTTACTTAAGTTTTTAACATACTTGTATTACAATTTTTTATGCATGTTAGATATTTGTATAATAATTTATATAATTTTATAGGATGAACTTTTATAATTATTAGTTGCAATTTTCTGTACCATAGTAATTATTTTGCATGAAGAAGAAAAGGAGTAGTGAAATATGTCAATACAGGGGCGAATCCAGCCATTTTGAAAAGGGGGTACCCAACACAGAGTAAAGGGGGGGTTCCTGCTATATGCTCCCATTCAAATGCATTGATCGTCCAAAAAAAAAAGGGGGGGTTTCCAACCCCCGGAACCCCCCCCCTGGATCCGCCAATGCAATAAGATAGCAATCTAAAACCAATAAAACAAACACAGAAAGCGATATATAAGTCAATATTGTACTAGCTGTCATAATCAATTGTCTTTACCATATGTGCAAACTCTGAAGTTTAATTAGAATGAGTTCAACATATTCATTTCTCTTTTAACTGTTTTAGAGTTGCTGTCATTGCTTCTTTAAAAATTCTAAATTTTGGAGTTTTATTTACAAAGAATTCCTCAGTGTAATGGATTTAAAATATTATGTACAACAAAAGATAGGTTAAACATGTAGTCTCAAACCCTCACCCTATATTTTATATTTCCTGATTTTGATGGTACTTTTATATCAGAGTGATTTTAAATCAGCTCTTGATTTATCTAAAAAAGGTAAAATTTGTGGATTTAGGTTGGTGAACATACCATTCAACTATATTAAAACCCATTAACCAAAGACTGAAGAGTGTAAGTTTCTCTAAAAATAGACATCAAGAGATGTTTTTAGTCATAGGCTATAGATAAGCACTAACATGTGAAGTTCTGAATTGTTAAGTCTTCACAAATCATTAAGGAATTTAGTTCAATGAATGTTATTTTTTCATTAATAGATACCAATATTTGAGATAAGAAGTGATGGGAGAGACAATTTTTTGTCATCGTTGATATTCGCTGGACATTATTGCATTCCAGAAGTAAGTTGCTTCTCATATTTTATTGCGACTTGAAGTTGTTCACTTTAGAATCTAATGGATTATGGGTAAGGTAAGTTTCATGGTGCCCAAAAAACGAAAATAATGTCACACGCTTGGTTCATACCTGTCAACTGACCCGTATTCTGCGGGTGTGACCCGAGATTTTCACAATTCTGAGGGATCACCCGGCACACCCGCCGGGTCATTGAAATAACCCGGGAATTCCGAAAATGACCCGATTTCACCCGTATTTCTTAGCCTCAATTGAGATTGATTTCATAAGTAATATCCCTTTGAAATACCGGCAAATTCGTAATTCTTCCATGAACAGGAAGTTCATCTAGCTATGTAAACTGTCAAATTAAGTGACCCATTAAGTGCATGGCTTCACTTGACAGCTTTGGTGTCAAACACACTGTTAGTTAACACCAATTACCTTAGCTTTAGGTCGTAAATAAATTGTTTACAAACTGAACTAGAGTTACTTCCCCTTATTTGTCACCATTCAAAATTATTCCTTATATTTACGCTTTATGGGTGAAAAAGATTAAATCATAAAAATATAAAATTCAAATACATATTGAAAAATAACTTTTCATTATTTTTACACCTTTATACAATTTTTTTTAAAAAGTTGAAAAATATTTTTTACATTTATACTTCCTTTAACTGTATTACTATATTTTATGATAGTCTAATTTCTTTCCTTATTAAATGATATGGTTAAAGGCCACATAGTCAATAGTTTCAAACATTTAAAAATTACATTAAATTCTAGTGTTTGATGATTGTAGTATTTTTTCTCAAAAAGTAAAGCACATAAGACTGAGTTACACAAATTTATAAAAATCTTTAAAAGTGCAATGAAATAATATTTAATAAGATTTAAAATGACTTAACAAAGTGAACATGCATTGATGTTTTGGTATCTTTGATATACATTATAAGAAAATGTACTATAAATACTGAAATTCAGCTCGAAAAAGTTTGTACGCGTTATGACCTGAGATTTGATTCTTCAATGCTGGTCATGACCTGCATTTTCATCGTCACAGGTTGACAGGTATGGTTTGGTTACATTTCTGATTTTTAGGACTTTGTTAACCAATCACAAAAAATAGTACATGCACAGCAAAGAAATTGCTTTTATTGCTGTTTTTCATCTGAAAGTCATAGTGAGGCCTTTAACCATCGCAAAACATCTCTCACATCACTGTAAGTTTTAAGACAGTCCCTGGCACTGGTATGAGCAGACT
This sequence comes from Mytilus galloprovincialis, assembly GCA_037788925.1. Lineage (NCBI taxonomy): Eukaryota > Metazoa > Mollusca > Bivalvia > Mytilida > Mytilidae > Mytilus > Mytilus galloprovincialis. Next base: position 7,646,585 of record CM075334.1, on the reverse strand, counting down.
ATTTGCAAAAATAATTTAGATAGACTTTGGACTATTTTAAAAACTCTCTTTCTCTCTCTCTATCTTAAATGATATATAGATTGTGAATAACTTACCTTTAGTATGATATCCATAGAAAAATGGGATAATTTGATGTAATGTTATTGGAAGAAAAATGTATTTGCTTTAATTTTGTTTATCAGGTCATGGTTTCTTTTGACAACAAAATTTTAAGAGGAAACAGAACATCGAAGAAAGATTCTTCCAGTTTTGATGCATTCTGGTCACCAAATCTTCCACCATTGGCTAATCTCGAAATCAAAGTAACGGGTATGAAAATTACTTTATTGAAGACATTTACTGTCATTACTGAAATTATCCAATTTATTTCATATGTAAAATTATCGGTTTTTATTTCACTGGGAAATCACAGTAGTTTATTGCAACCAATGTAATGACAAATTTTATTAAATGTGGTTGTGTGAGAATGTTTGCTGAGTTCGTGTGGAGAAAAAACTGCAAATTTACATTGGGACACTTTTTATACATTGACCTTTGGATCTTATAATTCTTTATGGGAGTTGTAATAATTTTTTTTTGTAGTTGATTGGGATGCTATATAGAGATCTTGATTATTTGAGAAGTTTTATATTTTACTTGTAGTTGATTGGGATGCTATATAGTAATAATTAATATAGAGATCTTGATTATTTGAGAAGTTTTATGTTTTACTTGTAGTTGATTGGGATGCTATATATAGATCTGGATTATTTGAGAAGTTTTATAATTTACTTGTAGTTGATTGGGATGCTATATATAGATCTGGATCATGTGAGAAGTTTTATGTTTTACTTGTAGTTGATTGGGATGCTATATAGAGATCTTGATTATTTGAGAAGTTTTATGTTTTACTTGTAGTTGATTGGGATGCTATATAGAGATCTGAATTATTTGAGAAGTTTTATGTTTTACTTGTAGTTGATTGGGATGCTACATAGAGATCTTGATTATTTGAGAAGTTTTATGTTTTACTTGTAGTTGATTGGGATGCTATATATAGATCTGGATCATGTGAGAAGTTTTCAGTAGCTACAACCTTCTGTAGAAATGTTGGTGTATTGAGGTTGTTCCCAGGAATCACAGCACAGACTGTAAGTATGCATAGCTAAAGGGTTAGCTTTTCATAGTTATTCATAAACAAGGTCGTCAGGTCCTCTCTCCTGTCCCATACAGGTAAATTGAAAAGGCCACAACATCCTCATTATGGTCCTTAGTTGATTACCAGAGAATTGGCACAGAGCAAATCATTTATAAGTTTGTAACTCATTTCAAATTTGATATTGTGACTTAAGCAAAACATGTACTCCACAAACTTTGAAAGATACTCCTATTTTAGAAACAAAGCAGTATGATAAATAATACATAATAAACTTATGTTTAATGCATTCCATATCACAGCTGTTTGCATACAGATCAAATATCATACTTCGAGATGTCCATTCCTTTAATGATTTAATGCAGATTTTTCTCTCTCAATCAAACCAAATAAAAGTAGACAAGTCAAGGTTGGCAAGTTACCATGGTTACTTTATATTTTCTTATTTTTCCTCATAATTTAAGGTTTAAGCTTTGAGATGTGTGCCCTAGAATTGTATATAAGCTATTTTTTGTAGACACTTTTGCATTGTCTGGCTAAATTGTTCATATAATTGATGCTGATACTTGAAATGGAACATTAATGTTATTGGGGAAATATGTTTTGTAGGTTCGTGCATTTATGTCAACACCAATGCAGGGTGTAGTATTACAGACATATGGAGCAGGTAATGCCCCCAGTAATAGACCTGACCTATTACAGTCGTTTAAAGAGGCTACAAATATGGGAGTTATCATCGTGAATATCACTCAGTGTAATAGAGGATTTGTTGACACATCTTACGAGACAGGAAAGGTAAACTTTATTTGTTGATTAAATTAAATGGGGTAATTAATTAAAGCCTTTTGAAACCTATGGAAGAGATGAAATTAGAACTGTATTAACATGATCTAAATCATAAGTTTATTTATATCTTTTATGGGTCTGCTTCATTAGTTCAAGATCAGGCTATGCCAGGTAAGCAAAAGCACATGACCTGGTTCAAAGTGGCTAAAAGCAAAACGAGGGGAAAATACTGAATCAAAGATGGTGCCTAAATACATTTATATTATTTGCTTTTCAAGCTGTCAAATCTAAAAAAAAAAAAAAGGGACCTGTTATTAGTAAATATATGTACGATTTTTTTTCGAATACCTTATTTGTTGAAATAACCTTTCTCAGAGATCATTTTATACGTTTGGAAATAAAATATGGTGAAGTATTCTATTTATTGTCCTAGTGGACCATTACAGGATCACATTACAATATAGTTTGACTGAAAATGTTACAATCTGCATCTTTCAATGTTGACATTTTGTGCTTTGCGTTTTTTGACTACTCTGATTATTCTTTGCTGGTTTGTTAAGACTGGCAAGGGCTGCTTATGCCTATATTTGCCTGCTTCTGATTTATTAGCAAATGAAGCAACTGTGCCTATACTAGAAGTACCTACCTATATTAAGCTGGAGTTTGTATAATATAAAGAAATAATATAGTTCAATATTTTGAAAAAGATATGTAAATTGTTTTAATACATTACTAACAAAGTAATACCTTTAAACATGAATGGTCTGTATAATATAATTCATCATTGATAATTTATGTATCAAGATAAACAATAAGGTAAGCTAGAGCAAGGTGCACACCTTTCTGATGCATGTATTACATATGGTGCAATTTGTATGGTTCATATAGGATTGGTACAAATGTTAGCAATGTAAATCTCGTATATTAAATCAGTTAAAATGATGCCAGTAGACTGTTTTGGAATAAATGCTGTCAAACTTGTAACTGATACTTTTCTCCTATAATGATAAAACAGTTTCACCTAGTTCAAATTGTTCCTGTCCTGAATGTGGATGAAACATTTTATATTGTTTTCAATCATCCTTCTGGTGAGGGAACTTAAGGTATCATTTAAAAGAATCAGAGACACATATTTCATGCAATTTTTAAACATTTATAAAGTTACTGAAAAAAGTATGATAAAAAATGAAATAAGTTCTATGGTAAATCTCTATCTGGGTAAAGATGCGCAATTCATTTCAGATAGGCGATAATGGTAGCTTTTCTCAATTCTTCAGCCCATATTGAAAAATAGATATGTATGAATGCTCGTGTCGAAGCTGAGACATTTTGCACATATGTGGTTAAATTTTTAGGGTACGAAGTGAGATTCATTTTAGCACATCACGAAAACCCTTTTGTGATGTGGCTTCTTGAGGTAAAAAAAAAACCTTTTTTCACACAACATGTTCTTTGAAAATTTAGTTCTTTTCATACATTTATTAACTCCATAGTTTGTATCCCATTATTCTATGGTCCTCTGATCTCAAAATAAGCAAAAATGGTTAAGCTCATTCATTAGTTAAATATTGAAACATGTCCAATATCACTACACAGAGATTTTTTGTTAACACACTGCTTTTGAGTTCCTTACTTTGAGGCACATTAGGGATATTAACCCATTTAAAGAATTTTCTACCTAAATGAGATCCCCCACTTTGAAAGTTTAAAAAATTGACATTTATGTGCCACAGAATATTCACAGATATATGCTTTAATTATTTTTATGCCCCACCTACGATAGTAGAGGGGCATTATGTTTTCTGGTCTGTGCCTCTGTTTGTCCGTCCGTTCGTCCATCTGTGCGTCCGTTCGCTTCAGGTCAAAGGTTTTTGGTCAAGGTAGTTTTTGAAGAAGTTGAAGTCAAATCAACTTGAAACTTAGTACACATGTTCCCTATGATATGATCTTTCTAATTATAGTTCCAAATTAAAGTTTTGACCCCAATTTCACGGTCCACTGAACATAGAAAATGATAGTGCGAGTGGGGCTTTCGTGTACTATGGACACTTCTTGTTCACTTTGTGATATTTATTGAAATGCACTGTTTTTTGCACAGACATTGTTTGATTTCATGGTCAAGTTCTATTTGATAAGACAAAAAAAAATTATATGCATCACAATTATAATATACTTTGTAAAATTATTCTCACACTTCATAATTTGTTAAAATTTATATTTAGGAAAAACAAACTATTTCTAAATAGAAGTTTAAATTGATTGAACTTGAAAATTCGCACAAACTTTGTCTTGACTCACAAAAATCCCAAATATTTTGGTTGCTTGTCAAATCCTCTATTTGTTTTGTCTTGGCTCTCCAAAGAATCAAAATTTTGTTCACAAGTTTTGCTGTGATTCACCAACATAGTTTTGCTGTGATTCATTAACAACTCACAAGTTTTGCTGTGATTCATTAACATCTCACAAGTTTTGTTGTGATTCACCAACATCTCAAAAGTTTTGACTTGATTCACCAAAATCTCAAAAGTATTGACTTGATTCACCAGCATCTCAAAAGTTTTGACTTGATTCACTAATATCTCACAAGTTTTGCTGTGATTCACCAACATCTCAAAAGTTTTGACTTGATTCACCAACATCTCAAAAGTTTTGATGTGAGTCACTAACATCTCAAATGTTTTGATGTGATTCACTAACATCTCAAAAGTTTTGATTGATTCACTAACATCTCAAAAGTTTTGACTTGATTCACCAACATCTCAAAAGTTTTGACTAAATTCACCAACATCTCAAAAGTTTTGATGTGATTCACTAACATCTCAAAAGTTTTGACTTGATTCACCAACATCTCAAAAGTTTTGACTTGATTCACCAGCATCTCAAAATTTTTTGACTTGATTCACTTATATCTCATAAGTTTTAACTTGATTCACCAACATCTCAAAAGTTTTGACCTGATTCACCAACATCTCAAAAGTTTTGACTTGATTCACCAGCATCTCAAAAGATTTGACTTTATTCACCAACATCTCAAAAGTTTTGACTTGATTCACCAACATCTCAAAAGTTTTGATGTGATTCACTAACAACTCAAAAGTTTTGATGTGATTCACTAACATCTCAATAGTTTTTATGTGATTCACCAACATCTCACAATTTATATTTGATTCACAACAGTACACAAGTTTTGCTGTGATTCACCAACTTCTCAAAAGTTTTGCCCAGACTTACTAATATCTCACAATTTTTGCAGTGATTCACCAGCATCTCAAAAGTTTTGACTTGGTTCATCAACATCTCACAAGTTTTGCTGTGATTCACAAACTTCACACAAGTATTGCTTGATTCAATAACTCAAAGTATTGCCTTGACTCACCAAATGCATAAATGCTGTCTTGACTACCAGTAATTATAATAATAGTTTCATATGTTTCAACTCTTCAAAGTTTCACAAATTTGATTTGTTTATGTTCAATAAGTATTTTTTTCTGAACTCACCAAGTTGAATTTGCGTCTGGCGTATATACTAAATTTAGTCCTGGTATCTATGATGAGTTTATTTGTAATAATTATCCCCTGGCCTTGCGGTCAGAAAACTTTCGAGCACGATTTTTGTACTCAGACTCAAGAATCAACCAATCAAAATACTGGATTTTGTGTTTCGAGCATGATTTTTGTGCTCTGAGCACTGAGCAAAGTTTTATGACTTCAACCCCTGGTATACATTTTACAGGCATTGTCAGATGTTGGAGTTATTGGAGGGGGAGATATGACTCCAGAGGCTGCTCTGACTAAGCTATCTTACATACTGGGAAAGGAGACCTACACCAATGAGAAGAAAAGGGCGGTAAGTATTTTTCATTGTCAGCCATGAGTGAGGTAACACCAGGGTAGAGGTATGACAGATATGACAGCTTTGGTAAAGTTGCTGTTTAAACTTCAGAAGGATTGTAACCATGCCAAAATCAGGAAATTTCAGAAGGAAAAAAAAAATCGAAAAGTTAATAATTTTAAATTGTTGTGAAATTATTTAAGGAATGACTGTCATATTTTTTCTGTCTATGAAGAAATAACATAAAAAAATTGGTGCACACTGAATAACTCGCGTAGCGGGTTATTTAACAGTGTGCACCACATTTTTTATGTTATTTCAAATAGACAGAAAAAATATTACAGTCATTTCTTATAATTTAATTCTAAATCCATATTAAACTGTAGAAAACCATGAAAAAACGTTGATGACGTCACGGTCACATGACTTAATTATGTCTATGGGCTGATAACAAAATAACGTCAGCCAATCAGAAGACGCGTTACATCCAAAATTAAATTATTTCATAATAATCAAATATTATACCAAAGGAGTCAGTCAAACAAGATTATTTTACATGGTATTTATATTTATATTTCTATAGATTTAGGTCTCAATAAGTCATAAGAGACTTGTAGATTATTGTTGTTTTTCCAAAAAGAGGGTGTTTCTTAGCTACAAACTCATCCAGGGACAACAGCCCTAAAAGGAGATATGGCCAAGAAACATACAAGTTTGAAAGACCAATGATACTCTGTATTTCTCTATTTTGCCTATAGTGTCTTTGGTGTTTACATTGACAACAGCACATGCACCCTTCGTTTCTAGCAATACTTTTCTTTCTGAAGCGAGTAGCTATGAAAAATTATCACAAAAAAAAGGTCAGAGGGAAAAGTTCACAAAATAGCGATAAATAATGTATCTTGCAATAGCTTCTATTATGAGCTAACTGTAATGTATTTAAAATTGCTGTTTACATAGCTGTTCAATTTGGGAGTCATCGTTGTGGTCCAAAGCCATGGGATGTCAATTTCTTAAACAACAGAAACTCAAAGCTTGGAAATCAATTAGGAAACATTTTAGTGACAATCTTAAATTTCATGATAAAAACAATACACTCACATTGTCAGAAAATATGTATTATATTCGAACTAGCCACTAAAAAAGAGAAGAGCTGGGAATAGCTCAGTGGAAAAATATAACATGTAAAATTAAAATTGTGAATGGAGATAGGGAATGTGTCAAAGAGACAACAACCCGACCAAAGAGTAGAAAAGATGTCTTCATTTAACATGATCAGAAGTATGGATGTTGCTTGGATACCAGTTCATTAAATGATTGTTCTGTCTTGTAATATTTTTGTTTTCTTTATTGATAGATGATGAGTCGCAATCTGAGAGGAGAGTTGAAGGTTGTAGTCAAAGAAGACATGTCTATAATGGATTTTGAGTTAATAGAAGGTGTGGCTAAAACGTTATGTCTTAGTAGTAAAGAGGTAAACAGTTTACACTATTTTTATAAAATTCTTGTATGATTTCCATATCTATAATACTTGAATGTGATTAAAGTGTTAGAATTGATTTCTTGGCTTGCACTTCGATAAATCAAGCTGTGGAATTTATGTAACCTATGTCGATTTCACTGTGACAGATATTCATGTGCTATATACAGTGTTCTCCCCAGGCCGTTTAAGCGCCGCGATTTTCAGTGCTGTTACAATTTCCTGCTGTTCTATTGCACTGACCGCAGCACTATCCGTGGCAAGCGCGTCGCTATATTTTTTTCGTAATTTTCGTAATTTTTCAAATTTCCAGCTTATTTTCACTTCGGATCACATGATCGACTAGTTTACTATTTCTGAATGAATTATTTCCGTTGTATTTAGTAACTCCGTGGGACCAGTCTAATAAATTTTACCAAATGGCGACTTTGAAAGATGAAAATAAACAAAGATTTCAACATTGACATTTATTGTTTTAATTGATAGAATATATAGAGGTATATATGAATAAAATGAGATGAAATAAATTGACCGCATTTGCCAACGACACTCAAAATTTTGTTGAACAAACTTTGAGAACAAACGATGATTTTAAAAACGATCAAACACAGGGGTTTGTTACAATTTGACGGTCTTACTATCCATACGAACCTCAAAAATGAGCAAATCTTTGAAGTATTAATTATAACCTTTTCGAACTAATTATTGGTAAGGCAGCAATTCTACAGTAATGAATTTTACCATTTGATAACAGTTGAGAGGATATATGATTAGAAAAACAAACCCCAAGCTGATATGACTTGAGAAATTCACTTTCTCGATGTCCAGCTTGGATGAAGCCATTTGAATATTATATAACGTTAAGGTCAGAAAAATTACAAATCACTATGCTAAAAAATGTCAATTCCTGTGAAATGTCGTAAGGTTAACAGTACACTGCTACAGTGGGTTACAAAACCAAATACAGAAGATGACAATGAATGACTTTATTGTTGGTCCTACATGTTTTGCAACATCACTTGTTAGTGATAAGAAATCTTCACATAGGCAGTCTTGTATAGACCCATCATGGAAAAGACTGGAATAAATTACAACCTGAAATTTCAAACAACACTTCTACAGACTAACCCATGAAGTACTCCTTAAAATCTTATCTCACTTAAACTAAATGTACCTATTGTTTTTATCTCAATATAAAAATAAAATAAAATAAAAAATGTAAAAATTAAAAGTCCAATAAAAATTGTAAAGTTTATAAAAAAAATAGAGAAAAATTGAAAATAATTTTAAAAAGCAACCTCAATCAGGCATGCCCCAGAATGTAATCTTCAAAATGTTGATGGTTTTCTGTAACTAAAGAAGATTACAAGAGAAAACATCAATAACATAATACATGTATAAGAAAAACACATAACAAATCAATTACAAACCAACCGCGCGTCGCGACAGCGCTATCCAAAAATCCTGATGAGAACACTGCTATATATGAAAAATGGAATATAAAGAAAAAATTATAACTAACATTCTAGTTCAAAATTATAAGGATTATTCACATTTTTGCCAGCGGTTTGATATATAAACTGGGACTATCCACTCACAAACTGGACAACAGTCTTCCTGTTTAATCCAATAGTAATTCTAAACATGATGTCATCTTGAAAGCATATTTGCTACATTGACACATTGTACATTTTGTTCATAACCTTAAGGTCATCAGGAAGTTAATGAAAGTCAACAGAACACTTTCAGCAACTTGAATGAAAGCTATTCCATCAAAAGTTGAGGTTGGGGTGGAAAGCCCAGTAGATGTATAAAGTATGAATGATGGAGTTTTTGACACTTTAGAATACGAAGATTTCTTATTAAAGCATTTATTTGAGGAAATGAGAGAAACAAAATGCTTATTTCCCTAATTTGCCCCATGTATTTTTATTGGGATAGCCATGACACATGATATATTTTTGTATATTACAGGAAGTGGTCAAATTAAAGGATGCATTGTACCCCAATCTGATGTGTACCTCGGCTAAAACTGGAGATATTCTGGCTTTAGAGAAACTTAGAGGAACTGTAAGTAGGACATTTTATGAAGTTATAAGACAGCAACTTAGTTTATTTTAAATTAGGTAAACTAATCTCTTCTGTTCATATTTAAAAGGGAATTATTTTTTGGTGAATTGTAATTTACAGTGAAAGTTTCAATGTAAATTGATCCTTATTATAGAATATTTCCAAAGTATTTAAAATAGATTCTGTAGATCTCTTTTTAGCTTGCTTTGTTGCATTAGTTAATTTCTGCTGTCACATATATTTTGAAATTCTCTCTCAGAAAATCATCTTAAGATTTTAGAATATTTACTTGTAAACAATGAAATAACTTATTTTAACATTTCATTTTTTTAAAGGGCGGTAATTTTTCCTCAGCAAACCAAGATGGCCGAACAGCTTTACATGTGGCTTGTAGAGAAGGACATTTAGAGGTTGTACAATATTTGTTACAACACGGAGCAAGTGTCCATGCCAAAGATCTCGACAAGAAAACTCCTTTGATGGATGCTGTTCAAAACAAACATTTCAGCATAATATCTATACTGGTACAGACTGGGGCTATTATAACCTTACAACCAGTCATTCTTGCCATGGAATTATGTAGGTATGTAGCTTAGAATGGCTTTAGTACAAATACTCAATCAATTAAGATTGTTACAAAAATACAGCTTTATAAATCAAAATTGTGGGGTAGAATTGGGAATATCATTAAGATAAAGATATTTGGATCAAGCTGTTTTAAAAATAGCATGAAAAATTACAGAATAAGGTTGCAGGAAATAAAATCACAATAATAAATTCAACAAAATAATAAGTAATTTGTTAAATTGAATTTTTATTTTGTATTTGTTCTGATAGTGTTCATTTTGGAGGCTCCTCATGGGGGTGTCAAAGTAATCACATAATCGCAAATTGTTTGCCAATATAATCACATAATCATTAATTAATTTTTAAAACTAGATAATTAAATAATCGAAAATACAGTCCTAGTTTATCAAATAATCAAATAATCATTAAATATTTGGTCTGGTTATCAAATAAATCATTATAAAAATGGTCAAGAAATCACATAATCAGAAACCCCATGAGGAGCCTCATTTTTTAGCTCACCTGGCCCAAAGGGCCAAGTGAGCTTTTCTCATCACTTGTCGTCCGTAGTCCGGCGTCTGGCGTCCGTCGTCTGTCATCCGGCGTCCGGCGTTAACTTTTACAAAAATCTTCTCCTCTGAAACTACTGGGCCAAATTAAACCAAACTTGGCCACAATCATCATTGGGGTATCTAGTTTAAAAAATGTGTCCAATGACCCGGCCAATCATCCAAGATGGCCGCCATAGCTAAAAATAGAACATAGGGGTAAAATGCAGTTTTTGGCTTATAACTCAAAAACCAAAGCATTTAGAGCAAATCTGACATGGGGTTAAATTGTTTAACAGGTCAAGATCTATCTGCCCTGAAATTTTCAGATAAATCGGATAACCAGTTGTTGGGTTGCTGCCCCAGAATTAGTAATTTTAAGGAAATTTTGCTGTTTTTGGTTATTATCTTGAATATTATTATAGATAGAGATGAACTGTAAACCGCAATAATGTTCAGCAAAGTAAGATTTACAAATAAGTCAACATGACCGAAATGGTCAGTTGACCACTTTAGGAGTTATTGTCCTTTATAGTCAATTTTTAACCATTTTTCGTAAATCTTAGTAATCTTTTACAAAAATCTTCTCCTCTGAAACTACTGGGCCAAATCAAACCAAACTTGGCCACAATCATCTTTGGGGTATTTAGTTTGAAAAATGTGTCCGGTGACCCGACCATCCAACCAAGATGGCCACCATGGCTAAAAATAGAACATAGGGGTAAAATGCAGTTTTTGGCTTATAACTCAAAAACCAAAGCATTTAGAGTAAATCTGACTGGGTAAAATTGTTTATCAGGTCAAGATCTACCTGCCCTGAAATTTTCAGATGAATCAGACAACCTGTTGTTGGGTTTCTGCCCCTGAATTAGTAATTTTAAGGAAATTTTGCTGTTTTTGGTTATTATCTTGAATATTATTATAGATAGAGATAAACTGTAAAAGCAATAATGTTCAGCAAAGTAAGATTTACAAATAAGTTAACATGACCGAAATGGTCAGTTGACCCCTTTAGGAGTTATTGCCCTTTATAGTCAATTTTTAACCATTTACGAGAATCTTAGTAATCTTTTACAAAAATCTTCTCTCTGAAACTGCTGGGCTAAATTAATCCAAACTTGGCCACAATCATCTTTGGGGTATGTAGTTTGAAAAATGTGTCCAGTGACCCAGCCATCCAACCAAGATGGCTGCCATGGCTAAAAATAGAACATAGGGGTAAAATGCAGTTTTTGGCTGAAAACATAAAAACCAAAGCATTTAGATCAAATCTGACATGGGGTAAATTGTTTATCAGGTCAAGATTTATCTGCTCTGAAATTTTCGGATGAATCGGACAACCTGTTGTTGGGTTGATGACTCTGAATTGTTAGTTTTAAGGAAATTTTGCTGTTTTTGGTTATTATTTTGAATATTATTATAGATAGAGATAAACTGTAAACAGCAATAATGTTCAGCAAAGTAAGATTTACAAATAAGTCAACATGACTGAAATGGTCAATTGACCCCCTTAGGAGTTATTGTCCTTTATAGTCAATTTTTAACAATTTTTGTAAATTTTTACTAACATTTTCCACTGAAACTACTGGGTCAAGTTCATTATAGATAGAGACAATTTTAAGCAGCAAGAATGTTCAGAAAAGTAAGATGTACAAACACATCACCATCACCAAAACACAATTTTTTCATGAATCCATCCTCTTCCTTTGTTTAATATTCACAAAGACCAAGGTGAGCGACACAGGCTCTTTAGAGCCTCTAGTTTTCTTTCTTATATACTTTATATGAAAATACTTCTCTTCTAGGGCCTCATCTCAGGAAGATGTTGATACATTAAAAGCCTGGAAAATAGCTGGAGCAGATTTGAACGAAAGTGATTACGACAATAGAACAGCTTTACATGTGGTATATTTCATTTTTAGTAGAAATAGTTCCTCTAATCTTGATAGCTATCAATGAAAAAATTTTAGTAGAGGCAGATCCCTGCCAATGTTTTAATTTATTATTCTATCTCTGGCCACTAAAATTCGTGTCTGCCATGGTCATTTCTGACAATGAAAAAGTAATTTCATCTTACAGCATTTCAAGCTTACACATGTTCACCATGTTCACATGGTGACAAATATAATTCAATTCAACATTGTTCATTTATTGTCGAGCCTTCGACTTTAGTCGAAAAAGCGAGACTAAGCGATCCTACATTCCGTCGTCGTCGGTGTCGTCGGCGGCGGCGGCGTCCACAAATATTCACTCTGTGGTTAAAGTTTTTGAAATTTTAATAACTTTCTTAAACTATACTGCATTTCTACCAAACTTGGACAGAAGCTTGTTTATGATCATAAGATAGTATCCAGATGTAAATTTTTTAAAAATGATATTCCATTTTTTCCGTATTTTACTTATAAATGAACTTAGTTTTTTCTGCGGGGAAACATTACATTCACTCTGTGGTTAAAGTTTTTAAAGTTTTAATAACTTTCTTAAACTATCCTTGGTTTGTACCAAACTTGGACAGAAGCTTGTTTATGATCATAAGATAGTATCCAGAAGTAAATTTTGTAAAAAAATAAATCCATTTTTTCCATATTTTACTTTAAAATGGACCTAGTTTTTCTGCGGGGAAACATTACATTCACTCTGTGGTTTAAGTTTTTAAAATTTTAATAACTTTCTTAAACTATCCTGGGTTTGTACCAAACTTGGACAGAAGCTTATTTATGATCATAAGATAGTATCCAGAAGTAAATTTTGTAAAAGGATAACTCCATTTTTTTCTGTATTTTACTTTTAAATGGACTTAGATTTTCTTCCAGTTAACATTACATACAGTCTACAGTTAAAGTTTTCAAAACATTTATTAGATTCATTAACTATCCTAAATTTTTACCAAACTTGGACAGAAGCTTCTTACAATCATAAGATAGTATAAGAGGAATATTTTTATTGATTTTTTTCCTCATTTTTGTTGAGCCTGCGATTTACAGCAAAAGTAGGCGAGACACTGGTTTCCGCGGAACCCTTACAAATTTTATAGGGCTTTTATTACCTTGGATAAACTGATAGACCCTAATTGTTGTAAAAACAAATTATTAACTGACAAAAAGCATGCACCTGTTTGTCATTAGGAAAATTGTCTAAGTTACCGTCTATTGACAACTGAAAAAATTGTTATTGTAATGTAAAAGTGAGTAATAGTTTTATTTTGTTATCATTAAAAAATAATATAATATATTAGTCTTTCTGTAGTCTGTTTTTCTTTGTGTAATCTCATTTTACATATAGTAGTCAAGTAATAAGGTCAGAAATCTATACAGTGTTTCGATCAACACAAGGTTGTATAAATAAAAATAAAACAAAATAATCATATTGGTAATACTAATTGACAATAAAAAGAATAATGGCGCACTCGCTACATATTCTTTTTGATAAAGTCAGTTTCTTGTGTATAATTAGGAGTTTAGTATGACTTTCATTATCACTGAACTAGTATACATATTTTTATGGGGCCAGCTGAAGGATGCCTCCGGGTGCGAGAGTTTCTCACTACATTGAAGACCCATTGGTGGCCTTCGGCTGTTGTCTGCTCTATGGTCGGGTTGTTGTCGCTTTGACACATTCCCAATTTCCTTTCCCAATTTTATTTTTAGTATAAAGCTTAAAAATGCTATTATTCTATATTCATGTACATTTTTCTCTCCCTTTGTTAGAAATAGGAAAGATAAGCTTAGAATTTTTTGAAACTAAAGTTAGCAATAAAGTTTCGGCTAATTGTTATAAAGCTAATTTTATTAAATAATTTATTACTTTTTCACAGGCTGTAAGTTTAGGACATGTTGAAACTGTAAAATTTCTGCTGGACAATGGAGCATCATGGATGTTAAATGATGCATTTGGAAAAACAGCAGAAGAACATGCAGAATTATTAGGAAGAGAGGAAATATTAAAATTGATCAGCAAGGCTAAAGAAAATCATACACAAGGAACATAACTTTTTGTTTAGAACACAATATATATACTTTACATCAAAATTTACATGAATGTGATAGTTTGAAAATGTTATGTACCGGTGCTGTGAATGTATTAATTGGCACCATGTGTGGTACCTATTTTTATCAATCTTTTATTCGTGAAAATTATTACTGATGAAATACAGGTACACATTTGTAAGTTGTTAATACAAAATTTATTCTAATTTCATCCAGTACTTTTAACTTATGTGTTAAATTACAAGCTTTGGTGTTTGTATTTACCCCGACATCTTCCTCAAATAGTTTATGCCTATGTGTTCAAAGCCAAAGATCATTCTTGTCTTACACGGTATTTATTTTATTTATTAGGTAGTTGAATGTTGAGGTCTTCTTCATAACAAATTAATGATCTAAGTCAGATGGCAAAATATTTATACTTAGAAATTATATTAAAGTAGATTTGTTTCAGTCAAACCTGTATATTTAGGTCATTCTTTGAAAAAGAGAAAAGTAACCTTATATATGGGTCTTAATTGTGGTACCTTCATGACAAGAGAAAAGTAACCTGATATATGGGTCGTAATTGTGGTACCTTCATGACAAGAGAAAAGTAACCTGATATATGGGTCGTAATTGTGGTACCTTCATGACAAATAACAGTAAAACATACATATTTTCAAATGAGGTTCACAGTAATTTTTAGTGCATGAAGATAAATTGAACACTTTTCTTAACGTTATAAAAATCGACTGATTTTGACAAATTATCTTATTTTTTTTCTCAAAAAATAAAGGTAACAAAAATTATTTGAGACCTCTAACAAAACACAATTAGGATATGTTGACGAAACACAGTAAGATTTTGAAGGTTTGACTGTATTTAGAAATTTTAGAGAGCTAAAAAAAAGAGTTTGATTTTGTTAGTATAGTACATTCCTTTGTTTTTATATTGAATTGAATTTTATCTTATCTCTTGTCATGTTTAGACAATAATCTTTAATGTTAAGTTGAAGTGCTATTTGATCTAATTGTTTTGTATTGAATTTGTTTTGAATCAGATTTTAATAGATGGTTTTTACAATCAATGTCTGAACTTAACATGAATCTCATTTAGAATTGATACTGTAAATGTGAAATTAATGCATTAATTTTTTTTATTGTCTAAGTGGTCTGTTTTTATTATTTGTTTATGCCATATTTTTCTCTGGGCTGGACCGCATAAATAAGCCTCTGAATGGTGAACTTCAATATGAGGATATGTAAAATATGAAAACCAGAATAGCTATAAACTAGCTAATATTTTTCACCTTAGAACCCCCCAAAAAATTTGGACTTTCCGACCCTACAATTCTTTGCAAGTAACTGCACAAATGTATACATAGTTTTGCATTGTTAACTTTACATGTTGTTATTAATTGTTTTCATATTTATTGTTATACATTGTTATAAGTTGTAAGGCTTTCAAGTTAATCCGAGTGAGTATGCGTGGAAGTCTTAAACTCTGAGATTATTTTATCGAATCTCCCTAGAATGCTAGGCTATAAGGGTACAAGTGCTGTAGATATAGAAGTGCTGTAGAATAAATCTATAAACTGTAAACTCCTGCCAGACACTGATCAAATTTCCTTTGATGAACAAAGTTTGTACAATGAATCTCTTTCTCAAGTGCACCTACACTTAAATATTTCTTGTTAAAATACAAATGAATAAATGATGCTTTGTTTTCTTAGTTTGTTATTTATATTATACTGTTTATTATATATAAAATAATGATTATTTATTTATAGAAAACATATCATTATGTAATTAAATGCATTTACTGTAGACTTTGTCAAAATTCGAAATTTAATATCAGTAAAATGCCAGTATTCTTCAATCCACAAAAATTGGTACCCATGTAAATAAATGCATCCACAATATGTCATCAACAATTTGTGCAAGAAACAAGAAAGCATCTGTGTCGTTATTTGTATTCTCTTGACAACAGATGTGGGATGGTAGAATGTTATATTATAGTCTACATTTTACATGTCATACATAATTTCTTGGTCAGGTATCAAAAAAATTTTGTTTAATTTTGTCTGTACATTTTTACTTAAAACATATTAACTTCTTGCATTTTAAAACTTCAAGGAAAAAACATAAAATAAGTAGCATCTTTTAATGATCTTGTTTATAATATTTAGATAAAAGGAACCGCCAAAAAAATATATTTTACCACAAGATGCCTATACAAAGTTTTGATGCGAGTGAAATAACTTTTTGTATTCATATTCATATTTTAAAAAAAATATGTTTAATTTTAACTTTTTTAATAGGTCAAGTATGTGAATATTTACTTAAGAAATAATTCATGGGGGCTTGAATATATCGTGATATTACCACGGGTTGGCTCTGCATGACAAAATTTTATATTTTTGGTAAAATATCGGCATAAAGGGACAACCCGTGGTAAAATCTAGATATATTGAAGCCCCCATGAATTATTTCGATTCTAATAGGACAAATACAGCAATTCTTTTGGATCGAAGCGCTCTAGGTGGAGGCAAATATTTGCGATTCCCATAAAAAAAACCGCACTATTAAATTGGCGTAAAAGAACGGAGCAAACCAAATTGGTGACATGCTCAAACTATTTACAATAAGGTATTTAGATAGTTTTGGATGAATTTAAATGATAATATGTCTTAAATGTATAAAAAAATAGGCTTATACCATATTTTAGCATCGTTTGTTAACATTTCCTTGTTGTGGTGATTTTCGGTTTCACAAGCGTGTATTTTATTTTATATATTTTAGACGGGTGTGTACTCAAAGCCTTTGAAGGGCGTCATGTTAGAATTGATTATAAATGATGTCACAATGACTATACAGTTGACATGTCTGTAACAAGATTATATCACATCTTAATTTGCATATATTGAATATTTATGCTATTTCTGCAATTGAAGGACCTAATTATGGCTCCTATTATAAAAATAATTCTTTGATGTGACACATATGGTTAGGCTCATAAATATTGATTCTAGTAATGTATTTGATTTAGTGATTTTTATTTAATCTTTGTTATCATAAACAGTTTGAGTTAATGATGTGAATAATTAAGTGTTTTATTTTATTTTGTGTAACTTAAAAATTTTATAGACGCCTTATTACAAAACTGATTATTACATGTGAAGCCATCTGTTGCTCAGAGTTTTTTATACCTACAATTATCTATGGATAAACATAATAGAAAAATACATTTTATTATACATAAGTACATTTTTCAAACTAAATGTTAGATCCTAATGATTCAAAATGATTAGTGTTATATCAGTTTTGGTGGATTTAGTGGGTATGGATTAATTTAAATAATTTAATAACAATACATGTAGTATAAGAATAGAAACCACTGGGATTGGAAAAATGTCTCATGGGGGTCTCATGGGGGTCTCATTGGGGGGGGGGGGGGGTTCTGATCCCGGATCCTGCTTACTGTTTTGTCAGATTCCCGTATCCTGCTTACACTATGTACGTAAGCAATTCTCATTTTTTTGTAATTTCCTGTGTCCCGCTAGACTTCGTTTCTAGTTTTCACGGCACAATAATTTGACTTTTACGTGTCACGCTTACAAAAATTGGCAATCCCGTGTCACTCTTAGACCCCAATGAGACCCACTCTCATGAATTTTCTACATTATTTGGTTTATATGTATATTTGTTTTCAAAATAGTTTTTTTATGCCCGACCTACGAAAGAAGACCATTATTTTTTCTTGTCTTTTTCGGCCAATCAGACTGATTTTATCATTTAGCCAATATGCTTGTCTCTCCTGTATCAGGATTAACATTCAATAATTTACCATGAAGTTAAGTTAACATCAGTTTGATACATAAAACACATGTTCATTGTGAACTTTTTAGAATAGACTACTGTAAATTCAGAAATTATTGCGAGGTTTTATAATTGCGAAAAATGTGAGAAACTTTATGAACGCAATAATTTAAACTCCCATTTTAAAAATTTTTATATGAATTAAACAGGACTTTTCTCAAAATCGTAAAAATTTACATTGCTTTTTCGACTGAAATGACGAAATCGCAATTATAATTGCATGCAATTATTTCTGAATCTACAGTATTTTCATATGACCAATTGGTGACTAGATTTTCATTTTTTTTTTAGAGGTTACCTAATCTGTTGTAGTTCATCCTGGTACTCAGTCGGGTAAGAGCAATAAAAAGAAGTAAAATAAAAAATATTATCTGGTTTGCAATTTTGGCGGAAAGTTTACTGTTTTTCTATTTTTTTGTTGTTCATAGAAAACACAAAACAGTCAATTTTCTCCCAAATTTGTACCAATTGACAGCTTGGTTTTACTTTTTTGTGTTGCTCTTAATTGACCAGTTCCAGGATGTCCTTGAGTAGGTAACTAGTAAAAAAAATATGAATTCTGAATTCATAAGTCGGTAACATGAAAATAGTCTGACCAAAATGTTGATGTTCACTGAAGTGTGGGGAATGTTTTCATGAGGACACTAGTTCTTGTTTGTATATTTTATTATATTCCTTTCTGACTTTTGAATCTCAATTAGTTTTTTTAGCTCACCTGGCCCAAAGGGCCAAGTGAGCTTTTCTCATCACTTGGCGTCCGGCGTCCGTCGTTCGTCGTCCGTCGTCGTCGTCGTCCGTCGTTAGCTTTTACAAAAATCTTCTCCTCTGAAACTACTGGGCCAATTTTTACCAAACTTGGCCACAATCATTATTAGGGTATCTAGTTTAAAAATTGTGTCCGGTGACCCGGCCAACCAACCAAGATGGCCGCCATGGCTAAAAATAGAACATAGGGGTAAAATGCAGTTTTTGGCTTATAACTCAAAAACCAAAGCATTTAGAGCAAATCTGACATGGGGTAATATTGTTCATCAGGTCAAGATCTATCTGCCCTGAAATTTTCAGATGAATCGGACATTCCGTTGTTGGGTTACTGCCCCTGAAATGGTAATTTTAAGGAAATTTTGCTGTTTTTGGTTATTATCTTGAATATTATCATAGATAGAGGTAAACTGTAAACAACAAAAATGTTCAGTAAAGTAAGATCTACAAATAAGTCAAACAGGACCAAAATGGTCTGTTGACCCCCTTTAGGAGTTATTGCCCTTTATAGTCAATTTTTAACCATTTTTCATAAATCTTGGTAATCTTTTACAAAAATCTTCTCCTCTGAAACTACTGGGCCAAATTAAACCAAACTTGACCACAATCATCATTGGGGTATCTAGTTAAAAAAAATGTGTCCGGTGAACTGGCCAGCCAACCAAGATGGCCGCCATGGCTAAAAATAGAACATAGGGGTAAAATGCAGTTTTTGGCTTATCACTCAAAAACCAAAGCATTTAGAGCAAATCTGTCACCAGGTAAAATTGTTTATCAGGTCAAGATCTATCTGCCCTGAAATTTTGAGATGAATTGGACAACCCGTTGATAGGTTGCTGCCCCTGAATTGGTAATTTTAAGGACATTTTGCTGTTTTTGGTTATCTTGAATATTATTATAGATAGAGATAAACTGTAAACAGCAAAAATGTTCAGCAAAGTAAGATCTACAAATAAGTCAACAGGACCAAAATGGTCTGTTGATTTCTTTAGGAGTTATTGCCCTTTATAGTCAATTTTTAACCATTTTGTAAATCTTAGTTATCTTTTACAAAAACCTTCTCCTCTGAAACTACTGGGTCAAATTAAACCAAACTTGGCCACAATCATCATTGGGGTAATTAGTTTAAAAATTGTGTCCCGTGACCTGGCCAACCAACCAAGATGGCGGCCATGGCTAAAAATAGAACATAGGGGTGAAATGTAGATTTTGGCTTATAACTCTGAAACCGCAGCCTTTAGAGCAAATTTGACATGGGGTAAAATTGTTTATCAGGTCAAGATCTATCTGCCCTGAAATTTTCAGATGAATCTGACAACCTGTTGTTGGGTTGCTGCCCCTGAATTGGTAATTTTAAGGAAATTTTGCTGTTTTTGGTTATTATCTTGAATATTATTATAGATAGATTAAACTGTAAACATCAATAATGTTAAGCAAAGTAAGATTTACAAATAAGTCAACATGACGGAAATGGTCAATTGACCCCTAAGGAGTTATTGTCCTTTATAGTAAATTTTTAACAATTTTCATAAAATTTGTAAATTTTAACTAACATTTTCCACTGAAACTACTGGGCCAAGTTCATTATAGATAGAGATAATTGTAAGTAGCAAGAATGTTCAGTTAAGTAAGATGTACAAACACATCACCATCACCAAAACACAATTTTGTCATGAATCTATCTGCTTCCTTTGTTTAATATTCACATAGACCAAGGTGAGCGACATAGGCTCTTTAGAGCCTCTAGTTTAGTGCAGCTATTTATGTTCATATCATTTATTAGATAATCAAATTGTATCATCAATGTCTGTAGAATTTTTATTCCTGGGTTTCAAATTTTGTAGATTTTACAATTATTCACAACCATAAATGTACAAAATATGAACATTGTCGGAAAATATATGATTTATTTGTACGAGCTTTAGAAACAAGACAGAAAGACTCGCCTAGCTTTTCTCCTATTTCATAGCCAGTACAACTACTATTTCCAACAATGTGTATATATTGTTTTTTTATTCTGCAATTTGCATCTGTCACTTGAAGATTCCAAATCATTGTCTCTGATTTTCTAAAGACTTACCCTCAGTTAACTTCCCACCAATGTTTACAATACATTACTTGGTCAGTATCAATATTTTATTAAGTCTTATATGTATAGATTATAACATGCCCTTTTCCATATTGGCCCTGATATCATCCCGAGACTCCCATATCGGCCTCGAGGCTTTAGCCGAGGGCTGATATGGGTCGAGGGATGATACCAGGGCCAATATGGAAAAGACATGTTATAATCTGTTTATCACATATTTAATTTCTGCAGAAAAGAGAAAAAAAGGTCAATTATAACAATTTAATGAAAAATAAAAGGTAAAATCTTAAACATATTATCACAAACGTGTCGTTAAGGACGCAGTGACGTCACGTCATTTAGAATCAGGGCACAATATCAATATACTCTTTTTTGCCCCGGGCAATTTTGAGGTTATTGCATATGCATATTCGTAACAAATATGTGATAAATATATATACGCTGTAATCTGTCAAACAGATAGCATTTAAATGAGAAAAAAAATCACCCTATTCATATATTCATAAATGAACCTAATATCGAATGGATCATTTCAAACCATGTCCTTTGCACCCAGGAATAAAAGTGCTGCTTGCATAGTACATCCATTCTTAATATACTATTAAGTTTTATGGTTTTTAATCCAGTGTTTCTGTTCAAGAATAATTTCAGTTAATATTTATTAGGGTGCTTTTTCATGTTTTTGAACATTTTTGTAGTGAATCATTAAAAATTAAATAAAACTTTGAAAATTGATTTTGTCTTTGATTTTATGTTTAGTCGTAGATATCAGGAATTTTATCTGTTCAGGTGCATGCGACAGTTATTTTTCTCTTCATTTGTATGCATGACTGATTCTATCTGTTAAGGTGCTTGCCCAAGTGATTTTATATACTGTGGATTCATTTATCTTCGTGGGTACCAATTTTCGTGGGTAAAAGAAAACTTCGTTTCTTGGATGTTCAACTTCGTGGTTTTGCAAGCCTATAGAAAATTTGTTATTTGTGGAACATTTAATTTCGTGGTTCACCTGTACCCACGAAATCAACGAAAAATGGTATCCAACCAATAATAGTGAATCCACAGTATTTGTTTGCTTGCTCTAGAAATTCTATCTGTTCAGTTGCATGCATAATAAGTTTTTCAATCTTTGTGTCATCTTGAAAGAGTCAAAAAGCAAGACTTAGGTATTCTGTATTAGTTTGTGATTAGGTCAGTTTATGGGGAATCATTTGTGGTAGGTCAATGATATTTGGTATGCAGTTGTATTAGCATTGGCACACCTTGTTTCCTTGGAGATTAATTGGCCTGCCACCTCAGTAAGTTTACATGTATTTGTTTGTGATTTTGTCAGTGTATGGGAAACTACTAGTTGTACAAGCATTGGCACGTCCTTTCCATGGAGATAGTTTGCCCTGTACCATTCACCACAAACAGTTAAAATAGTGCTTATACCTGTAGAATCTGAGAACCAGACCTAGCCACAAAATACCAATGACCCATGAGGTCAGGTGAAACCTGCCAGAAAAACCTGTTCACCATACAATCATAAAATACACCAAATATAGTTTACCTATTGATTATAGTAGCTGATCTAACAAGGAAAGCTTTACATTGACCATTGAACCATGCAATTATTAGTTCAAGGTCAGATGAACCTTGCCAAACATGTACAACTTACAATTATTCCATACAAGTTACAACTAATATAGTTGACCTATTACTTATACTCATTACTTATAGTTTCTTACAAACAGACCAAACAACAAATACTTAACATTGATCAATTAAAGGTGATAATGAAGACAGACTGTGTTCCAGCTAGGCCGTTTTCAGAGGGCGCAGCGCCCAACCTTTCCCGAGGGCCGCCCTGTGCCCTTTTTACAGTTTCCAGGGCGCCCTGCCTTTTTTGAAAATCGATTGTACATTATTTTGTTTCTATTGATATACTTCAAGTCAATGGGTATATTCACCTTTTTATTCTATACACCAAATAAAACTGACCAATAGCTTATAGTACATGTATAGGTAAAACATGTCAAACTATGAAACTTGACAAAAGACCAATTAGTCATGTAAATAAGTTAAGGTTGGAAGACTGCCAGACAGATATATACACTTTCAAATTATTTCAAACCAAATAGAGTTGATAATCATATTGCTCAGATAAACAGACGTTTCTAGGAAAAGTTAACATTGACCATTGAACCATGAAAATGAGGTCAAGGTTGGGAGACTATCAGACTGACATGAACACATTGCTATGTTATTTTATTCCATCGAAGCCTTCTAAAATTTAAAGCTTTATACAAATAGTTAATGTGCTGCTCTGCTGCTTACTCCAATACTGCAACCCTTAACCATGTCCGTCTCATCTCAACAAGGCTGACAAGGTCATTAAAGATTGCATATGTTGGCGTTAATATTGATTCACTTATAGGGTCTTTGCATCGGAACTAAACACATTTATTTAAAAACCAGTTGTTGGCATGACACGGGTTATGTTCTTCTCATATATGTTATGATGGTATGATACTAAACCCCTAACGGGAAGGATTGTGCCTGATATTCATATGATGAAGACATAATCTTTCAATCAGTTTAATTGAAGTCTGGAGCTGGCATGTCAGTTAACTGCTAGTAGTCTGTTGTTATTTATGTATTATTGTCTTGTTTTGTTTATTTTCTTTGGTGACATCTTCTGACATCAGACTTTGACTTCTTTTGAACTGAGTTTTAATGTGCGTACTGTTATGCGTTTATTTTTGTGCATTGGCTAGAGGTATAGGGGGAGGGTTGCGATCTCATAAACATGTTTAACTCCGATGCATTTTTGCGCCTGTCCCAAGTCAGGAGCCTCTGGCCTTTGTTAGTTTTGTATTATTTTTAATTTTAGTTTCTTGACTACAATTTGAAGTTTAGTATGGCCTTCATTATCACTGAACTAGTATATATATTTGTTTAGGGGCCAGCTGAAGGATGCCTCCTGTTGGTGACCTTCTGATGTTGTCTGAGGATTTGGTATGTTGGTGCATTTGAGAGTGTCTGACAATGCACTTTAGATAAGGTCACATGACACAGTTCTACCAATCACTGTAAAAGAGGGAGACTACACCAAAGGGGCATTCAAAAACCAAAACACATCACCAAATTCATAAACCATCAAAACAAATATATTCTCCATAAACCCTAAACTGGGCCAACGTAAAACTTTTGAAATGACAACATGGTATTCAGGACAAAGGATAGACAAGACTGTCACAAGTAGAAAACAACACAGACATTAAAAAGAAATAAGGGAGCAACCATTTGATTTTTATTGGGGGGGGGGGCTAGGATGAAATTTGAAAAAAATAGGTAGGACAGGAGTTTTGACGGGGAAAAAAAGACAGGGCCGAACAGAGTGAAAAATAAAAAGGCAGGACAGAGATTACAGCTAAAAAAAAGGCAGGACATTAGATTGTCCCCCCCCCCATAAAAATCAAATGGTATCTCCCTAAGGAGAAAGTAAAACTGAACAAAAGCAATAGTACAATGAAACAAAACAAGACTCAGGTACTCCTGAAGGGAAGGCAGTCCTTGTTCAACTATTGGCATCTCATTGTGTTCCTCATCACTAATAATGATTAAGCATCTAGATAACTTATATAAATAATTTATGTTTTAATAATAAGCTGATTCAAATAAAACATAAATTATTTTCCCTGGCGAATAAAATGATTGCAACATTTTCTTCAACTCTGATAAATCAGACAATCTACAGTTCTAAGGAAATTCATAAAAAATAACTTTAATAAATGAGTATAAGATTTAACTATCTAAAATCCTTTGTCTATCAGCCATCTTCCGACTAATTCAACATGATTTCCTTTTAATGTCACTCTTCTTGTCACTTCAGATACTTCTGTTAATAACGGAAATCTCATTGCAACTGTGTCTTCTATGTGACTCTTCAAATCCTTTTCAAATTGCTGAAAATATATACCATAATCTGCATTTAGATGATTTAGTGATAAAAGATACCAATAAATTGTCTGTTAATATGGGGACGAAGTCCCCTATTCTGTTCTGTTCAGGTAGATTCCTCCGTTATATATCGGAGCACTCCCACTTGGGGATCCTATTACAGTAGAAAATTCAATAAAAAAAAAAAATCGGGAAAATTTCCCGAATTTTTCGTTGTACTAATGAACTCAAAATCGTTCAATTTTTTTTTGTCATGTTTTTTAATTTCCGGATCTGCGCAGAACACATAACTCTAATTCTTTCTTCCGGTCTTGTTGTCGTGAGACTTTGATTAGTCTAGTAAAATATAGGAACTCAAGGAACACAATACCAATATTTCATTTTTAATCATTCTTTGTCTTTGGAATGAATAAACGTTAGGCCTACCTGATGCATTGCGTTTCTTTGTTTACATTGAACATGACGTCATAACTTAAATAACATCACAAGTAAAATCCCTAACAACAGAACCAAAATCATAAACGTTACGGTATTTCCGTATCTTTTTTTTAACAAATATTTAAAATACAAAAAAAATAATTTAAACAAACTTCGTCCCCATTCACAGGTAATGCCTGCCTCATATTAGATAATTTATTTAATTAATTTATTAATAGAACAGATGGCCCAAATGCATCTTCCATTAAAAGAAGGCTTGTGCATTATCATAGAAATGGCATTATTTAAATTTGTGTTATTTCCCTTGGCCACCAACCAATTTTTAAAAAACATTTCATTTCCACTTTTCTATTTTGACCTCCTCACCCTGAACTACGGTAAACCTATGGAAAGTTGACATTATTACATGACAGTGTGTAAAATTAGATCAGATATGAATAAATGAAATATTTAGGATCTAAAGTATAACTTCCAATTTAAATTATAGAACTTCAACTTTGTATATTTTCAATTCTTAGTAAACTTATTCTATGCTGAAAGTTTTGTGTTATTTTCTTTTTTCCTTTTGGCAATCTGGATTATGTCCCTTGGCATATCTGACATTATTTTATATTTTTGAATTTTTATGATTATATTGCTTAAAATTCTAAAATATATATTTTATTCATTCATTTGCATATCAACTTGAATATAAAACAGCTTTTCTTTCGTCTAATCAAACATACCCATATATCACCATGAACTTTATTGATAACTGTTGTAATTTTTGTTCCACGCAGCGTTGTCTGTTTCACGTAAACTGGCAAATTGTGATTCTTGTTTCTTTCTACTGAATATGGAAGATCTTTTGTTTTCTCTCCTAAAATAAAAAAAATAAGCTAAA
Source organism: Mytilus galloprovincialis (assembly GCA_037788925.1). Classification (NCBI taxonomy): domain Eukaryota; kingdom Metazoa; phylum Mollusca; class Bivalvia; order Mytilida; family Mytilidae; genus Mytilus; species Mytilus galloprovincialis. The sequence continues at coordinate 7,620,207 of CM075334.1, read as the reverse complement.
AATGCACTCAATATCTTAGATAATCTATATTCAATATGAATGATCGCATCAATTTTTTAAAAAATGTTCTACATAATTTCCTAAAGGATGAAACTCAATACTGAACAGTTGACCTACTGAGAGCCTATCACTATGTAACCAGGTATTTAAATTAAATAAAAAGATGAGTGTGTCTAAAGACATAAATGCTCTCACAAAAGGGGCATAACTCTAGAATGTGACTCACTGCCCATATTGGAACTCTGTCTGCTAGTTTTGGTTCTTAAAAAGCATTGTTTCATAAAATTAAGATAAGAAAACTTAGTTATAGTGTGGAAACAAAAATGGGACAAGAGAGATGGAAGGACAGAAAGATGATCAACACTGAACTAAATGCGTCTGTTGCCTACAGCAGGTGCATACAAATTTGGGAAGGTAGATGGGCTATTGGTTGATTTTTTTCTCTTGACCATAGTCTTTTAAAAATAGTTTTTAGGTCTTGGGTTACAACCTGATTCCTATATATTTCTTCCCCTGTAAGCTAATTAAAACTTACTGTCAGGGGGTACCCAGCCTGATGGTGTTGGATATGAAGTATGAACAGGTAGGTCAGGAATATTTCTTCTTGGCAAAATTTTTTCTACAAATTTAAACTCCTCAGTTGATTCTTCAAATTGTGTCAAAGTATCCTTTGGTGGCAACTGCTCTGCAGTGTACAAGTATTTTATACTAACTTGACATGGAGCCTAAAAAATAAAATCATTTAAAATATATATATTAAAAAAAATACTCACTAGTGGTTCTATTGACTGTCAAAGTCATCTTAACCGCTCCTACCCAAATTCTCATACTTACATAACCTTATCCAATTCTTTCAAAGACCCTTACATTTTTGTTTGTCAAAATATTGAAAATTGATAACAATATCATGAGACCAACTCAAATGGTCATCATGCATTATTTAAAGGAGCATCAGCTGTCAAATTCATGATCAGCTATTTTACTTAAATTCTCACATTTGATTTATAACATACTAAAACATAAATGCAAATTACAAAAAAATCAAAAGAAACGACTTACAATGGAAAGACTAGGAATAATGTATCAGCTTTTAATGTGTAAATTAGACTACATTTTTAAAAGTGAATCCAGGGCCCCTTTCACTTTCGCACCTTATTTTATTGGTTTTGTGTTTAATAATTTTGTAATTGTTTACTGTACGACTGTATTGTTATTATAAAAAGTATCATTTTTTAAAATAATGTGAAAACATTGCATTTTTTTATGTGTTGATGAATAACTCTAAAATTATGGTTTGGTTTAGAGTGTATTGCTAAAAATAATATTTTTGTCCATTGTTTCCAAATTAAGTGAGATCAAAAATGTTGTAAACAGTTATCTTTCATGTTTTTCATTTGAAATCTTCAATGTTTTACTTTTACCAACCTAAATACATGCAGTACTAGTATTTACATAAAAATTCGTAAGGGTTCCACGGAACCCAGTGTCTCGCCTACTTTTGCTGTTAATCGCAGACTCAACAAAAATGAGGAAAAACATCAATAAAAATTTCCCTCTCGATACTGTCTTTTGATTGAAAGAAGCTTCCAAGTTTGGTAAAAAAATCCAGGATAGTTTATGAATCTAATAAATGTTTTATAAACTTTAACTGCAGACTGTATGTAATGTTAACTGGAAGAAAAACTAAGTCCATTTATAAGTAAAATACGGAAAAAGCGAATTTTTTTTTTACAAAATTTACTTCTGAATAATATCTTATGATCAGAAACAAGCTTTTGTCTAAGTTTGGTAGAAATCCAGGATAGTTTAAGAACATTATAAAAATTTTAAAAACTTAAACCACAGAGTGAATGTTTTGTTTCTGGCAAAAAAACTAAGTCCATTTATAAGTAAAATACGGAAAAGTGGAAATTTATTTTTACAAAATTTTCTTCTTGATACTATCTTATGATCATAAACAAGCTTCTGTCCAAGTTTGGTACAAATCAAGGATAGTTTATGAAAGTTATTAAAATTTTAAAAACTTTAACCACACAGTGAATGTAATGTTTCCTCGCAGAAAAACTAAGTCCATTTATAAGTAAAATACGGAAAAGTGGAAATTTATTTTCACAAAATTTTCTTCTTGATACTATCTTATGATCATAAACAAGCTTCTGTCCAAGTTTGGTACAAATCAAGGATAGTTTATGAAAGTTATTAAAATTTTAAAAACTTTAACCACACAGTGAATGTAATGTTTCCTCGCAGAAAAACTAAGTCCATTTATAAGTAAAATACGGAAAAGTGGAAATTTATTTTCACAAAATTTTCTTCTTGATACTATCTTATGATCATAAACAAGCTTCTGTCCAAGTTTGGTACAAATCAAGGATAGTTTATGAAAGTTATTAAAATTTTAAAAACTTTAACCACAGAGTGAATGTAATGTTTCCTCGCAGAAAAACTAAGTCCATTTATAAGTAAAATACGGAAAAAATGAAATTTTATTTTCACAAAATTTACTTCTGGATACTTTCTTATGATCATAAACAAGCTTCTGTCCAAGTTTGGTAGGAATTCAGTATAGTTTAAGAAAGTTATTAAAATTTCAAAAACTTTAACCACAGAGTGAATATTTGTGGATGCCGCCGCCGCCGACGACGACGACGACGCCGACGGAATGTAGGATCGCTTAGTCTCGCTTTTTCGACTAAAGTCGAAGGCTCGACAAAAAGCAATCTTGATTTTTCAAACACACCACAATAATACCAAATTAAGCTGTGTATAAATACCAATTAGCAGTAATCTTAAATTATTAACATTTAGTAATTAGTCATCAAATTTTTTTTGGGTATATATTCATTAAAAAAAAAACAACCTCATAATTCAAATGGAATTTGAATAAACATTGGGTGCAAACTGTAGGGTGGGAACATGTATAAGGTACGAATGTCTATTGGGCTCAAACGGACCTGACAATGCTACATGCCGCCGTGTATAAGGTATGAATGTCTATTGGGCTAAAACGGACCTGACAATGCTACATGCCGCCGTGTATAAGGTACGAATGTCTATTGGGCTCAAACGGACCTGACAATGCTACATTGTACATGCCGCCGTGTATAAGGTACGAATGTCTATTGGGCTCAAACGGACCTGACAATGCTACATTGTACATGCCGCCGTGTATAAGGTACGAATGTCTATTGGGCTCAAACGGACCTGACAATGCTACATGCCGCCGTGTATAAGGTACGAATGTCTATCGGGCTCAAATGGACCTGACAATGCTACATGCCATCAACATTTTAAATAACCATCAAGATTACCCCTCTATACAACTTATCACTATTTTGAAATCTGTCCTGATTGACCCAAGAATCTGACCTGCTTGAACTTTTAAAGTCAAACAACAATATCTTTTCCATTGTGGCATCAGATATTTTTTATTATGACGTCAAAATTTTACGGGAACTTTTGAGATGACCAGTAATCATGGTAATGGCAGACAAATAGCGATAAATTGTATTTAACTTGTATGTTAAATTTATATGATATCTAGCGGTGACTTGATTTAAAGCTTTTCAAACTACAACAGGTTAACCTGAACTCAGGATATATTTTAAGGTGTAAACAAAGCTACTTTAACCCTCTTGCTGCCGGAGGGACACATATGTCCATGGTTAAATTTGTGCAAGCTTCTCATCAATGTTGTATCTCTTTTAATTAGAAGACCGAAGCTTAAACAGTGTTGTGTTTTCTCCAATGGGTCCCAAATGTAACGGTCGTTATGTTGTGACGTCATATATCGAATAACGTCGTTGTTTTGGCAAGTTTACGTCACAGACGTCGAGCTGTCATATTTTCCGGCATATGAAATGCAACCTTGAAAAACGGTCAGCAGCAAGGAGGTTAAGTCTAACTGTAAAATGATGAACATGAAAACCCAAAAAACTCCAAGGGCATCACTTTAAATCACTTTAAATAGTTTGTGCACGCCTTGGCGAGGTAAACTGTTCACTACTGCAAAATAAACTATATTCTTATCGTTTGTTTAACAAACCGAGTTATAAATTGTGTTATGGGGCTGTATATTTGTCCTTTGTAAAATTCTGAAAATCAATCGAAAATTCTTCATGGAGGCTGCCATTTTGTTTTTCTTTTTCAGTAACGACAACTCTTTTCTGTTTGTTTTTTTTTAACTGTTATTTACACTTTATTGTCGTTATTATGAATTCAAATATTTGCTGAAAACCAAAGCTTTGATATTCTTTTTTTTTTAATAAACAGTACTATCCATGCGCTTTCTATTGTAGTTTGTAGTTTAGAACAACATAGAACTTCCTAAAAAAAGTGTTTAGTTTCCGACAATAGGGTGCACTCGACTTTGTATTTGTCCTTCATTTGTCATAGTAAAACAAACAACAAAAAGTTGTATCCTTGTAATTACTGAAAGAGATTATAGTGATAAATGGTTTTCTTAACACTTCGTTTTTTTCTTTTAAAAGCAAACTTTCTTTTTAACATTTTTCATTGATCTTGATGTTATTAGGCACAACTGATTTTTTTGCTTTTTTTTACATGTATATATTATACTTCAGTGGCGGATCCAGAACTTATCATAGGGGGGAACTGACTGACCTAAGAGAAGCCACTCCAGTCATGCTTCAGTGATTCCCTAAATAATCAACCAAATTTTCCCCACAAATCTGAATAAACATATATATATATTGTAATATTGTAAAGATAAGATTACTTTTCATTGCAAGTGGAACACTTTTTATGTTGGAATGCTTGGCACTGATGGATCCAGACATTTCCATAAGTTGGGGCCCTAACGGCCTCCAGTCATGCTTCAGTGATTCCCAATATAATTAACATTTTATTCGATCTATTTGATCCCTGTTGATGTAAATGTCCTTTGGTTTTGTGAGTCTTTGTTTACTCCTTGGTTTTGATTGTTATTGTCTGAAAGGATTTAATTTTAATTAGATTGCATTTTATTTCCCCACAAAAAGGGGGCACACAATTGTTTTCCAATATTTGGTCCAGATCCCAAAATCTTGAGCTTAAAAACATAAAATCCTGAGGTCCCGAATTTAAAGAAATTTAAATCCCAACATCCCAAAATTCGAAGCAAGAATTCCCAGATCCTGATGTCCAAAAAAGGGTCCTGCCCCTCCCCCTCTTAAAATATTTTTTGTTTGTTTGCTGAAATAACAAGAAAATATAAAAAAATGAAACCACATAGCTATATATATAAGTTAATATATAATTCAATTCAATATTTTATTGGAAAGAGCACAATAGAGGCGTGATCCAAATACAGACAATTATAATATTAAAACAACATATAAATGAAATAAAGATTCATGTAACAAGTCATGAGCCAATTCTATGTATACAAATACATTATAGACTGATATTGATACCATAGACTTATATTTCAGTATTATTATAGATTTTCGTATATTTACTTAAAACACACAATACAAGATATTTATATATATATATGTATATGCACAAACTACTGTAAAAGATTATTATCTGATGAAACGGTATGGTGGTCTCTCAAATCAAGAGCTTCTTCAATATACATACAAATAGATTTTAATTCCTTTTCAGACATAGGATTTAACATTTTGGTAAAATTTTCATCCAAATTATTTGAATTAATATCATTTATTTTATATTTAGATCTAATGTTTTTATATTGCGGACATTCAATCAAGAAATGAATCTCATTTTCAATTTTTTCTGTGCAAAATTTACAAAATCTCTCATTAGATGGTATTTTTGGTCTTGCATACCTCCCAGTTTCTATTGCTAATGAGTGTGCACTTATTCTTAATTTAGTGAGTTTTTTTCTAAGGTATTTAGGAATATTAAAATTTAAATATTCTTGTTGTTTAAATTTAGTATAAATTTTACTAAAAAATAAAAGTTTACCACAGTTTCCATCTTTTATCTTAGAAAGTTCAAAAATAATTTTATTTTTGTAAAAATCTTCTAGTTTCTGTTTGAAATTAATATTACAATGCTTGTTAAAGGATATTCCAATATATTTCATTAATTCAGATAGTTTATAAGACCATGAATTTTCTTTATTTGTGAGAGTTTTGTCCACTTCAAAAGCAGCTTTGAGAATTTCATGCGGACCACCAGACCGTTCACCAATATTACTGAGACGCTCATAATATTTAAACATAAGTTGATAACATTTAATGCTAATGGGTAAAGTGCCCAATTCACACCGCACTGCTAGATTGGAAGACTTTCCATGAACCCCAAGTATGTTTTTAAATATGGAGTTTTGTGTTTTTTCTAATTTACTTTTGTCTAATGCTTCAAAATTTGGTTTGAATTCTGATATCCATACTTCTGATCCATAAGTTAAAATAGGAGTTATCATTGAATTAAAAAGCTGGAGCCAAGTCTTAACAGACAAATTTTCACTATATGGTAGTTTTGACTTCAATGCAAAATATGCTTTTTTAGCTTTATCTGAGAGGCTTGACACTGCCTGTATAAATTTTCCAGAGCTATGAAAATCAACTCCTAAGTATTTATAACAATCAACAATTTCAATTGCATTAGAGCTGTAATAAAAGTAAAAGTTTTCTTTATTTACTTTAATTTTACTTTAATATAAAGAACTGAAATGAAGCTAAATTTAAAACTTATTTCAAATGAAGGAATAAGGACATAGTTTGCAAAATTGGATTAATCTGGACAGAGGATAATAAACCATTTACCCATAAGGTTCAAAAATGTATTTCTGTGCTATCTCCTGTGCTTCACCTACGAATAGCCAATATATTATGTTCCAGGCTGCACTGAATATTAATTCTGAGGATGTTACACAAGTGTGCTTAATTCACGAATTCTTATCTTCCTTTTAATAAAATCCAACATTCAACTTTGTTACCCTTTCCCCCTTTATATTCCACATCAACAAATTATCAAGATAACACTTTATGTACCTTGTTGATATTCCTATAGAACATGTGACACTTTAGATGAAATAAGAATTTAATTGGAATATAGTTTGTTTAATTACTACAATGTCTAGTATTGATTTACTTATACATAATATATATATCCTTCCCTTTTAAAAAGATCAGAGCAGTCGCCATGTTTTTAGAACTACCCTATGAGATTGACCTCAAGGTCAAAGTACATGAAGAATGGCGGCTCGTCTTACGATAATAGACAAAGGTGTATGAAAATGGATTTACAAGAAAAACGATGAATCAGATGTCTTAGGAATACTTGTTTTTAATATAATCTTTTCGAAAAATTTACAGTTCAAATAATCACAACGTTATTTTAATTCGTATGGCTCAATTAACAGGGCGATTCTGTGCCAAAGCGACAGAAGAGTACAAAACAACACCAGTTTTGGTGATTGTTTTGAACGCGATAAGGTTGGTTAGGAACTCTGTTAATGCCTAGTACATTCTCTTGTCCCCAGAGTTCGATGGCATCGAACAAAAACAATGCTTACAACCGAGTTCAGACGACGAGTAACCGTTTATGGACAGCTGTTTTTGATTATGAAGCCAGGCGTGAAGATGAACTAACCCTTAGAAGGGGTACACTTTTGGAAGTTTTATCAACAGATTCTCATATATCAGGAGATGAAGGTTGGTGGACAGGTAGGGTTGGTAATAAAGTTGGTATCTTCCCAAGTAACTTTGTTGCAATTGACATTAACAGCAGCGTTGCTAGTGGACTCCATAACATTCCATCAAATCGACCCTTTGAAATAGATTTCAATGAATTGCAGTTGGAAGAAGTTATTGGTGTTGGTGGGTTTGGTAAAGTGTATCGTGGAATATGGAACGGAGAAGAGGTTGCTGTCAAAGCTGCTAGGCAAGATCCAGATGAACCAGTTATTTCTACGATTGAAAGTGTCCGACAAGAGGCTAAAGTGTTTTGGTTACTTGATCACATTAACATTGCTGCTTTGAAAGGAGTCTGTTTAAAAGAACCAAATTTATGTTTAGTTATAGAATATGCAGCAGGTGGATCTTTAAATAGAATATTATATGGCCGAAGAATCCCACCCGATGTTCTTGTTGACTGGGCTATTCAGATTGCTAGGGGAATGAACTATTTACATGAGGAATCCCCCATTCCTCTTATACATCGTGACCTCAAATCAAGCAATAGTAAGTATGAAGGTGTTTGATTTAGAATACATTTTGTAGTTTAAAACTTTTAAAACTAATTAATATCAGCATTCCTCCCACAATTACATGTAGTAACCATGTTGCACAGTCCATTTGAAATAAAACGTGAGATCCTCACCCTGGGGCAGTAAGACACTGCTTTACAATTTATTAAAGTGCATGTATATGAGTAATTCAATAGCGCAGCAGATAAAGCAGTAATACAATGAATTCCTGTGTTAAGTGGACGCTTTAGGAAACTACCCTAATCAAGTCTTCATTCATATATATGATACTTAAAATTAAAATATTAAACATTGGGCTTGTAAAGTTCTTCTCTACAAGCCAACAGAATCCAACTAAAATTTTCCAAAAATTGAGTTTCTGGCTTGTGGACTCTAAAGTTAAACGTGAAGGCTGATGTTTTTACAGGACATGTCCTGTCAACCCTGTCACAGGCTGTGCTAATTTGTAAGGACTGGTGTATCTATATGTGTCTTAAAATATATTTTCCAGGATCAGTGACAATGTTTAAGTACCCTAGTTGAATCAGAGAATAATATGACAGTAATATACATGTACCAGTTTTACATTTGTAAATGCATTTGCTTGTTAAAGTTTTCTCCTCAATCTTAATCATGTTAATATGTGGATATTTCACTTTTAAGCAAAAGAGTGCACTACATGTAGCATGACTAGGGTCTGTATTCAATACTATTCATGTATAATATGCACGAGTTAAAGCCTAAACTGGTACCTTGGATGTAAAGATACAGATACATAGATATAGGAAGATGTGGTATGAGTGCCAATGAGACAACTCTCCATCCAAATAACAATTTAAACCATTAAAGGTCAAGGTACGGCCTTCAACACAGAGCCTTGGCTCACACCGAACAACAAGCTACATGTATAAAGGGCCCCAAAATTACTAGTTTAAAACCATTCAAATGGGAAAACCAACGGTCTAATCTACATGTATATAAAAAAACCAGAAACACACATAAATTACATAAAAAAATGACCACTACTGTACATGTACATCAGATTCCTGACTTAGGACAGGTGCAAACACCAGTTGAATCCATATATGTACAGTAGTACACCAGACATTGCCAGAATGAATCTATTCTTAGATTTACATTTGACTGGAGTTGGAATGCTACACGTGCCACTTAAAATTCAACACAAATCTTGATCATGAAACATAGAATACTAGCTATATAGTACAGCTCAATTTGGACAGTTTTGGCAACAATTCAAAACTTAATCCTCTATATTATCTCAAAAAATTTTTTTTTTTATTTTATGGACATGATGGATAAGTTAAGTATCACTTGAGTAAATCATTTTGATTTTAACATAGTGCAATGCCCATAGATCTACAGAGGAAGTTTGAATTTGACAGATCTATATCACATTAACTGTACTGGTCATGAGTTATGTCCCTTAGTTTTGTTTTAAATTGGGTTTTTTTTCTGGCTTTTTGATTTGAGAGTAAGAAGGTTACCTCCTCTTGCAGACATTGGGCCAAAGTCATTAAGATTAAAATGTACATTGTGTAGATGTAAGAATTATTTGTAAGAAAGAGGATCAAAATATTAAGCAATGTTGTGCTTGAATGCATGTATTTCATAGCTAACTATACATTGTTGGTTTTACTCATTTTTAAAGACATTAAATAATAACTACTTGTTACATGTACAATGTCACCATGTTGCTTTCTTGTACATTTTACAAATTACTTTGAACTTTTGTGGATAGTTGAATTGTCACATTGGAAATGCACATATCCTTTTTTTTAAACAATGTCCATGATTTTCCTGTGTTGATGGGGCCTCAGTGGTCAAGTGGTCTATGTACTATGTAGTTCTACTACTGTATAAATCACTAGCCAGTCAATAATGATGTTGTGAGTTCGAAACCCCTTCGTGTGAGTGCACTAGTACTTGAATCCAATCCTGAATTTAAACGCTTCTGTTGGAAATTTGGTTGCAACGTCAACTACAACTTAGAGAGAAATGAAAATTACCAGTAGAATAAGATCTTTGAATGAAATCAAAGGGCTAAATTGTGTGTCCACTCCTTATACATGTACAGGTATTTTGTATGGGGAATGACTGTAAGGTGTACTGGTACATGCTTTTTCTTGCAAGTTTTATCTGACCTTGACCTCTTGTTTGTAATTTTTGATGGTTTGGTCTTGTGTTCTATTAGCAATACATGTAGGTCAATTATATATTTTCTATATAATGACATCTGTCCTTGCCCTCAATTTCATGATTCTGTTTTTTTACCTCATTTCTAAGATACATGTACTATATATGACAATGTATTATAAGGAAAAGGTCAACTACATGTTTATACATTGTATATACATGTTTATGTTGTATTGATTTGAAGATTTCTGTTTGAAGGGTACAATGTATATCTGATATTTCCCTTATTTATATGGTTCATTGGTCATATACATATGCTGGTTAAAAGTAAGTTTTCTCTTGTGTGTTTTAAATGAAAAAAAAAACCTAGTAGACTAAAGTTAAATTGCAAAATTGCTCAGCAAGACAAAATCTACAAATTTATAGTCAAATTTCAAAAACCTTCAGTCTACTTTTATAGGAGTTATTTCCCTTATAAGTGACCATTTTTCCAAAACAATATTGTAGAGTATTTATTTAATTAAGATTTAATTAAAAAGATAGATGCACATATAGCAGATTGAAACTTGAAACACATGAACAAAATTAAAAATCATATCAATTTTCAATTTTGAAGGTGATATACATAGATTCTGTTTAAAAAAAGTAGGTCCTTAAATTTGTAACAGAAGAAATAACAAGAAGAAAAGATTATGGAAATTGCAAATTGTTCTTTATCAATGATTGTAACTGCACTGCATGTGTATTTAAACGTCTTACATGTAGGACAATTATAGTAAATATGTAACAGGTTGAACTACTTTTTTTCTCAATCTGTTTAAATCGATCATTGTCTGAACCAGTTTGTTTAATATAATTCTTATAAGTTTCCAGTTGACATACATAAGACACAAATATGAGTTCAAAAAGACTGCATTATATATTACATGATTGTGGTTGTGTTATTATCCTGCTTTTATCACAATGTATACCATTATAGATAAGGAGGGATTATTAGAACACCTTTTTAAAAAAGATCGTATGAACTTTTAACAGTAGGATAGGCTTGTTTCATTTAAATTTCAATTGAAAACTATAAAACTTGTAACATGATATGTTTGTAACCTGTCAAGGATGAATTCATCTTCAGTGTGTAGGTGGGTGGGTCTTGTTTAAATTTAGGACACTATCAGACCGGATTTCCCTGACCTGGACACTGTGATTCAAGGCCATAAATTATCATATCTGTAGACTTATTATTATCATATCTCATATAGTTATTATTATGTTTTTTAAAGATTACATATAAAGATACATGTTTTTCATCATGGGTTAAAATAGTGCAAGGGCTTGAAGGCCAAACAAATATATATATATGTTTCCTGTCCCTTATAAACATATACATGTACAATGTACATGAACTAATGTAAGTCCAGAACATTTCTCTACATGTTTTAAGTCTATCTCAAATTTTTAAAAACTTTTTTTTTTTAACCTAATTAGCTTTCCTATTTGTTCTGTCAGGAGACCAGAAACATATATGTATATATAATTTGGGCTTGCATATACATGTATTAACTAGCTTGTTTTATAGAGCATAAATAACAGGAGAAGCCAGGAAGAGTTTTGTGTTTATATTTAGACAAATCCTATTGGCCAATAAGTCTTTGTACCTGATTGACATACTTCTTAAGGGCAAACTGTGTTTACATGGGCCAGTAGATGGGAAAATAGACTAGACTTGTTGACCCTGGCAAATATTCATTAATTCAACCCTAGAAACCTCAACATCTTTTTGAATTTAGCCCTTGAAAAAAATCTGCTAGGCCTCACTATTATTTCAAAATGCCAAAATTCTGTTGGTCCTTTTCAAAATTTGGTGGTCGGGACCGCGTCAGCACCACTTGTTAAGAAGTTAAGAACCCCATTTTCTTGTTGCAGTGTAACCTTAAATAGATTATAATAATTGTTCTTTTGAATGGTCCATTTTATAGCAACTTTATATATACATTTTAAGGAATATTTTCAACAGATTTCATTGAAACATTAGGTATATTTTTGTATTAAAAATGTACATTTACATATAGGTTATTGCAATTTTAGAACAAACAATTATCTATATCTATATTTGAAATTGTCAAGTTTATATTTTCCTGATTTAATTCAACATCATTGAAGTTTAAATAAAAAAAAGTATTTTTCTAATTCGTGTGTGGTACACATTTGCAAGCTTGACTAAGAAAATTAATTTTGTTAATAAAAGTTTAACTTTGTGTATAGTATAAAACACAAACATATAATGACAGAAAATTGTTTTGATTGGTGTTCTCTTATTCATCACTTTGATTAAATTTGTAAGAGATAACGTTTTTTGTCTTTGAGGGTTAAACTGAATGATGTCAGATTTGAAAATGTGGGTTAAAACTGGGTCTGTTTCATGTTAAAAAAAAGGATCAATTTGTGTACATGTGTAACTTTAAAACAAGAGTAAACATTAGATTTATATCTGTCAATATTAGTGGTTGGCAGTGTGACACAACTTTGTAAAAACATAAACCTATGACATTTTGGATGATATGATTTTATTCCAGCTATGTAAAATATTTCATTTAATAACCAGACTTACATTGATTATATATGCAAATGCATTTTAATGGGTTAATTGGTTGACGAAATTGACATTAGAAATGAACATAAAATCTGTTACGTTAGAAAATACAGGTAGATCAAAAACATTGTCCATTCAGTCATTTTCTTTCCCAAATTTTTAATTAAAAAACAATTTTCCAATGTTTTACTCTTAAGGCAATAAAAACGTCAAATTCAATTTTTGGAATATAGGGACCATTATAATGTATTCATTAGAGAGGACTTGTTTAGTGATGTTAAAATACAAAACAGATTTTTAACTATCAGTCAAAGTTTGATAAAACATGATATATGTGAAAATATACTGTTTATGAGCCAGCACTTTTATAGTGAAAACTCTGCAAACATCTAACACAATGTCTTTATAATGTAAGGATCACCAATAAAAAATTCGTGGGTTAACTGTTTAGAAATTTTAATCAATGTATACCTTTTGCAATTTACTCTTAAATAAATACATATGTATGTGTGTACCCAAATGAATGTGTCTTAAATTTATCTGTTAATTTTATGATTGAGAATTAAAGCCTTATTAGGCCAAATAAACAAGTATATGTGGTTCCAGTTACATCTGAAAAAAAGTTAGGGTAGGTAGGTAGGGATTTTTTTTTATTTTATGTTTTTTTTTACATTGAGTCTATGGGAGCAACATTTTGACCTTAACATTGCTTAATGAAAAATGACAATAAAATCTTTGGGGTAGGCTATTTTTAAGCCAAAAAAGTAGGGACGGTAGGGTTACTGGAACCACACATATATTTTTATTTGGCCTTATATAGTTATCAAAGGTACCAGGATTATTGTTTTGAAAATTATACTAAGTATCTCATTCCACCTCAAAATTTAATTAAGATTCATCATATGAGAAACCCAATGGGTGGGGCTTAAAACTTGAGGTTGAAGGAGAAACACCCTTATAGTTACATAATTAAACAGTTGGGATACCTGTAATGGAATACTGTATTCTAATCTCAGAAAACGTTTTTTGCTATTTAAATGCTAACTGAACAAATTAAATATATCATGCAAATTATTGAAACTTGGTTAAATATCAATTTGAAAGGTAACCTGACTTATTTGCACTTATAAATTTTGCAGTTCAGTCTTTCATGTCTTTGAAATTAAACTTGTAAATATTTATTATTTTACTTAACATGGTCATAACACATAGAGTCTGACTACTTTTATAATACATGTATTTTGATAGTCCTGAATATTCCGCTAGTTCCTGGTTGTTTCCAAATTTGCATGTTTTGTAGATCTCTATATCACTGCTCAAGTTAACAATTTTCAACTTTTTAATGATTGTTAATTTTTGTTGGAAACAAAATCGGACAACATAGACATTTTAATTTGCCTATTTTGTATTTATGCAAAAAAAGAGAAAAAAAATCTTAAATGTCATTAGTAAACAAGCCAAGATGACATAATATAGTAATATTTTTAATGGAGATGAATTATGACAACAGTTATGTGTATGTCTTTAAAAGTGTGAAATAGGTCAACTTGTGGAATATAAATTTAAAAAACCAAAAAAACACATGACATCTTTTACGTCATATTTGATAATTGTTTTTTAGTGAAAATTAAAAATTTGGTCTTTTCCGGCAATACCACTGTTTTGGAAGCCAAGTTTCACATAAACATTATATTTTTATATTTTAGACATTTGTCATTGTCAAATACCGGTAATGGCTATATACATATAGTCTGCCAGAATCTCTAGAACTAGGATGCTTAATTCAGTTCATATTAATTTGTCATCTACCTACCATGGGAATCCCACTCTAGCCCACTCAAATTAATTGACCTTAGAGATGTTAAAATATAGTACAGTTTAACCTATTTTCCATGCTTTTAGTAAAAGAATAATAATGATCAAAGATGTGGTATTATTGCCAATAAAAACAACTTTTGCCCGAAAAAATGTAAACAAGGTTCAGTTATAAGCTGTTGAATAATAAAACCAGAAGATGTATAGTGTAAATGAGAAAGCAAATGGTATACATGTACTGCATATAATAACAAGCTTTAAAAGACCTTGACGTGACAAAATTTAATAAAAAACAACCTCTGAATTACAGGCTTTTGATTTGGGACTGGCACATACAAAATATGGAGGAGTAAAAAAATTTTGCAGATGCCCAAAATCATACCCTCCCTTAGTTTGGGACAGCTGTGCAACAGCACAAAATACAACAAAAAACAGATGAAAATGGTTGGTCTCATCAGATGATCACACAAACCACACAAAAAAAAAAACAATATATAAGTTTTTAAGACACAAATCTAAGAATCCTTGCAGCAACTGATAGCTTGTTCAAAAACAAAAATAAATAATAAAAAAATCATATATCCAAGACTTATGTAAAAGAAGAGAAATGACATATCCACCATGTCCACTCAAAAAGGTTACACAGGGGACCATTCAAAATCTTTGCACTTCCTGTCATCCTGTGCCCTTGAAATAATGTCCCACAGCCCTGACCACCATTCTATATTGCTGTGAAAGATTGTACTTGCCTAAAAAAATGGAAATGGGCAATGTGTCAAAGAGACAACAACCCAACTAAAGAGCAAAAACATTTTTTAGTGCACTTTTGTAAAGGGGCTAGCTGAAGCCCATTTCCAGGTGCAGGATTTTCTCGCTGCATTGAGGTGAGGTTCATTTATTTTCGTGGGTATTAATTTTCGTGGATTGCTTAAAACTTGCATATTCATGCATGGATATTTGATTTCGTGGTTTTGCCAATATCTGCATACAAAGCCTATTGAAAATATGTTATTCGTTGAACATTTGAATTTGTGGTCAACCTATACCCAAGAAACCCACAAAAATTGGTATCCAACGAATAAGAATGAATCCACAGTATTTGTTCAGGTGGTTGTTTCTTTGACACTTTCACTGTTTCCTTTCACAATTTTGTGTATACATCTATAAAACATAAACCCTATGACACAGAAGAACCAAAAGACAATATGAGGTCAATATACTGTCTTCAACAACAAACAAGTGTCATGATCCAATGTTTGAATGAAATAAACTGACACTATTAAACACCAAACTCCCCTGTTTGATTATGTAAATCACATGTTAACACTCACTATAAAACATGCTAAACACTGTAGTAATTACCAACATTTGAAAAAAATGGTGTCATTAATTATTACATGTATAAAAATTGTAGTCGTTCATTAATTACTTCATTATAATTACACAGTGTGGTCTGTGGTAAATGGTCAAATAAATTACGGGAAAATTAGTAGTACGAGTAGTACATTTCAGTCATTTCTTTGAAAAAGTAAGACCACTTTTTTTGACAGAGATCATAAAGCCCAGTTTGAATTTTAAGCACTTCCGTTAACTTCTTATATTGATGGCCTTGGCTTAGAATTAAACATACATGTATGATGAGAAATTAAATGTAAGGGCTGTAAGACTATTTTAACAGCACTATTCTGAACACTAATAAATAATATTATTATTATTTTGATGGGGAACAGTCTGCTGCCAACTGCCATGCTTAATTAACCTCTCTAGATTCTTTAGTTTTGGTACAGTTGTCTCTCCTTTTGCTGTTGCAATATGCATCTTTTAAATTTATTATTATGTCTGAATGTCTTCAAATCCGTCCAAATATACTCTATGCACTATGCTTTACTTAAAAGATAATTATTAGTCAGAATACGCAATGTTAAAGGGGGGTATGTCTATTTTTAGACCGGGAAACTACCCTGTATTCCACATATATATGGGCATTTAAAGTGTTCAGGTAAACAGAAACAGTCAGACGAACATTTGGATATTGAAAAAACAAAAAGTATCCAAACCTGCCCTGTTTTAATTTTGGTAGAGTTATATGCCCTTTTGCTGTTGCAATACACATCTTTTATACATATTACTATTATTTTTCTTTCAGTACTCATCAAAGAACCAGTAGAAAATGACGACATTTATGAAAAAACATTGAAAATAACGGACTTTGGTTTAGCAAGAGAGGTATCCAAGACAACCAGGATGAGTGCTGCAGGAACATATGCATGGATGGCACCAGAAGTTATTAAAACTTCTACCTTCTCCAAAAGCAGTGATGTCTGGAGGTATTTAAAGTATTATTTAGCTCGGTTCATTTATTTTTTTTGTGAATTCAAGAAAATGTGTTTGTTAGTATAAACTGTAAAACCACCAATTATTTACATACATTAATATTTCTTTAGAGGAAATTAACATAGTTTATATAATATCATCACTTAAACCGTAGTTGAACTAATTTCCTCTCACCAGTGAATTCATCAACAAAGTAATTTGTCGTAATTTAGCTACAATGGATCAAACACCAATAGTTTTTGAGAACTTAAACTTTACAACGATAAAGCTATGAAAACTCAAGAGAGAATATTTTCCTGTCAAAACTTCAATGGCTAATATCTTGAAAACAAGCACTGTGCTTGACCTATATATTTTTTTTCAATATAAACTAGTGTTTTGAAAAGTTAATTATTTTGAACTGTGAAGCGAACTCCCTGAAACTGGAAGATTTTTTTGTTGAACAAATAAATGACAAACAAGCAGGACAAAAATATTAAATACATGTATGTTTGTAATGCTATGCTATTTTTTTGTGATATTTGTAGCTATGGTGTTTTATTATGGGAGTTACTAACAGGAGAAACGCCATACAAAGGAATCGATGCCCTTGGTGTAGCTTATGGTGTGGCTGTAAACAAGCTGACACTACCAATACCATCTACCTGCCCCGGCCTCTTCTCCAAACTCATGTCAGGTAAACATCACAAACAAAATATTCTATTAACAGGTATCAGGCTAGTAGAAATGTCCTTAAAAAACGTTTTTTGCTGAAGAGAGGCGAAAGATACCCATGAGACATTCAAACTCATAAGTCAAAAATAAAACTTACAAAGTATGGCTAAATAAGAAAAAGACAAACATACAAACAGAAGTACACAAAACACAACATACAAAACTAAAGACTAAATAGCAACATGTACCATACCAAAAACTGGTGTAGATCTCGGGATGCTCTGGTAGTGTTCATGTTAAACCTACCAGTTAAGCAAAAAGAAAATCATTATCATTGTGACGTTGTTTTTACTTTCTACATTAGGGCTATTCCAGAAAAAAATGTATTGGGGGTTTGGAAGGCACATTGTATTAATAATACATGAGTGATGGGTATCAGAGCAACTTTTCACACTATAATGCACTATAATTCTCAATTACAATTGTCTGGGTGGCGGATGCTGACAAAAACTGCCTTCCAACCCCCCCTACATTTTTTTCTGGAATAGCCCTTACCCAAGTTTATCTGGCTCATGAATTCAGATGGGCAATCATGATATGGCATAGATCATAAACTTAAAACTGTGATTACTGTCTCTGATATTGAATATGATAACTACATGTATAATATCAATAGGTACCAACATGACACCATCAACATAAGCCATTTATTTGTCAACTGTAAAATCACAGACATGCAAAAAGTAGAATTAACAAAAATACAAAATTCTTTAAGAAAAATCAAAAAATGGAAAGTCACTTATCAAATGGCAAAATCAAAAGCTCAAACACATTAAGGATGTTTGATCCTCTACTTTTTGATTTTTTGCCAGATTTTCGGATTCCTCTGGTTTTAACCATGTATTGACATTTAAAAAAAATTGCCCACTAACCCCTACTTTTTTTTTTCATATTTTTATTAAATATTATTTAAAAAGCCATATTTCAAAATCTTATGAATCCTTGTTATTTTTTCATAGTTTTTTAAACAAAAAAGGTGCCAATGTTAAGTCTAAGAAAAATCTAGAGAGAATGATTTCCCGCCAAATTTTCAACGGCTTATATCTCGAAAACAAGCACACGGACCCTCCATTTTTTTCTGCTTTTTTAGTTTCTTTATTTAGATACTTTCAATTTATAACAGTCTTTTAAAAAGCTTGTTATTTTTAAACAGAGTAGCGAACATCCTTAAACAAATGGAAAACAAATCTCAGATACATAGAAACAAGAGGCATAATTTGACTATTACCAGAACAACATAAAACCCTACTAAGGGACAATTATAAGAATCTGAAACAAATATCTAAAACATCTTACAATAATATGAATAAACAAAAATGGAGGGTACATGTCAATGAGAGCAACCCAATAAAAATAACCAAAAAAAATTAAAAAACAAACATACAGTAGTAAATTCTAAAACATTGTAAATTTATAACAGTTGTGAATAAATTTGAATAAAAATGCAAATAAAAGTGCAGGTTACATAAAAGTTGTAAGAAACATATTGATATAAGTTATAACTGCTTTATAATGCAGAAATAGTATTTTTATTTGCTTTCGTTCCATTAATATTTGGTTGCTTTAGGAACAAATGCATTTTGGTTAATATTTGATTTTGTGGTTTTTCCAAAGTCTGCTTTGAACATTTAAATTTGTTGTTAACATATACCCCAAATAAAAAAACACACGAAAAAACTCATAAATGATATTGTATCCACAGTACTTTGAATGATACTTAACAATTATATATTTTAACAGATTGTTGGCATCAGGAATCCCACGAACGGCCAACGTTTCAGGAAATTCTGTCTCGTCTTGCGGACATTGCTGCCTCGCCATTTATGACTACACCTCAGGAGTCTTTTC
The DNA here is from genome assembly GCA_037788925.1 of Mytilus galloprovincialis. Classification (NCBI taxonomy): domain Eukaryota; kingdom Metazoa; phylum Mollusca; class Bivalvia; order Mytilida; family Mytilidae; genus Mytilus; species Mytilus galloprovincialis. The sequence goes on along the minus strand of CM075334.1, from coordinate 7,600,594 downwards.
AAACTATGCAAGAGGACTGGCGACTGGAAATTGAAGCTATGTTTGATGAACTCCGTAGCAAAGAAAAGGTAATTTAATCAGTTTACCAAACTTGTTAAAAGCAGGGAAAATTAAAATAGACAGTAAAATTTACAAAATATAGTATTATAAAAATAAAAAGATGTGGTATGATTGCAAATGAGACATCTACCCACCAGAGAATAAATGACAAAATGTAAGCAAATATACGTACTGGAAATCTTCAACAATGAGCAAATATCGTTTGTTAAAGTAAGGGCTGGTCCAGAAATGAATATAGTATGGGTTAGTAGACACTTTTAATTTTACCCAATCAGCATTTAATTTTAATTCACTTTTTTCTATAATTGTACAGGTTATCTTTATTAATTTTTTAAATTAGTGTCTCCTATCCCCTTTACAATTAGTTCTAGAACATCCCCAAGTTTTGAAAGTCCAAACATAACAAAATATGAAGCAATTCAAATAATAAACTATCGGCCCGATTTATGTACAAAACAATTCAAATAATAAACTATCAGCCTGATTTATGTACAAAACAATTCAAATAATAAACTATCAGCCTGATTTATGTACAAAACAATTCAAATAATAAACTATCAGCCTGATTTATGTACAAAACAATAACGGAAAAACAAATATTTTAGACAGCCACTAACGGTAATAATGAATTACAGGCTCAGGTTAATATGAAAATAAGGAGTAGTTGTATGCTTGCCAATAAGACAACTATCCATAAAAATACTGCCTCTTTCTTTAAGAATTTCTCATTCAATTTCTGAAAAGAGAAGGAAATGTTTATCAAGTACCACATGAGTACTGGGTTCACCTTGATTTTTGTTACATTTTTACAGTACAATAGGTTATCATTCACAAATAAAAAAAGGCTTCAGAAGTAGTACAATTGTTTTAATTGATTGTATATTTGATTTTTTAACAGGAACTACGTTGTAGAGAGGAAGAACTGACAAAAGCAGCATTACAACAGAAGAAAGTCGAGGAATTATTACATAAACGAGAGCAAGAGCTGAAAGAAAGAGAAATAGAACTTGTAGAAAGAGAACTTAACATTATGATTTTACAACAGATTATGGGAGCCCCAAAACCACGAATTAGGAAGGGAAAGTTTAAAAAGAGTCGTCTGAAATTAATCAAAGCTGGAGGCCCTGCTATTAGTCAGCCTTCAGGTAAAGTGACAATGCATTTTAGCTGATTTGGTTAATTTATGCTCAGAAACTGTGTTGGATGTGAAAATTCGAAGCCTTTTGAAACATGATGGACTTTTAGTGGCCACATTTTAAATTTCCTATTTGCTCACTAAACAGAAGCACTTAACAATTTGTTTTGTATGCAGCTGCTTTGAAATAAACAATAAAAACACTAATAAACAGTCTAAAGTCATTTGATAATTGAAAAAAAAAACACATTCACATTCAAATACAGCATTATCATACAATGTAAGTAGATATAAGAAGATGTGGTATCATTGCCAATGTGATAACTCTCCATCCAAGTCACAATTTGTAAAAGTACAAATAAACTACTACAGGTCAAAGAACGACCTTCAACAATGAACCTTGTCTTTAACTAAAAATAAAAATATGTGACTTTGAAAAAAGCACATCCATCTGTTACAACACACAACAATTTGTTTTTTATGCAGAATTTTTAAACAGTTACACAGGCTTAGAATATCATTTGTCTTCAAAATAAAATTTAAAGGAAAATCTGAAAGCTAGCAGAGTTTAGGATATTGCAGTCAGTCTGTAAGAATTAACATGACATATTCAGAAATAATTGAATTTATAATGTCTGTCAAAGAGGACAGGTTGGCAGATAAAAAGATCTACCTTTTATAAAGAGGTGTGTTTCATCATAGTAGTCATTTATAAGAATTAAAGGATTGATTGGCAAATTTTTATTTATTGGGTATTAAATTTTTTGACACATGACTTGTTCATGACTGAAGAGAGACAACTCTTATTAAATTTTTAGATCCAACTTAATAATCCTTCATGAAAAGATTTTGGTCTACTATTTAAGAAAAATATAACTTATTTTTGTGTATATTTGCATTAACAGTAAATTAAAACATAGATCTTATCTCGAAAATTAAATGAATTATGTTTTTTATGAATTAATTAAATGAATTATGATTTTTGTTTCAGATTTCCGCCATTAACATTACAGTACAACATGAATTATAATTTTTGTTTCAGATTTCCGCCATAACATTACAGTACAACATGAGTTTCATCCTCCTGCACCGTCAAGTCCTGATAGTCATGATAGTCCACCTCAGTCTCCTGCGTATACACCTGCTAGACTTCGTGCAATAGCATGTAAGATAACCATTTTGTATATATTGTCACTTTTTTTTTGTCATTTAAACATAAACATCTGGCAATGTAATATTTTTTAATACTTTCTTTGCTTTTGCAGTGAAGACATTTCATCGCTATGTTTAGTAACCACTTTACAGATTTCCAACTCACATCAGTTTATTGTTTCATGAAAATTGATCAAAACTGATAGATATAAAGATTCTATGTATTTGTATTTATCCTGATGGCATTGTCATAGGAACCAAAACATGTCGATCATATTAAATAACTGCAGAAACTCCTAAATAGTTGTAACAGTCTTCACATTTACTTACTGTATGGCAGGTTATTTTCGCAGTGTGTAACGTTTTTTTTTTTGCGAATAGAACAAAATCGGCAAAATAAATTCCGCCGATTTAAAAGTGCACATGTAAAGGTATTGATAAAAGTTTTGAATCTGCCGAAATAATACCCGCCAAATTATTTTGTATACATTATTCAATGAATATCGTGAAATTTTACACCTGCAAAAAAAAACCAGCTATACAGTATCTTTGTTCAAAGCTAAGCTCAGTTCAAAAGAAGCCTCAAATAATTTTGTTTATTTATATATTTTACAGATCAAGCTTCAGAAGAAGTAAAGGAGGGGGTATGGGAACTAGTTCGGCCTTGAAGGAGCACCTGACATATTTTAATTTTGTTTATTTATATATTTTACAGATCAAGCGTCAGAAGAAGTAAAGGAGGGGGCATGGGAACTAGTTCGGCCTTGAAGGAGCACCTGACATATTTTAATTTTGTTTATTTATATGTTTTACAGATCCAGCATCAGAAGGGGTTAAGGGGAGGACATGGGGACCAAGTTCAGTTCAGAAGGAGCGACATCAACGACAATCAATTTACTTTGCTGATGGAAGATGGTCTAAAAGTGCTCCAACTCTGAAGAATATGGGCGGACATTCCAACATCGGAGCTCTCAGAGATTTATGTAATATTTTTTATTTATTTAAAAATATCTTGTTTAAAACCATGAATATCCTTTTATTTAATGTTAAATGTTAATTATGAATTACAAGATGAATTCTTTTAATTTAAATGTATAAACATTTGTCATTGTTAAAACAAATACCAAATCAATTTATTATAAATTTTATTTACATCAAGGGCATACGATACAGTTACAGGGGAGGTAATGATGTTACTAACGTGAAATGCTATTTTCGCATCGTCAAACTGTGACATATATATGGAAAAAATGCATTTTTCAACTGATTTTTATCATTCAAACTGATTCAATTTGAACACGAGTTCATGGAGATAAATATGAGTTATTTGTAAAAATAAAATGCATGTATTTATAGAAAATTGTTATAAAACAGAAATTACAGATAATTTAACAACAGCTAGTGTTTATCTTTTAAAATAAAAAAGTTATGTATTTCTTTCAAAATGGAAAATACGTCCAAAAATTAGAATTTTGGTCAAATATCTGAAATTGCTCAATCATTTTACTCAAAAAGTAGTACATGAAGGTATATAATTTATTACGTATTTGATTTAATCGGGTTAAAAAAAGCCTATATGCAAAATTGCAATTTGGAATCAAAAGTGTATTGTATGCCCTTAAGTCCCTTATGTTTGCAGGTGAGATTCAAAGTAATATCTCCAAGACTGCATAATTTTTTTTTTAATTTATGATATATAATGCATTAAAATAATTGAAAATACAAATATAATTTGGTTTGTTGCGAATTAAAGGTACATGTATGTATTTTTATTTTGAAATTCAAGTATGTTTAAAGAAAAAAGACATATCTGGATTTTTTTAATTTGAAATGCATGGTAAGAAATGAATTTTAGATAACAAATGGAGCAAAAATAACTTGCACAATTACAGTAGAATGCCTTGAGCTTGTAGGTAAAAGTAATATCTTTGGTTAGATATACTACCCTCCTTTCAGTGTAGTCACGTCTTACAGAGATATAGATTGGTTATCTGTTGGACTAGCCTATTCTTAAAGGGGTTTTCTGTGGGACTAGTTTATTCTTAAAAGAGGGTAGTGTGACTTCACAGTTATGCTAGCAAGCAAGCTAACCATAAATATTACCTTTACCTACACACTCAATGAATTCTGCTGTAATACATTCATCAATACTCTGTTATCTTATCTCAAAAACAAACATAGTGGTGAACAAGTTAGTTATGGGGAAATAACTATATAAAAAAACAGTGTACTAGAAATCAGATTTTAAGAAAAGGACTAATGGTTGGTAAGCCTATTTGGAAATATATGAATTAACTTTACTTCTGCTACACACGGATATATATTGAAGATTAAAAAATAAAAACCTCATGGAAACATGTTACAATGGGAACATGTAACATATCTTTGTACTTAATCTTAAATTACACACCTTAGCTAAGATGGATTTTGTTAATTTTACATACACTCTTTGGACTATGGAAATGATTAAATGTACCTGAGCTTTTATATATAAGAATTTGAAAATGTGATATGATTGGCAAACTCTACATAATGATTAAATGTACTTAATAAGAGGAAGGTTTGTCACAAGTTTTGATACATGTATGATGTCGATATTTTGATACATGTATGATGTAGATGTTTTGATACATGTATGATGTAGATGTTTTGATACATGTATGATGTAGATGTTTTGATACATGTATGATGTAGATGTTTTGATACATGTATGATGTCGATATTTTGATACATGTATGATGTCGATGTTTTGATACATGTATGATGTAGATGTTTTGAAAAGTTAAGTATGAGAGTTATATGGTAGCTGGTCATTATGAAAAATTACAAATGTTTCACTGCTCAAATAAAAAATGTATACAAATGGCTAAACTTCAGATTGTGTCCTGTATGTTTAAATAAAATACTTACATTACTCCCCTCACAAGTAAAACATCTGCCTCGTTAAGTTTCTGTCTAATTATTTGTGGGATACCAATTTTAGCGGATTTTTTGGGTATAGGTAAACACTACAAATTTAATTGTTAAAAGAAATACAAATTTTCTGTAGGCTTGGATGCAGACTTTTACAAACTTGGAAAGAAAATTTCCACAGAAATACAATTTTTCTTTCGGCTTGTATGCAGAGTTTTTTTATAAACTTGGAAAAACTCCACAGAAATACAAGTTTTCAACAATTCAGGATCATTCCTTACCACGAAAAATAACTGAATCAGCAGTCCATTGAAAAAGATATTTTTATCAGTTAGATTCCAATAAGAATTTAGTTTCAGGATTCATATTGCATTAATTTAACCAATCAATTCACATAATGTGTCTTAACTTTTCAGATGATGATGAGAACGACTGGCCATCAGACGTGAACGATTCTAAAAAACACATTCCAAATGGTGGAGAAATGAGCAGTTTTAAGTTGTCAAATAAACGGTCTGATAAGTCAGATAAAATAATCGATAGTGCTTTAATGAACATGGCTTCTATGTTGTGTTCAGTGGCTATAGGTTATGATGTACGGGTTCCAATTCAGAAAGATGACACAAAAGTGACTCGCAGGAAGAGAGACTCATATATCGGGAACCGAAGAGATGCTTATAATCAAGCCGTTCGTGACTCGTTTATTGAATCAGATGATGCAGCTGCATATCGTTTTACTTCGGCAGCAGGGTATCCACATAATACATATCATGGATATCAGGTGAAACGGAGACCAAGTTTGAACTTCGATGATATGCCTTTGCAGTTTAAGGACTTTGCCGAATGTGACAGCCCATCTACTCTTCAATCTACAAGTACACTTACATCCCAGACAACGGTTCAGAGGAGGTCGTTGTATGGAAGTGATAGTGACTCACCTATTCCAGAACGAACCCATAACGTTTTACAACGTCAGACATCAAATAGTAGCAATTATGACACTCCAAAATCTTCTAAAAATAGGCATTCAGTGACGTTTGAGGACGATGTTTTACGTGATGCCAAAAACTTGTCATTTGTAAATACCTCATCACAAGATCAGGGTTCACAAAATTCCAGGAATTCTTCAGAGTATTCAAAGCGTCAGTCAGAACAGAGTGATCCTGCTCCACCTATACCTCCCAGGAGAAAACCTAACGGTGAAACCCCCGAGAGGCCAAAAACCTTGGACATGGGGCCACGCAATAGGCCCACTCTCACACGATATTCTGCCACACAGCCAATGTTTAACGGGAAAAAAGATTCTCCACAAAGTTCAGGTGACATAGTTTCTAGTTCCGATAATACACCGTACTTCTCAACAAGATCGAGTTTGTCACCTGGTCACACCCCACCTCATATTGCCCATCAGACGACACTGCTAGATATTGATGTAGACGGCCAGAGTCAGGATGGTACAAGACCATTACTGTACGGCCAAAAATTTACAATTTCTGATAATGATGTACTTTATTGATCAAAACCAGTTTCAGAGCAACTCTGAATATTTTTTTTTTTAAATTTGATTGCTGTATTTTTACCTCCTTCTAAAAATTTGCCTTACTGAAAGAAGAAAAAAAATGTTAAAGATCTTGAATGTCATATTCATGTTCACTATATTTTTATTTGGTTTTAAATTTTAAACTTTGCAGTATATTTATTTCCCTACATAATGAACAAAGCAAATTCCCAAATTGAGATACAGCAAACAATCTTTTTTCGAAAATTCCTGCATTTTTTTTTATATTGTATAATGTATTTATTTTTTTTTTGCAATTATTGAGTTCCATTTACCAAAAATGTAAAATCAGTTAGTGAATGTAAACTTCTAGCGGCTTTTCTCTGTTTTTTTCTCATTATATTTCAGTCAAAAAGATCAATTAATTACCACGTGTATTGCAATTATTTTTTATTGAGTTATTTATATTCATTGTAACTATATTCTTCCATTAAGGTGGTACCCAACACTTTCACTAAAATTAATTTGGCTCGTTTAATTTTCATAAAATTTTGACAAAGTATTTACTTTGACCCTTTGACAAAAGTATAAAAAAAAATAAAAAAGTTTGAACCAACTGTTTTGTTAGAAAAATTACACTGGTAATATAGCAATTTGACAAACACCAATTTTGATCACTGAGAAGCTTAATATTCCTTTTACAACACAACATAACTAAAACGTTTAGCTGACTTTACACAGTTATCTCCCTGTAGTGTTAGGTACCACCTTAATTTCACCTGAATAACAATTGATTAATTGGCTGCATAAAAATAGACAATCTGTTAAAGAAAAAGAACTAAAATGTATAATATATCTACATAAAGATTCTACCACTGCATTGAGTGTGTTACAATAGTATTTAACTTCAGATGGTTATTATTTTAATATAACTGTTCATATTGAGAAATATCTTATTGTGTGAAAATATATATATATAGAAATAGAAAGGGTCTAACTATGCAGCCAATTAAGCTGTTGTAAATCAGGTGAAAATTATTCAATAATAAGCACATTCTAGATTGTACGACTAGTAATGGAACATTCAAATGTTAGAGAAAAATTTTAGTTCACTAGTAGACATTATAACTAGTTCACAGTATACTGAACATCACCTATGAAGCATCACATTCTTCCAGTTACAGTTTTCATTTCTTACCTTTTTGGCAGAGGAATTGTATAAATTAATTTTTCACAGAATTTTAATGCTTTTGGTCCAATAAATGTACATCAGAATTTTTGGTCAAACTTTATACATGTAATAATTTTATATAAATACATTTAGATGTTCTACTGAATAAATGGACCGGGTTGGTGCATCCCTTCTTTTGTTCAATACAGAAAATGAATTTTAAATGTATAATTCATCTTTATCACTCATATTACAATGTTGACTCTTTTTATCCACCGAAATCTAATAAAATAAATGATCAGATCTTCATTAATCCTTTTCAGCAAAGGTGAATGTTCATAAATTACCAAAAACACCTTATTTTGGCCCCAAAAAAATCAAATTCTCTAGTATTCTAAATAGATATTACAATTGATCAAAGATATATATAACCCACTACTATCTTTTATCAATATTTCATAAAATAATTAATTTTTATGCTGGAAAAATAGCATTAGAAACTTCATTCAATTTTGTTTTAATTGACTAGAGGAACTTAAAATGAAAAATTTCTTTTGTTTTGCATAGGTTTGTCAATATAACTGAATGTCATTTTTTTTTTTTTTATCGCAAACTACATTATTTTCAGAGTTGATCTGAACGGACTTGTGATATGTACAGGTTTTTTTTGTATATTTTAATTGCTATTAAATCAAAGAATTTTAATTAAGTTTATGGAAGGCCATTTTCAGAACAAAAATATTTTTGTTATTTGTTATATATACTATTTGTACTAAAGTGTATTTGTAAAAAAAAAGATAAAAAGTGAATGTTATTTATATATATTGTGTATTTTTGTTATGTAAAAATGTATGTAGATAATGGTCACTCATATATTCACAATTTTATTACTTATTATAATATAAGAACTAGAATGAGTGAATATTTGTGACGAAAACCTGGGTAAAATAAATCTGACATCACACAATGAAATCCATACAATGGTGCAGTGCTAAACTAGTCATTGATTCATAAAACTGTCTGTCTTCATTGAGTCGAGAGATTTGATTGGTTAAATACTGTCTGTCTTCATTGAGTGAAGGGAATTGATTGGTCAAATACTGTCTTCATTGAATGAAGGGAATTGATTGGTCCACTTGTAAATCTTACAGTTGTCATTGTTTCAGATCAAAATTAAATTTACATAATGTTTAAAGAGAGGTTTTCATAAATATGAAATATTATAAATTGATAAAATCAAATATTATTTCAGGCATTCCAAGATTGGACCAAGATATCATGAAAATCAAAAATGTAGTAATATGAAAAATAAAAGTAGACTTATTTCAAGAGTAATTTTGGATAGTTTTAAAAAACAAAAAGCACAGTTGTCAATAAATCAGACTAGTCTAATGTTGACACAAAGAATTAACAGGATTTGGTTTTTGCAGTTTGGCACTTTCTTTATTTAAACTATCTTTAATATTGTAAAGGACACATCTCCATTAATCCTTAGGGAGTGTAAATGGATCCGCTGTACCCTTGCAGTCAATCAAGGGGTGCGTCTATACTGGCGGAATCTCTCAAGTACATACAATGGCATAAAATTCAAACATACTGTAGAATTGACAAAAATCAGTTTATTTATTCAATATTGTCTCTTTGGAATGTTTTTCTATTAAAGGCTGTTATTAAAAGCACAAGGATTAAATGTAATTGCAGGAAAATTCTGTGTATTTTTCACCAACAAACCATAAACATTGAAGCAGTTGATCTGATTGTTACCATGGTTACATAGGGATCTGATGTAAATAGTATTGAGTTCAGCATAATATCATTGTCAGATTTATGTTACTTGGGGTAGGTGCAATACTCAAATTTAGTTACGTTGCTAAATATAGAATTTATATGGCTAGTAGATGGTAGGTCATAATATTATCATCAAGCTCCTTTATAATTTAATGAGTTGTAGAACAAGAAAAGTAGATAATTTTACATTCTGTGGATTCATTTATTTTCGTGGGGTACCAATTTTCGTGGATTAAGGAAATCTTGCAATTTTGTGGAAATTGATTCTGTAGTTTTGTCCAAGTTTGCATGTAACCCAAAAGCAAATCTGTACTTGGTTGAATATTTAAATTCATGGTTCAAATGAAATCCACGAAATAAACTCATCGTAGATACCAGGACTAAATTTTGTATATACGCCAGACGCGCGTTTCGTCTACAAAAGACTCATCAGTGACGCTCGAATCCAAAAAAGTTAAAAAGGCCAAATAAAGTACATAGATGAAGAGCATTGAGGACCAAAATTCCTAAAAGTTTTGCCAAATCCAGCTAAGGTAATCTATGCCTGAGGTAGAAAAGCCTTAGTATTTCAAAAAATCAAAATTTTGTAAACAGTTAATTTATAAATATAAGCATATCAATGATAATTACGAAAATTAGTCTCCCATGAATAATAATGAAGCCACAGTAGACTCTTGGATTTTTATTCGCCAATGTATTATTTTTATTTAACAGAAACTAATTTTGTTTTTGTTCAGTTAGTTTTGTACATTTTATTTGAGATGTTAAAGTATATTTGAAATCATATATTGATATTCTTATGTAAACTTTTATTTTGTTTGCAATCCCAATTTGCCTTTTCAGAATCTTAAACAATATTGGTAATCTCATTGTACACCAAAATGAAAATAACATTAAGTCATTAGTGGAATTTCCATTGTTTGAAAAGATTTAAACCAATCACAACATTTTGGTGTATGCTTTTGAAATATTTCCCAAAATGCATTAGATTTTGAAACAGCCAATTATTGACCTGTATGTAAAGTGTTACTATTTGATTTATTTCTTTTAAAAAAATATTGACTAAAGAGAGAACCTTTTTTTCCTCTTATTATATAAAATGTAGTTCACTATTTTATTGTTGACTTGAATTTTAATAGTCAGTAGATGAAAATATTATGACCTACTCTTGTGCTTATTATTATGTATAATGGTATCTACTTAAGATAGTAGGCAGTAACTGTGATTTAAAAACACCAAACAACTTTCAGGAGTGATGTACGCTAAGGTGGCTTATTTGTGATTACAGTGGACAACTTTTAGAGTAGTGAGTGATTTTAACTATTTTTAAAAGATGGCTGATCCAAAATATTCTGATTTAGAGGTGTCGGGGTTTTAAATATGGGAGGGGAGGGGTAAGTAAGGCCTCTTTTATAAGAAATTTTATGAAAAAAAACAAATTGATCGTAATTTGTACTGAAATTGTGATGAGTTTTTCTTCTAATTTGATATTTTTTTTTTTTATGAAATCAGTTGTAGATAAATAAAACCCTGGTTGTTCCACAGTAATAACTGATTTATGTGTATATTGTTTTGTAAGCAGAATGACGACATTATAATACCACATTTCTTAATTTACTTGCTCAAATTTACTATAAACAGAACAAAATTTCTTATTTGTTAATATGTGTATACACGGTTTCATGAATTTTTAACTAGATGAAATTTTTTTTATAGTTTCTTATTCTTAACATTGTGACATTGAATGATTTTTAGTTATTAAAGGATTTTTTTAAAACTTTTTGATCTGAAAAATAAAGGTATTAGAAAAAAAATGTGCTAAATATGCATGAAATATTTACCAACGATCAGCAAAAATCAATCATTATTTAAATGGAGCAGAAATTGCTTATACAAAAAATCAAAATGGTCTTTTCTCTTTTTTTATATAACTGAGTGAGTGAAATCAAACGTTTCAAGTTGATTGTGTAAAAAGAAATAGTGATTAAAATCGAGCCAACTACTTTTTCCATATCTATGTACTTAATTTGATATTATTTTATATCATAATAATTTGAATATTTATAAATTGTCTCCAAATATTAAAGTGCTAGAAGATTTGAATTTTCATGTCATTTACAAGTCTCACATATCACCCAGTGATAATTTATAGTTAGTATATCAAAAAACAAATGTATTCCCTCTACCTAGATTTACTTCCTGTTTATGGTCAAGACTGAATTGTCAATGATAGTCCCAAAAGAGAAAAACAGGGTTTTGGTTTATTTATGTAATAGTCATATATATATATATCTAAAAGATACATTAGAATGTTAGCTTTCAGTAGAATATATTCTGGAATATACGAAGGATTCATCTATTTTTCTAGGTACCAATTTTTGTGGACACCTGATTTTATGGTTTTGCCAAAAAATACATAAGAACACATAGAAAAAAATGTAATTCATTAAACACTTAAATTTGTTTCTAACCTATATATGTATACAAGTATATATCAATGAAAACCACGAAATTGGTGCCCCACGAATAATTATGAATCCACTGTACTGCATTTTGTAGGTAATGTGTAAAGAATAGAAAAGTATAAGATTACAGCTACAGCTATTTTCCTAATACATGTAGTTTGAAGGTTTGGTTGGCTTGCTTGCATTGTTTGTATAAATGTTTGCACACGCATCCAATAGCATTATAACAGCTGAAGCACAACCTTTCAATTGATTGCTATTGTAAAACTTAATTGAAATGCTTGAGCAAATAGTCATCAAAACAAAACAAGCAAGCCAACCAAACCTTGAAACTACATGCATTTGCAAAATAGCTGTAAGTGATAAATGTATTGCAATGTTGTTTGGTGTTTTATTGATAAGCATTTATATTTTATTTAATAGATCTAACGCTGTTGTATATGCTTATTTTTATTTTATATGAATTAATATAACAGTAAAAACACAATATATTTCTGTCATCACAAAATGAAGTGTATTGATTTATGTGGAATGGGATTTTCTGAGGAAATGACCAAAAATAAAAACTACAACAGATTTATCTTTGTTTGTTAAGATCTATTCTCTAATTTGTGTGTGTGTGGGGCCTTGGTGACCAAGTGGTCTAAGTAGTTACTACTGTATTCACCAGCCAGTCAACACTGAGGTCATGAGTTTCAACACTGCTCATGCAGGTGCACTCAACTCCATCTTAAATGACTAGGATGGTCAGTTTTCCTATCGAAGGTCATGGTTTTTTCAGGACACTCTAAAAACTGGCTGCCACAAAATAGCCCATAAGCGGTGCTTAAAAGTGACATTGAAACCCCAAAAATCAAATCTCAATTATGGCTATTTTCACATACTTAGTATCTTGATCAGTATGAGAAAAAATATCAACCGTTAAAAATCTCAGAAAAAATGCACACATATTAAGGTGTCCACCCGCTATAATGGAATTGTTTGAGGATTTTTTTTCTCATTTTTAGCTCACCTGGGCCAGGTGAGCTTTTCTCATCACTTGTCGTCCGTCGTCGTCGTTAACTTTTTACATTTTGAACTTCTTTTAGAGAACCACTGAATGGAATCAAACCAAACATGACATGAATGTTCCTTATGAGATACTGACCAGGTGTTGTTACTTTGTAGCCGATCCATCATCCAAGATGGCCGCCAATGGGGGACTTAGTTTAACATAGGACCCTATGGGAAATGCATACAAATGACTTCTTTTAGAGAACCACTGAATTGAATGAAACCAAACATAGCAAGAATGTTCCTTATGAGGTGCTGACCAAGTGTTGTTACTTTGTAGCCAATCCATCATCCAAGATGGCCACCAGCAGGGGACTTAGTTTAACAAAGGACCCTATGGGAAATGCATACAAATGACTTCTTTTAGAGAACCATTGATTGAATGAAACCAAGCATAGCATGAATGTTCCTTATGAGGTGCTGACCAAGTGTTGCTACTTTGTAGACGATCCATCATCCAAGATGGCCGCCAGCGGGGGACTTAGTTTAACATAGGACGCTACAGAAAATACATACAAATTTCTTCTTTTAGAGAACCACTGAATTGAATGAAACCAAACATGTCTGTTCCTTTACTTTTGAGGTGCTGGCAAAGTGTTGGTTACTTTGAAGCCAAATTTTATCTTTTTTTATATGATTTCAAAAAAACAAGTAAAGTCAGGTGAGCGATACAGAAAGCCTCTAGTTTTACAACTTTAAGGATTTATTTGATTGTTCTGAGGATGTCATATTACTGTAAATCCAGAAATTTTGCAATGTTTTTATTATTATTGCAATAGGCATATAATCGCAATAATTTAAAATCGCATTTTGAAATTTTTAATATGAATTAAACAGGATTTTTCTCAAAATAAAAATAAAAATCACATTTTAGTCTTTAAAGACAAAATCGCAATAATAAATGCACACAATAATTTCTGAATTTACAGTAATTGTTCAAACTAGATGTGTTGGATGCTGCTTTGTGTAATCATTAGAACATTTCACAGAATTCATAGAATTGTGAGGTGTACCAGAGTCAGGAATTTATTTTCTTTTGCTCACACATTGTTGTTTATATGATTGAATTATACTTGACTGTCAAGTGAGAGGTTTAGCTAGCTTTATATGTCTGGTTTAATCCATCATTTTCTATATCAAACTTTGCACACTGTTTGCATAGTTTATTAAAATGACGTTTATCTCCAATTTAGAACACATTTGAATTGGTATTTTGCTGGAACTTAGTCATTTATGTCTATTTAGGCTAAAGAGACTACTAGTTTATGTCATGTGTTACTACTATGGATCCTTCAACCTTATGCAATGTTTGCAAAGCGAGTGCTCTTCTTTTGCACATACATGTACTTGAATTATTTTTCTCCGGTTTCGCATGTGTAGAATTTTTCTTCACTGAATTCTTATTGTATGATGTACATTCATCCAACCATGACCACTTTTGATGGTTCAGTGATCAAAGCTGAATTCTTGTGAGCAGCACAATCATCGGTGAAATCAATTTTAGGCATATGTTGTTGGCCTTTCTTATTTCTTATAGATTTAGAGCTTTTCAATATATATTTCCAATCAATTTGTAACAATTTTCCAATTTCTACTATTTCAACATATCTCTAATCTAAGGTAGTTAAGCATACCAAATATTGTTGATTCTTAGATGATCTTAAATCATAAAAAAAAAAAAGTTGTTTTGCAGTGTACTGATTTTGGCTCTTTTTCTGTAGATTCTTACATTGGTACCTGTGGATTATCTGATTTATCAGATGGAGGACTTTAAAATTGATCATTTAACTATTGAGATTGGATAAATCTAATAATCCACGAGTAAATATGTAATTATCTGTTTTTCTATTCACACCTGTTCATTTTGATTCATTCAGTGAGCTGATAAAGGTTATGACCCATAAACTCTTTGAATCTTTTTCTGAGATCATCAGCAAACACATGTTAAGTCAATGTGTTTCAGAAAGGGCTAAATTGCCACAGAATTAGAGAAACCGAACTAATATATCAGTATAACCTTCCCAATTTCACAAGCTGTCCAAATTCGTCACAATCACCTCATTATTATATGTTTGTTTTATAACAATTTATTTATTCCTTCTTTCTTAAATT
The DNA here is from genome assembly GCA_037788925.1 of Mytilus galloprovincialis. Classification (NCBI taxonomy): domain Eukaryota; kingdom Metazoa; phylum Mollusca; class Bivalvia; order Mytilida; family Mytilidae; genus Mytilus; species Mytilus galloprovincialis. The sequence goes on along the minus strand of CM075334.1, from coordinate 7,585,247 downwards.
AAATCAGTGTTTTAATGGAATCGTCTAGTGAATAATTATACAAAGAAATTTGCTTTGAAATTTTATTCATTGTGTACATTTACTAGCAAAACAGACAAACAAATTTAAAAAAGATTCTTATAAAAATGTGATTGATACCATTAGGTAAAACAAATGACATGTGTTAAATGACATGTGTTAAATGACACGTGTTAAATGACAATGTGTTAAATGACAATGTGAAAATAACAAAAACATGAATGTACTTCCAGAACCAATAACAATGTTTTATAGCAAAGATAATATCAACATGAACAGACATTTTACCATACACATACGAATCTGTACATACATCCTATAGATATATGTATAAAGCATTTATCAAAACAGAAATTTGTAACCAGTTATTTCCATTCTTGGGCAGTGTAACTGGTTCCGTGTGATAAGAGAGCCAGCTAGAGTAGGATGCAGTTCTTCTGTTCAATTTAAATACATGTCAAATTTCAGTTAAAATATCCTTATTTAATTTAGAGGTCTCTTTATAGCCATACTACCATCAAGACTTGGTTATTAATTTGAAAAGATTTGATATTGAAGTAATTAACAATAATGTATTTCATACCACTGCCCTTCAGTTGCTAGAAACAAGCAACATTTCAAAGAAAGAGGAATAACTATATCAATTTATATTTCAAAATTAAAAATTCTGGCTACAACCATTTACTTGAAACAATTACCATATGATTGCCATTCCCATGGCTGATTACACAAACTACTTTATGTTGCCTTCACAAATTTGTTACAGTACCATAAAAGTTAAATGAGAAAGAAATAAGGGTCAATTATGATATCAGAATAATTCAACATATTTGGTATTTCTTTGAAAATTTATCGAAAAAATCATATTTTATTCAATTTGTTACCCATGTGAAATCATCATTTCTAATTGCAGTTTCAACAAAGCAAACATGCTTTTAACGTTACCCTTTTAACAAGAAACAAACTGATGACAATGACTTCCATGTTTAATGTAACAAGTGAGCTAGTTCCAATATATAACTATTGCCTTGACCTTGACCTGTATCTTGATCTACTTTCAGACCGTGACCTACTTTTTGACCTAGAAGCAGATTTATATGAGTGTTTATGTTTGTGCTTCTTATGTTTCTTCTTCTTTTTCACTTTACTTCTTCCTCTCTGGTCCTTGTCTTTATCCTCTTTTTCTTCATCATCTAGTTCATCTGATTCATCATGTTTTTCTTCTAGCCTTATACTGCAAAATAAAATAAATTTACTCACACTTAAAGCTTCTTGAATATTGGTACAGTCTGTTAAAAGATTGTAAGAATCAAATATCTGGAAAATTTCTATGGTGCAACTCAACATTTTATTTTTAAAACATATGTTCTTGATTTGCCAAGGGGAGGTAATTAAACAAATAAAACTATCTCGAACATGTCTTGTTTTATGTAAGTGCATCTTTTTCAGAGGAGTTGTGTGTTAATGGTTGATATGGTCTGTTGTGCTTTCCAAATTATTTTGATATTCCTGTTACCTTTTTTAAAAGGTATACAAAATTAAGTTCCAGACAAAAAATCAAATCCTTTACCTTGGTTTTGCTTCAGCTTCTTCTTGTCTCAACATTGCCACGTATTCTGTCTGGTTTTCTATCACTTCCCTGATAATCTGAATAAACAAATCAAATTAGCATATGGTGGTCAATATTTTTGAGATGATTTACATAATTAAGAATCCTTTACAGTTATTGGTTAGAAAAAACAGGAAACAAATAAACGGAATGTACTACACAATGTGTGTTACATGAGAATTTTAAAAAGTACTATAGAGATTTATTAGGATTTAACACAATTTCCCCTTAGTGTATTGACGCATACATTGGAGTAATTCATTCATAAATAGGCAACCTTTATTTTAAGTCAATGCTACAGAATATTTATTCAGTGCAATATTTTGCTTGTTTTTTTGGTTATGAAAATAATTTTTCCGGAAAACCTAAGTTAAGGATTTTTTTTGTGACCATAACATGACTTATCTAAGTGTAATATTTCTTTGTAACATGAACATTTTTTGCCGAAAACTTTAACTTTTAAAGGGATAATTCGCGATTTTTCACTTTTCATCTTATTTTGTTCATAATACCATAAAAAACATATTCACCAAGTTTTATTTTGTTATGAAATCTAATAAAGGAGAAAATTGGGAATTATTAATTTTATTTCTTGAAACTTCCTGACTTATGTGACGTAGTTTAAGTCTTTGATGCATGCCGGGAGTGAAAATATCTCATTTAAGTCTTGTTCGTTAACCATTTAATAACGCCATTTAAAGCGCATCGACGACTTTTGGTGTAGCTATTAACCAACGAAAAATAAGTGATAGCCATGCAACTTTTAAAATTAGATCGTGTGGATATTTTAAATCGAATTTTAATAATAAAATTAATTCATACAAGAGAACATTTTTATGATTTTTTCTACAAATACTTTAAACAAACATATGAAATTGACATGATCAATAGTGTAATAAAAATACACGTTTGTATTTTGACCTTTTTGCTTCATTCTCACATTTTCACTTGCTTGTACGGTGGAAATAAAATGTGTATTGTTTTGTGACACCTAAAGAATGTTGAGTGCGTCGGTTAACTCAAGGTAATTAAAGGATTAGCATTATGTAATTCTAATCCTTTGATCCTCATTCAGTGAAATCTAGGCGTCACGGTTTACTGGCTTGAAGGTGTGAACAACATTTCGTATGAATTGAAAACGGGAGTCAGTAAGGGACGACATCAAAAGTTCAATGAAGGATAAAAAACTTAATTCACATAGTTTTTTCACTGATCCCCCCACCCCCCCTCTTAACTTAATTTGGGAAAAATTGATTGACCCATATAGATATATGTAAATATCAATGTTGGATAACCAAATCTTGCAGCCGTTCAGTTTTAGACACAGAAATCAAGGACTTATATAGACGTCCCTGCAGAAATGTAAAAAAAAGTTAATTAATTAACGGGAATAATAAGGTCGCACAATAACTGGATAGCTGTTGTATATTTTTATATTTTGCATAAGCATGATAAGATCACTTTTAAATGAATTATGACTTTTGATTAATTCGGTAACGATAAAATACTTTATTATTTTAATTGAAGTATAAATTCATAATAAAAATGGCCTTCTAATTACGAGTGTATGAACCAAAAATTGTACTATTTTAGATTAGGATCGGCAGTCTTAAATATTTCAAACAGATCATTAACAATTGCAATTATATAATTTAGTCCATCCAAAGTTATCTTTAATTACCTATTTAGGAATTAATGTTTTCATCAAAATATTTCAAATCTCACAAAGCACGAATACTTCAGATATTTGATAATTTTTTTAAAAAATTGACAGAAAATTTAAGAATCTTTTTGGAATGGAATCGAAATTTACGAACATATATGCTTTTCAAGTGTGAAAAACAACAACATTTTGTTTTACATAATCGGGAATGTCCTTAACAAAATAGTCTTTGTCTCACACCGTAACTATATCGGGCCCAATTATATATAATACTTTAGCTATTTGACCAACAATGTATAAAAAAAAAAAAAAAAAACAGAACAAATTTAATGTCATCTTTCCCTATTGTTTAATGTTATTATAAGTCTGTTTCAACTGGCAAGAATACCTATAAAGCGGACAAGCAGTTTGTTCTTTAAATTGCTGTCATTGAATATCAAGAAAGAAAATAAATCCCGAAATTGATTTGAAACTTTGATACTCTATAGTTTTCCTGGAAAATATTCACATCCCTTAGGGATTATTAGTGTACGTCCAGTTGCGTACATATAACATGCATGTCGGAACAATTGTGATGATGACGAATTTCTTCTTTTATTCGAGAACAATCTAATTGATATATAAATGTCCATAACTTCGATGAGCCAAAGAAAGTTATATATCGACCTGTATTTAAATCTCTTCTTCTTCTTCTTTTGGTATACAATAGTCTTTCGACATTTGATGATTACATACTGTTGGCATACGTGGACTAGTCCACTAACAAAACTTTTACCACAATTTACACAAAATGTATGTTTCTTTCTTATGTACAATGTATACATGTATATATTTGAATTTGCGCTATAGTTCCGTAACTTTTTATCCTGGCGTATATACGATGGTCGACAAGTGCGTACATTTTTTTAAATCAAAATTTCTGGTATGGTCCGATCTGTCCTTCACCATTGACAAAAAATATGTATATAGATTTTTATTTCATCAAATCTGTTGTCTATTTGGTAAACGGACAGAAAGTCACAGGACAAAAAGTCACAGGACATAAAGTCACAAATTTGATAGGACAAAAAGTCACAGGACAAAAAGTCACAAATATTTTTTGAACAATTGTTGGAATATATAAGAGAAATATCTGAAAATATTTACTTTTTAATACATATATTCATATTAAAGTTAATGGAATTTATCATTTTACTTGAAAAATGAAGATTTATTTTATTTTAATCATGCAAAGGACATATTTCTTGGCACCATGAAGCCATTTGAGTGCCAATCTTCTTTGACATTTTGTTTTCTTAACAATTATTTGATCATCTTTGATATTTTTTTGATAAATTTTGCTTACAAAGTTGGTTGATATACAAAACATCAATAAAAATACAAAAATAGTTTTGTAAAAATAAGCATTTTTTATTCAAAGAAAATAATCAGAAAAAATGAATTGTGACTTTTTGTCCTGTGACTTTTTGTCCGTGACTTTTTGTCTGTGACTTTTCGTCCTGTGACTTTCTGTCCTACATTCGTTTATTTTTAGGTATTATCTATATTTTTATAAATAATTTTCTTTACATCAGAAATTTTATTCATAAACAAGCGTATGAGCAAGGATTTGTATAGTTAGACTAACTATACAAATCCTTGGTATGAGTTTAGTAATGACTAGTATATAATATCACTTTCGGACACGCAAGATAGAGATGCATATTATATAGTTCAAAATGGAAAGTTATAAGTTATCGGCCGTGTACACTGACCAATACCCTAAGAAGTGAAACGATGCATGAATTTGCAAGCTCGACAGGAAATCGCTTGAATACCTGGACGTGTCACACCCCCTGCAATACCTTTGGGAGTAATACCTTTAGCCATGCAGGTGATCAGTGGAGCGAAGATCCTAATTTATTTGAATAAAGTTTATTACATAAAAGAATTATGAACTAATTAGATTTCCGAAAACAATTCAAGTTTCACGGAACACTTATTTATGATTTGAAACTTTTACTTTTTAACTAATTCCAATACTATCATTATTGTTAAAAATAACAGATCATGGTTATTAAAAAAAAAAAAGATAAGAAAATTTTCTGTATCAACTTAGTTATAGTTAAGTAGTCGGATAAAACAACCGTACGATTGACAAGATATCAACACGCAATTACGACTACATCGGGTTACTGTAGTTTGGGTCCTTAGACATATCTTGGGAGCAATTCGGAGAAGGTAACAAAATGGCCGACCGGAGAGAATTGATACTCTAAATTTAAAATCGATGGTGATCTCTTATCAAGCAGAATAAAACTTTAATATTCATGAATTTGAGCATTTTTATACAGAATGAACATAATATCAATTTTTGATTTTTTTGCGAAGTTTCCCTTTAATAAGATTTTGATGTCACAGTACACACATTCTGTCTTATGCAAGACTCAATTTGAACATACAGTCGAACCTCGTTGTGTCGAACTCGGTTGTGTCGAAAACTCGGATGAGTCGAAGTAATTTCTCGGTCCCGGTAAAATTCCCGTTTGATCAATGCATAATTACCTCTGATGAGTCGAACTCGGTTGATTCGAATACTCGGTTAAGTCGAGTAAATTTTATAGTCCCGTCGAAGTAAAATAATGTAAATTGACCCCGATGTCTCGAACTTCTGAAAGTAAGAATTTTCGAAAGATGCAGACCTAATCATAAAAATTCAAATCGGATATATTTCTTATGTTAACTCATCATTTTCAAAAGAGATTAAAGCTGAGTAAACATACTTGTTTGTATAACAGTTAAAATGACATGTTTATGGTGACCGCTAATTAACACCTGTGTTGATTGTTCAAGCTGAATGTTAGTGTGTTGAACAGTTTTCACCTGAGATAAAACGAAACGAATTTAATTGACCCAAGCCGAGATAAAATGAATCGTTAGATCTAAAACTCATTAATTACCATAGATAAAAGGATTAGGACAATTATAATAAATTCATGATAATTTAATGTTGAGCAGACGACCTCATGAGAGACCGTTCAGAACTAATTTCGTGCCGCGTGTGATTTCATAATTTATAGCGACTGACCTTTGTAAATAATTAGGTAGACTATTGATTTTATTTGTGCTTTATTTGTATCTGTACTTGTGTTTTTAATTATTAAGAAGGAACAAAAATGGAGATTGAATACACAATCATAAAGTGTCTTATCGAGAATTAAAAAAGGCACACTGTTCATTGTATTTAGTTTACACAAATCTCATACCGTATTTCATGCATTCAAAATTTATGACGACACACTTGACCTCGGATGAGTCAAACTTCGGATGAGTCGAATACTTTGGTCCGGTTCCTTTTACTTCGACACAACGAGGTACGACTGTACTTTCTTTTTGACCTTTTGGACTTTAACCCTTTTGTTTGATTATTTAACATTATTTACCAGTTAGGACATACCTCAGTGTACGATTTCCTTGTAATGTGTACATTCTTCGCCCTGTAAGATTGTCTTCTGCGTTTATAATCTCTTTGTTGTGCTAAGTATTCCATATAGCTTTTAGGCTTGTTTCTGTCCACTGAAAACAAAGTTTTTACAAAAAAGCATAAAGTATACAATCTGAATTTATCTTATTTATTTTTTCATGATGAAAAACTATTTAGAAAGGTACTTCTGTATGCTTGGTTTTGTTATAAAGACAAAAGAGATATCGATAAAAAAAAAAAAGACAGTTTGATAATAAAAAAGAAGAAAATTTGATTATAAAAAAAGAAGATATTTTTGTTTTATTTTTAAACTTTTAAACCTTGAATAACAAAATTTCTGAGAGGTCATTTTTCGCAAATCTAAAAAGAACCAGATGCTCTGCAGGGTGCAACTTTATACGACTGCAGAGGTCGAACCCTGATCAGTTGGGGTAAGTATGGACACAACATTCAAGCTTGATACAGCCCTGAATTTGGATTGTGATTAAAATGTTGACACATCAAAGGTTTCTGACACAGAATGAATGTGGTCTAATGAACTTAAAAAAATGTTTTATTCATTTTGAGCAATACACTATGCTGTTGAATATAAATACCCTCAGAAAAAATATTTGAAGAAAAATTCTTTTTAATTTCTGAAAACTGAAATGTGAAAAATTTTACCCTCTCCCAATTTTTTTTTTCACCTCCCCTGTTTTCTTATTCCAAAAAATATCTCAATTCTAATTGAGTTGGCAACAATAACTTCTCATTTAAATGCATCATAAAATATTAAAATATAAAATGACAGGCATGGTTAAAATTAATATTAATTAACAGTAACTTCTAACACTAAATTTACTACTACACATATCAAGACAATCATTTCTTAATACATAATTTTCAAGCAGTGTAAGGGAGGTAATCAAGTAATCAAACATATATATTATAGGTTACAAGAGCGCAATTATTTGTTTACATTTTACTGGCAAGTTTTTTACCCCAAGATGGTACTCAGAATAGAATCCTATACAGCTTCTGATTGGTTGATACAGGATTGGAATTACATTTAATCGAAAGCTTATCCAATTGGGTTTAAAAATTGCCAAAAATCATATTCACATGTTACGAAGTATAGAAAATATCTTTCATTTCTGCACGTCAGAGCCATTAAAAATATATGCCTTTTTCATTAAGCGAAAAAAGTAGACGATCTTTTTCAACTGCATTTTAAGTCAATTTGAGCTGCATGACCCTATATATTTTTTTTGTTGTAATGCAACACCTGCTTTTCTAGTAACAGGAACTGCTACCCGTTTTTCCCCAGTTTGTGTAGTCTTCGAGAAAAAAAATATGGAACACTAGTGGTACCCTATGAAAAAAGTGCATTACGAATAATTGTGCTCTTTTTTGGTCCCTTATTTCTTAATGTTCAGAGATATTAACCCCAAACAGAATACAAGCCTTCCCTTCGTTATATGGAACCTTGTGGTATAATGTCAGAGAGACCCATACTCTTAAACACAAGTTATCGTCTCAAAACTAGAAAAAAGCTTGATTTTGGCCCTTTTTTGGCCCCTAAATACTGCATGAATTGAGCAATTTCCCACAAACTCAATCCTAGCCTTCCTTTTATGATATGGAACCTTGTGGTACAATATCAGAGAGATCCATAAACTTACACACAAGTTATTGTCCAGAAACAACAAAAATGCTTTTTTTTGGCCCCATTTTTGGTCCTTAATTTTTAAACTGTTGGCACCATAATCCTCAAAATTAATCAAAACCTTCTTCTTGTGGTATTAAACAATGTGGTATAATTCAAGAGCAATTGAAATACTTATACACAAGTTATTATCCTGAAAGTAGGAAAATGCTTGTTTTGGCCCCTTTTGGGCCCCATAATTCCTAAACGGTTGGGACCATCATACCCAAAATCAATCCCAACCTTCTTTTTGTGGTATTGAACAACTGTTTGAATTTCGTAGAGATCCATTGACTTAAACTCAAGTTATTGTCCGGAAACCAAATGTGTCTTCGGACGACGACGACCACATCATACCATTATACGATGAAAAAGTATTTTTGCGATCGTATAACAAAACCAGTATTTAAAGGTGATATCTTTTAATACAAGGTGTGAATAAGCTAAACAGAAAACCTACTATCAATAAATCTTTAACATAACATTATCAAAAGATGGTGTTATTTTTCATTTAAAACTTTAACCTAGGTTTTATAAATAAATCATTTAATAAAGTAAATCTAAATGTGACAATTTTTGTACTTGTTTTATTCTCTACATTTAAATAAATCTACTACTCACATGCATCTTTTTGCTTGACCATTTCTTGTAAGTCAGTGGATAAGAACTGGTCTGATTCATGACTGTTAAGTCTCCTCTCATTTTTAGCTTTCTCCACTACATAGTCAAGAATAGCTGCCCTCTCAGCTGGTGTCAACTGAACTGTCACCTCATTTGGCGTCAAAGGTACTTTATCTTGTGCAAAAAATACTGAACAAAAATAAACAGAAAGTTAATCATTGAAGAATTACATCTAAGATTAATATTTCCTATTATTTTTATTTTCTAATTTTCTGCTGATTTATACCTTTCAGCTATTATAATAAGATTGACTTGGCTTCCAAGTAATAGTTTTAATTGTGCCTTTTTATGTGTTTGTACATAGATTTGCTATTTTTAAAAGTACATGTGTTTGTACACAGATTTTCTATTTTTAATGGTACATGTATATGTACATTTTTTGCATATTTTTAAACTCATAAAGCATTTTGATTTTCAATAAGATTTAGTTGTTTTGTTTATGTAGAATGTAAAATCTAATTCTTACTAAATCTGTTTTCTGGCTCAATGTCCCTAATGAGTCTCATAGTAAAAGACACTGTGCCACAATTGTGATGATAGTAAGCATGCTGATATTTTGTTGATTTGACTAAACTTTACTGATTGGACTTCAACTTCATCAAAAACTACCTAGACCAAAAACTTTAACCAAAAACTTTAACCTGAAGCTGGAGAGACAGACGGAAGGATGAATAGATGTACAGACCAAAAAACATAATGCACATAAATGGGGCATAAAACTATGGAGTTATTAAATGTTTACAAAGAACTGAATTTCAAGGAAGTTTCATTCTGTGGAGACTAAACTTTTACTTTGAGACCCTGCATCAAAAAGGGTTTTTGTAATGTGCTAAATTGTTTGCAAAAAATTCTAAAATGGTACTAAAAAAATAAAACCAAATATATATATGTGAAAATGTCTGAGTTTCAAAACTGAACATTCACAAATAATTTTACAATATCAACAGAGGAATTAAAGAAAATTTGATTATTTCAAAAAAAAATTTGCATACCTGAATTAGATTGCACATATTGACCTATCTATGCTAGACTCAGTGTTGTTCCTTCAAAAGGAATTTGATTACGTGATCATTTCTCTCATTCAATAACTTTATTTAGTTAATATTTGTATTTATCACTGATGTTGTTTATACTAGTAAACCATTTTGATTTGATTTTTGATTTTTGGTGTTTTAAAGCCACTGTTAAGATACGGTTTTGGGCTATTTCGAATCCCAGAAAAAACATGACCTTTGATAGGAAAACTGACAATCCTAGTCAATAAAGATTGGAGTAGATTGCACCTGCACAAGCAGGGTTCAAACTCACAACCTCAGTGTTGACTGGCTAGTGATTACAGTAGTAACTACTTAGACCATTTGGCTACCGAGGCACCTTAACTGCATTGAAGATATACTATACTGTAAACCAACTTATTTTTAGCGAGCTATTTATTTTTAGCATTTTGTGAGTAGAAAAATAACGCGAAAACAAATTGTCGCTAATATGTAAAATTTGGATCTTTCCATATCAAACTACATCAAGTATAATAGAAAATCCCAAAATCAAATAGTCGTGAAGTTAACTAGAAAGGGTAAATTGTGAAATAAAGTATATTCGAAAATAATTTGGTTTACAGTAATATAATGAAAATACATACTTGAATGATTCTGTACATGGTGGTCTCTTAATACTCTGTTCATTGTTTCTTTGTCTGAAATATAGTAAAGAAGCAGTTTGATGCACCTGTCCTAAGTCAAGAGCCTGTTCCATGGTTGTCATTTTTTTTTAATGGTTTTATTAGTGTTAATATTACCTTAACAATACAAGGTGATTAAAACGTTTAGCTGATTTTTACAGAGTTATCTCCCTGTAGTGTTATGTACCACCTTAAAAGTCAGGTGTTTGGTACTATCTGAAACCAACTTAGAGAATAAGTTATATTAACAGGGGAGATAAGTAAAGCTAGAAATAATATTTAAGAAAACTATGTGGCCATGCATAGTGCACACACACTTTCTTAGACACTTACATCAGGGTAAAAATCTGAGTATTTTATATAAAATGAAAACAAAATACTAAGTTTAACTGCTATATTTTTTTGTCTCAGTATTGTCTATGTTGACTAATAGAACAGTGTTAATCCTTTGTTATCTATCATATAATGTTGAGCTTTCAATGCTATATTTATGCTGTTTTTACTTACCAATGTGTACACTGCTACTTGTTGAGTCTTGTGTATATCCAATAACATCAGCCTTAAAATAAAACAATTGTACATTTGAATAATAGGCTTACATAAATTGCTTTAATTCCGATTTCCAATAGAAGACTTTCACAGATATGCATTTTCCTATTCATATACAATGTCACATGTTTATAATATGATTTAGTTTAGTTTAAACAATATTTTATTCAAATAAATTGAATTGGATTGGGCAACAGGCATAGCCTATGTAAGCCTTCTCCACAAAACAAGGTACAATATATTACATTCAAACAAAGCAACACATTCACAAACATAATGATAAAACAGAATTATTTTTTCAAAAATACCTCTTAGCTGACAGGAAGGATGTTTCAAATAGTTAACTCACAAAAATAAGAAAAAATAAATTATGAAAAAAGTTTTAATATTCTAGGTGATAAGCTCAAGCATTGATTTAGAGGTCTCACATTAAATTAAATGGTCTCCAGTCAGCTATATCAAATAATAAATTTAATAACTCATTTATAAAACAACATGTTTGATATCATGTACTTATTTTTACTAAATTATTGCACCTGAAGAAAAACGAGTGAGTAGTAACCATATTGATACATTAAAGAATTATAATAATATAAAAAGAATTTAGAATGTTAATAATAAGAAGAGAGAGAAAAAAAAAAAGGTTTAAGAAATTAAAGATATACAAATTGAATATATGAATGATATCGAAATAAAGGTGCATTTATTAGCTTTTTAGCTTTAATAATATAGGGTTATTGCATGAATATTGGGGAATATTGTCCCGAGTAGAACTTTTATTGAACGAGCTTGCGAGTGCAATATATGTTCTACGAGGGACAATATTCACCAATATTCATGCAATAACCCTTTTATTGTATAGCAATATAATATTTGAAAGTAAAAATTTGTTTAAACAAGATTTTGTCGTTGATGACGTCATGAATTTTGAAGATTTATTGCACTAGTGCAATATTAGAATTTATTGCACGCTAACTTTTGGTTACTTTCTGTGGGGAATATTATATTGCTATACAATAATATTAATTTCAATGTCCTGTCATTTCATTATTAACTTTTGTTTCAGTTTTAATTATTTTTCAGCTGGTTCGGGTCTATGAGCTTAAATATAATATAAAATACAGACATACAAAGTAAAAGTTAATTTGGTTTTGGACTATAAAATACATTTCATTATACAAATCTCTCTGAATTTTTTATATATATTCATGAACAGCCTTAACTATCTGCACATTGTCTTCATTACTCATAGATTGATCACCAAATAGTATCAACTTTAAATCAATATCAACTCCATAAGCAGACAGTTTATTAAAGAGTGTGATCCTGTTAAAAGTGTATGATGGACAATCAAAAAAATAATGTTGATTGTCTTCACATTTATATAAACATTTAGGACAGGAAGGTTCTTCTGTCAAAAAATCATGAAACAAGTGAGAACTTAAATTGCTTACATCGTTTCGTAATTGACAATGAATAATATTAAATTTTCTTATACCTGAACAAAAATATTTAGGAGGAGTCTCTGGTTTATATATTTTATCAAGTGCAGATTTAAACTGGTTAATCGATAAAGCATTTTTAGCATTAGTATCTAATTCATTCCAGAGTTTAACAACAGATGGTATGAAACTTCTATAATATGAAACTGTTCTGCACCTTGGGATGGTATAATTCTCAGAGTCTCTCCTAAGATTGTAATCATTCGGTGTGAGAAAACAAGGTTCTAATAAATCTATCATATAACTTGGAGAAAATCCATTTTTTATTTTATAAAATGTAGTAAGTTTATGCTTCTTTCTTCTGTCTGATAATTTTTCAAGATCTATTTCAGTGTATAATTTTTTAAGAGAAGTTGTACATCGGAGACCAGTAATAATACGAGCAGCTTCAATTTGAACACTTTCTAATAATATAATATAATATCTTTATAATATGATGTCTTCGTAAGCGTTATAGTTCAATAACATCAATTACTCCAAATCGTCTCTGGTCAACTGGTGTAACTTGTTATTTATTGGTAATAAGAATTCTGACCTCAACTTAGACAATGCCATTCTAATATGACATCTTTGCACATAAAATGAATCATTAAATTGTCAAATTTTGTAATTCATTCTCTGAGTATGTCAAAATGTAAACGACCACAAATATTAACAAGAGGACATTATACAAGACTAGAAAATCTTAAATGCCTTACCAAAAATGCAAAAATCTATCAATCTGTCTGAAAATATCATAATCAGAGATCGTAGCTTGTTCAGCATAAGTGTAGTAATAGTAAAAAGAAAAAGACTTTATTCAATAAGTATAGTGAAAACCACAAATGTGCCTAGACATACATTTGTCGCTCTTGTTTATTGACAGGCATTCAATGTTTTTTTAAACCAATTTCAAGCGTAAACAAATTCCTGTCTAACATGCACAGTAACTTTGATTTAAACAATTTCTATTTAACTAGTAAAATTACCAAGTCTTCTTTTCTGTAGCCAACAAACAATAGTTCACATTTTTCTTCGTGTTTCGTCAGATCTTTCCTAGGCATTCTGTGACTGCTGTCAAATGAACAGGAAACAATATCATCTTGCTGCAACAAATAAAATAACAAACATAAATGTGAATTCATTAAAACTCTTTAGATAACAATTTTTGTGGATTTCGTGTGTACAGGTGAACCATGAATTCTAATTTTCAACAAATTGCAAATTTTCTATAGGCTTGTATGCATGTAGACTTCAGCAAAACCATGAAATCAAATATTAACAAAAATACAGGCATTTCTCGTTACATGAAAATTGGTACTTCCAAAATCAACCATCTGTACATAGTGTTAGTACTGGAATTGGAACTTCTAAGAACTAGATATCATTGAGATGGGAGCCATCTCTGTGGGCCCCGCTGTGAATAATGTGCATTAAAAAATTGTATCTTTACCATAGGACATGGGTTTGTCAACTGAAATCAAAGTTTTTGACCTTGACCTTTGACCTATGAAGTTGTAAATAAATTATGACACACCCTTTGGTGTTGGTTTATAAACATGTCAAGTATAAACTTTGAAATCATAATGGTTCTCAAGATATAGAGCGGACACGATCTTCACCACAGGACACAGGGTTGTCAACTGAAACCAAAGTTTTTTTACCTTGACCTTTGACCTAGGAAGTTGTACATGTACATACATCATGACACGCCCTCTGGTGGTGGTTAATAAACATGTAAAGTATAAAGTATGAAATCATAATGGTTCTCTAGATATGGAGCGGACACAAAGTGTTACGGACGGACGGACGGACAGACGGACGGACGGACGGACGGACGGACTGATCACTATAGGGGACCGCCTTTGGCGGGACCCTAATAATAAGGTATAGGGGCATCTCAAAGATCACTTCAATGAATAATAAGGTATAGGGGCATCTCAAAGATCACTTCAATGAATAATAAGGTATAGGGGCATCTCAAAGATCACTTCAATGAATAATAAGGTATAGGGGCATCTCAAAGATCACTTCAATGAATAATAAAAGTATAGGGGCATCTCAAAGATCACTTCAATGAATAATAAGGTATAGGGGCATCTCAAAGATCACTTCAATGAATAATAATGTATAGGGCATCTCAAAGATCACTTCAATGAATAATAAGGTATAGGGGCATCTCAAAGATCACTTCAATGAATAATAAGGTATAGGGGCATCTCAAAGATCACTTCAATGAATAATAAGGTATAGGGGCATCTCAAAGATCATTTAATTTGGCCAACTATCAAAAAACATCTATACCTTATCTTTGAAAGAATTTGCGATTCCTGTGGTGTATGATACCTTTATAAAGTGCTCTGGTGTCCATCCTACATACTCCAGGATATGTGTAACTTCACTCTGGCATTCTTTAAGATATTCTTCTAATTCATTTACAGTACTGTCCCTATCTTCCAACAAGTTATATTCCATCATCTTTCTGAATAAGAATGATTTATATCATTAAAAAGAAAACATCAATAAAATGAAATTAATGAGTGTTATATTTATCTTTTTAATACTGGTTAATTAAATCATTACAGTGTGTACTGGCTGGTCATTATCGTGTATGATACGATTTTGACACGCCTACAAAATAATATAGTTTTTAATTTTAATAATCCGATCAAGTATTACATGGATCTATCAGCAGATAGACATACTTGTTTAACTGTAATTTTAAAATGCAGTGTTTCCTTTTTTTTCAGGTCATGCTAACATTTTTGTGCTTTGTTAAGATATTACCATAAAAGATTTGATGTGAAATACCTGAACGTATAAGATGTCTGCATGTTAATTTATATTTATGAATGATATCCCTGTACTGAGGATAAAATTTAGTAAACAAATGTATATGTTTTGACTAGTTTGTTATATCAAAATCACCGGTGTAATAATTTTTCAGTAATACAGAGATTTCTTTCGTTAAAATCAATTATGTTGTTACATTCAAGAGCCATATTGAGTAAAATTACAGGTTTCCTGTCCTGGCCTGGTAATTGACAGGCTCTAGGTTAATTAATGCATTGTGTAAATGTAGATACAAATACATGCTTAGCTTATCTAAAAGGCTAGTGCTTTGCAGTACACCTTATTGCCATTACTGGACACCACAAAGGTTCTCTTAACCCTCTTAGTGCGTAGCTAAATTTCAAAACATTGTCAAGAAACCGGTCTATTTCAGTTAAAAATACCAAAAACAGTAAATTGTTATGTTAACTCAAATAATTGAAGAATTACTAAGCATAAAAGTTAACATGTTTATTTTTTTTAAAACATAACATTATTTATAAATATGACATGACGTAACGTCATAATGATGATCATGTCACGTCCTAAGGAAGTTTCTCGCTATTCAATTAGCTAAAGTCAAGCACTTTGCAGTGTTTTGAAGAAATGTTCAGTTTTCACAAAACAGCACTATACTTTACAAGATTTCAAGTCAGTTTTACTTATTTTCAGTTGGTCATCTTAGAACAATCAAATATCATATTAGATAAAGCACATTTAAATAAAGATGACTTTGCATACTCCAAGTGTACTTCAACATACATGACATATACAACATGACACATAATGTAAATGAAACATAATGCATGACATGCATAATAAGAGAAAATTAATTATATGCAATTGCTGTATCTATAACTACATATATATAGGAAGATGTGGTGTACATGTCTATTTTTTGTATAGTACTTCCACTATTTATGGTAGACTAATATTATCTCATATATATTACAAATGTGGTTGGCATCAGTCATTTTATTTTGATTGATTAAATATGATACTGATTTGATAACATTATCTTTAAACAATTTTTGAAAACTTAAACATAAATTCTCCCAAAAGTTTTTATATTGGGGACATTATAAAAGGAAGTGTGCACAATATTCTGTGTTATCTATGCAAAATTGACAGAAACTTTTAGTTGCTACTGCTTTGTGTAAACTGTAGCACCCCGTTTCAATAGCAAGTGATTACTGTTATGTTTATCTTTTTAATACTGGTTAATGAAATCATTACAGTGTGTATTGGCTGGTCATTATCGCGTATGGTACGATTTTGACACGCCTACATAGCTAATAAATATTCATGACTTTATAGATAAGAACAGCATGTGTAGCCAAAAACTTAGGGAGTTGTAGATTTGTAGCGTAAAGGTTTACTAGATGTAGTTTTAAAAAAATAAAAAAGATACAGAAATATTGTTTTTAATTATTAGTATCCGAGCAAATAAAACACGGATCTATCATTACAGTGCAATTATTTATAAATCGTGAGAAGAAAGCTCTCATATTTTGGTATATCAAAGCATAGGTAAGCTTTTTAAAATCAAACAATGAGCAAGTTATACAATACAATCCGAGTTAAATAGTGCTGCGTTATTAGATTTAATATGCTCAAGTTGATATAATGTTATAAAGGATGCAAGTGTCCCAAAATAAATATTGTCACACCTTTTCTTTAATGGTTAATTTACTTTTATAAATTGTGACATTTTTTTAAACACATTTATTTATAGTGAATTGGGAAACAAGTTATTGCAACTTATATTAATCACTTTCCACTTTGCAGGTTCTAGTGCTGGCTTGTAGCCGCATTAGCCTACCCTTTTAGAAATCTACAAGGGAGTCTTTACCTGCAAGAGATATGACTCTCTCATAACACGAATGACGTCTAATAATATATATATATATATGATGTAATGATGACATTTTATGAAAAAAGATTGACGCGGTAAAATGAAAACAACAAAAAATAATACACATAATGAATAAAATATATGAAATTTATTCAAATAATTGAAGGAAAGGTGTTTTTGAGAAATATTACGAAAGGGAAAAAATTATATATTTTTTTACACAAAGGACATATATAATGTCCTTCCCACAGTAAGAGGGTTAAAGTTTGAAGTCATAATAGAAAAAGGATTTTTGTATGACGTCAATACTTCAAGAGACGCTTCTTTGGTCAACATAAACAGATTTCCAAAAAGTGATAAGGTGAAGCCATAGGAGCCCAATTTACCTGAATAAAAAGGGGGAGGCATTGCCTTCCATAACATTTTTTTTATTTTTAAAATTTGATGTAATATTTATTGAAATTTACATCATTGGTAACATAATTCTGTGACTTATAATCATGAGAAGTGTAGTGTCAGAACAAATTATTCACTATCAGTCCCAAAATTATAATTTAGATAGTCGACCTTCCCATGCCCATATATAGAAACAAGTGCGTGTCACTGGATCAGCATGCTAAACATTTATTTTTGTATGAAATTAAATAACATTCAATTTTAACTTGACCTTAACAGGGTACACACCAACACGAATCAGGGGAGTTGGATACAAGACATCATTTTAGTATTCCTACACTATATTCCCATTTCGGGTTTTGGTTAGATCTGCATCTTGTTTACAGGGCGAAAATAACCACCTCGACCCAAACTCACCTCGCCCGAAGATAAAATGATACTAAAAAAATATACGGGTGATCTTTGCTTACATTAATATTTACTGTCATTATATTTGCGATGCAAATTTTAATTCAAACAATTAATATGATATTTATTTTATCTAGTCTTTAGTCTTTAGTGAGTGTCAATGTGACCCTATATTAATAAATCTCTGTATTTAGATCACTCTGGTAATTTTATGTCGCTATCAGTGGTGTAGCTGGGTTATTTTTACGTGTACGCCCGAGCCTTAGCGAGGGGTCTGAGGGGGTGCCAACCGCTCAATGTCAAAGCACCTGCTGGTAGTGGTTTCGAGGGGACGAAGTCCCCGAAATCTATCGAGTTATCGAGAATGAGATCTACCATTCCTGTCAGTAAAAATTCATTAGTAGCAACAGAGACATATACATGTATTATATGTCTCTGGTAGCAACAAACTTTTGAATCTAATTGGTTTATTTTTTATGTTTCATTTTGAAATATGTTCAACTTATTCATCGTGTAAGCTAGTGGTCATTGGTTTTTAGAGAAAACGTCCAAACCAATATTACTTTCAAATATGTTTAAAGAGAGCCGTGAGTGAGCATACAATCGACAAAAGCACCTTTTAATAGACATGAAAATTTATTTCTAACAGGTGCAATATAAAAATTCCCTGGAACACCTATGATTTCTTCCCACAAAAAGTGAATCAATTTATCAGTCCTTTAAATTGTTTAAAAAAAACTAAAATTCTCTTTTTATATTTTTTCTTGATCTAGAATATTAAAGTGTGCCAATATTTCATCGGATTTTGTCTAATGCTTAGTCCGTTGCTGTGTGTGTTACATTTTAATGTTGTGTCGTTGTTCTCCTCTAATATTTAATGCGTTTCCCTCAGTTTTAGTTTGTTACCCCGATTTTGTTTTTTGTCCATAGATTTATGAGTTTTGAACAGCTGTATACTACTGTTGCCTTTATTCGTGACAATCTATGAAGTTTTATAAATTGATCATGAAAAAAACAATTAATTGCGTAAAGAAAGTCCGGCTATGAGTAAAGATCAGAAAATGAACGAAAACAAATGCTTTCAAAATTTGCTTCAGACATTAATCATAAAAAACCTCTTCCAAACTTTTATAAAATTCGATAAAGGTTTGACAAAGTAGTAAAATGTAATTAAGAATTAACAAACTTTAAGCCCAAACTGTGACCACTTATTACTTGCAGAAAGAATACCTTTTATCCGTTAAATGCGGGAAAATTAAGGCATTATTATAATTGCTCTGGATACTCTTTTGATCATAAACATTTTTCTTCCAACTTTCGTAAAATTTCACGGAGAGCCATTCAAAACACTTTATCCATTCGAAATCCTAATATTGACGCCGCCGACGACGCGTTGACTCACTTTTTAGACATAAATCACAGGCTCGACATAAAACATTTGTAAAAATGCAAACCGCATATCGAATCTCAGCAGATAATGAATTGCATTAAATATAAGAAAAGTACGCAGAATTCTAAGTAGATTCAGACTTTTACAGAAAATTGGAAGAAATCTATAATAGGATCTAGTTGATTAAAGTAAATTCAGTTCCTTTTCATTCACAATTACAATCCACTGCAGAAAGAATCACACGGCTGATGTGCTATTAACCAGATTTTCTTATTCTTGAACACCAAATGTAGTGAAATGATGAAAATTAGTGAAGAAAACAAACTTTTAAAAGAGAAAACTGACTCTCAATTTAATGAAATATTATCTCTCAAATCACAGCTATCGAGCATGTATTTACCTACACAGCAACAAAATGAGCAGCATTTTGCTAATGGGTCCTTCAACAATGAAGGCAAATCTAACAAACCTACAGCTCTATTTATTGGCACATCAAACATTGATAGGATTAATGAAAACAAACTCTCAACGGCAGTGGATATAACGAAAACTACAGCATATACTTTAGATGAAGCCTACGAGGTAATCTCAACCGCACAGTGTAGCCCTGATGTTGTTATAATACATTCACTAACTAACGACGTTAAAAACAACAACCCAAATGAATGCATGGACAAGCTACAAATGGTAGTAGAATCAATTTCTAGCAAATGGAAAGAAGCTAAAACCATAGTGTCACTAACTACTCCCCGCCTTGATAATCGCTTACATCGTCTTAATTCAGAAATCATTGATGGACTAGTAAAACGAAGATATCTAGACAATAAAGATGTATATGTTTCTGACAACTCAAACATGTGGCATGGGCAAGTCTCAATACAACAACTCTTAAATGAAGATAAATTTCACTTGTCAGAGAGGGGAACATCAATGTTGGCTTCTAACATTAAGAATGCATTACATACTGTCTTAGGTATTAAGGTACAACAAAGGAACAACAGATATTCCAGATCCACTGACCGTGCTCGTCAACAGTATCGGCCACAACATCGCCAATCATTTAACAATTATCATGATCATAATGAGCAAAATAGGGTCAAGTTCAAAAGAACAGGGTAAACCATGAAAATATACTTATTGTACTATCTTTTTATTTTTTCCTATAATAGAATCAGCAAGGTATTTGATTAACTCAGATAATAGCCAGCTAATTGATCTATATTTGTTCAAAAGTGTTATCTGTATATCTTTGGAAAATTAAAAGCTGATAAAAGGTAGTTAGTTACAAGTGGTAACTTTTTTTTTTCTTTTTCTGGCAAGTAGCCAATTTGTCTCTGAGACTAATTCATTTTTTGTTTTTTTGTTGTTTATTTTATTTTTAAAAGTTTTTGTTGCTCATTATTAGTAGCCTATTTTGTTACCAATTAAGAAACATTACTGGAAACAAGTGAATTTGGTGTCTAATTTAGATTTTTAAATATGGCTAAACATGGTCGTTCTATTGTTAAGAACAATTTGAAAATATGTTACTGGAACATTGGTGGTATAAATACACATAATATGTATAAGTTACAAGATCACCTTTTTGTACAAGAAATAAAAGATTATGATGTGGTTATTTTAGCAGAAACACATATTGGATATGATGTTAACTTAAATGTTGAAGGTTTTAATTATTTTCCTGTTTGTAGAAATATTTCAACCAATGGAAGATACTATGGTGGGTTAGGCATTTTTCGAAGGACATCTTTAAAAGATCATATCAAAATAATTCAGATTACATTGCACAAGATAGCTCCAGGTATCTTCCATTGTTTGAATCTTATAAACCTGATAATCAAATTCGATTTAGAAAGAATTGTGATGAAACACTTGATAGTAGAGGGAAAGAGATTATTGATTTATGCATAAGCAATCAAATGCGAGTTGTAAATGGTAGATGCATGGGTGATTTACTTGGTCATTTTACTTGTTTTAATACACATGGCCAAAGCACTGTTGATTACCTTATAGCAAATGAAAGATTATTTAATCAGATACTTTATTTCAGAGTGTCGGAGTTTGTCTCAACATTCTCAGACTGTCATTGTAAAATATCATGGGAAATTTTGGCTAAATATCAAATAACAGAAACTCAGTCAAATAATCTTCATGCTGCCCCTGTTAATTTCAGATGGACTGAGGACTCCCCACTTAAATTTCAGCAAGCACTTTTGTCACCGGATAACCAGCAGAAAATTTCATCTTTCCTTATTAATGATAGTGATTGCTCTTCTGAAGACATTAACAAAAAGGCACAGGATTTATGTGATATCTTTCTTTCTGCAGCCAAAATTTCCCTGGTAACCCCAAAAAAGAATAAAAAGGGTTCCAGACCCCAGAAAAAATGGTTTGATAGTGATCTTTTTAAAATGCGCAAAAATGTTATATCCTTAGGTAAAATTTATTCAAGATATCCTAAGGATCCTGTTATTAAAGGCAGATACTATAAATATTTTAGAATCTATAATAAATGTAGAAAAGTTAAATATAAGCAATTTATCAATTCCATGCTACAAAAACTTGATACTCTTAGAGTTGAAAACCCTAAGCAGTATTGGAAATTAATAAATGACATTCAGGATAGCAAAAAAGAAAACTGCTCTTCACAAATTGATTCTGATACATGGGCCAATCACTTTCGTAATCTTCACTCTGCAATTGATAACACATTTTATTCACGACTTAACCAGTTGGAAATGATCCTGAATGACAAAGAAAAATCTTTAGTTTTTAATGATTTAGATAATGATATTAGTAAAAAAGAAATTTCTGATGCTATTGCGAGCTTAAAATCAGGCAAGGCCTGTGGACCTGATTTGATTTCAAATGAAATGTTAAAATATAGTCAGTCATATTTGATAGGTTGCTTATATAAATTATTTAATTTGTGCCTCAAGAATAGTGTGTACCCAAAGATTTGGGCTGATGGTTTTATTTCGCCAATTTTTAAATCAGATGATCCTTGTGATCCATCTAACTATAGAGGTATAACAATTACTAGTACCATTGGTAAACTTTTTAACAATATTTTGAATACAAGACTTGACAAATTTTTGTACCAAAACAACTTAATTCATAATTCTCAGATTGGCTTTACAAAAAATGCCAGAACTTCAGATCATATATTTATTTTGAAAACACTGATAGACAAATACTGTCACAGTAAAGAGGGTAGACTATATACTTGTTTTGTAGACTTTCGCAAAGCATTCGACAGTGTAATTCATATAGGTCTTAAACTGAAGCTTATTAATATGAAAGTTGGTACTTTATTTTATAATATTATATCAGATATGTATAATAATAGTAAAGCATGTGTAAGAGTTGGAGCTTCTCTCACTGACCCTTTTAGCATTAAATTAGGTGTAAGACAAGGAGACAACTTGAGTCCTTCATTATTTAAAATTTTTATAA
The DNA here is from genome assembly GCA_037788925.1 of Mytilus galloprovincialis. Classification (NCBI taxonomy): domain Eukaryota; kingdom Metazoa; phylum Mollusca; class Bivalvia; order Mytilida; family Mytilidae; genus Mytilus; species Mytilus galloprovincialis. Next base: position 7,562,084 of record CM075334.1, on the reverse strand, counting down.
ATGACTTCCCATCTTATCTTGACTCCTGTCTGGATGCAGTTTCCCTGCACTCAGAGAAATTAAATTGTTTGATGTATGCGGATGATATTGTGATTATGTCAACATCAGCCACAGGGCTTCAAAGTAGACTTGATCAGCTAGAAAAATATTGTGCTGACTGGTGCCTGAAAGTTAATATTAGAAAGACTAAAGTCATAATTTTTAATAAGGCTGGAAGGAAAATTCAGGAAAATTTTCGACTGCAGAATAACTTGATTGACTGTGTCGCTCATTACAAATATTTAGGTGTTCACTTTACTGCATCTGGAAGTTTTCATCTAGCTAAAACTGAACTTTATAATAAGGCTCTTAAGGCCTACTATAAACTTAGAAAGGATTTTATCAATTTGTCTCCTGGAATAAAATCTTGTGTTCATATTTTTGATCATACCCTAAAACCCATTCTGTTATATAATTCAGAGGTATGGGGAGGTTATAATGTCTCTTGTAATAAATTACAGTCTTCCTCATTCAATCTTGAAAATGTTTTTAAAAATCTTAAGTGTGAGAATCTCCATCTTAAATTTTCTAAATTTATACTTGGTGTACACAAAAGGAGTGTCAATTTTGCTGTATTATCAGAACTGGGACGTTTTCCCTTACATTATGATATTGTAAAGTCAATTGTAAAATACTGGTATAGATTTGAAAATCTTACAACTGAATTCAGTCTATTGAAAGATGCTTATAAATGCAGCCAAGAGCTTCACAAATCTAACATAACTTCTTGGTTCTCATTTGTTAAAAAAGTGTTAGAAGTTTTTGAAATTAATAAAGAAGTAAAACATTTCGGACAATATAAATTTTTGAACATATCTAGTAAATTAATTCACACTAAATATATTAGCAATTGGTATGCTAGCCAAAATAAAGCTTCTGATGGAAAACTGTTTAATTATGTGAAATTTAAGCAGAATTTTGGTTATGAAAATTATCTCTCTTTAATTAAGAACTTTGATTTTAGAAGATCTATATGTAAATTACGTATTTCTGCTCATAAGCTTCAAATTGAAGTTGGTCGTTTTTCAAATATTCCACGAAATGAAAGAATTTGCAAAAAATGCTCCTCTGGCTGTGTTGAAGATGAAATCCATTTTTTAACTAACTGTGAAAATTTTAAATCGGATAGAGATGCTCTCTTTGACTTTGTTTGCCAAAGAATTCCGAATTTTTCTATACTTGATAATCAGCATAAATTTATTTATTTATTAAACTGTGAAGACAATCAGGTCCTTAATGCTGTTGGTAAATTTATTAAAGTGAATATGAGTTAGTAATTGTATTGTAACTGTATGTAAAAAATTTGTTTGTATTTATGTATCTATTCAAATCAATATTCTTTTGCCTTATTCATGTATGCTCTGTATGCCCCTTGTGGGCCCTTAATTGGAAATAAAATATGTTCTGTTCTGTTCTGTTCTGTATTCTATTTATTTTTTTTTTCATTTTCAAAATTCAAGTGTACGCCCGGGCGTTTTGACGTAAACGTAGCTACGCGCATGGCTATTGTATAAAACTCATTAGTACAAAAACAAATCAATGAATTATTCAAGTGTTAGTTTTGATGTTATGAAGTAGAGTGCAGAACGGAGTTTTTCTCTAGCCTCCTCATAATTTTCACAATACAGTAGATAATGGTCAACTGTTTCTTTTTGTCCACAGCTGCACTTGTCGATGAGTGCTTGGCATATCATTGATTTGTATGAGTTTAAATTACAATATCCTGTTCTTAAACTAGTTGATATTCGAAAAATTTCAGTTGACGGTTTGTCTTTTGGAAGTGTATTTTTTACATTTTGTCAGAGACATATATTATATGTCTCTGATTTTGTTGAAAGGAATAATATCTTCTTCCTTTATCACTGGTGTCCCATCGGTTTTGCCATTTTAACGTTACACTGTCTTTTGCTCCTTTTTGTATATATCTTGTTTTGTAAATATTGGAATGCTTTCTATTTAGTATGGTGTGAGTTGACTGTGGTACGACTTTGGAAAGGTACGATGATACCCATTGGAGTACGAGTTTGTAACAGAACGATCTTTGGAAAATCGTACGATTGTCACGTGAGTTAGTGTATCACAGGAAAGTTGTCAAGAAGGAAATATTATTATAAGGTGGAGCTGCAGAAAAGAATGGACAAATTTATAGCTGCTGTTATCCTGGTTGTGTGTATGTCTGTAGATTTGAGCTCAGGCAAAACACCGTTCCATACTTGTAAAAGTGAGTTTTGTAAATCTCAATCAGCAGAGACATATAATATATACAAGAACACACCCGTGATATCGCGAGTCCGTGACTGAATTAAAGTATAAAACTACTAGAACACACCCGTGATATCGCGGGTCCGTGACTGAATTAAAGTATATAACTATGCGTATTATCTGATAAAGTCATGCCGATTATAAGATGCACAGTTTTCTCTGCTTTCAAAATCTTTTTGTTTGAACCCGTCGACCTGGAACTTATCAATTACCGGTACCACGATTTCCCGAGAAATACGAGAAAAACGTAATATCTCGAGAAAAAGATGATATATCCCGAGAATTTTTTTTTTTATGGTGTTATGCTACTTTTTATAGTGGTTTACTACTTTTGACAATATAAAAGAATACTACTTAGAGATATTACTCGTTTTTAGGCAGTTAAGCTGCCTTATGCGAGCGCCCTGGATTTGTGTGCTACCCAATAAATGCTGAAATACGTGCCATTGTTATCATCTAGCTGGCTACTATATTATTTATAACTTATTGGACAGTTTTTTCATACTTTTCATTCTGGATTACAAAAAATATGACCAGAAAAACCTTAAATGATCGTCGATTTTCCCAAAAGTTTTGAAGTTGCACATAGGAAGTAGAGCACATTAGGAATCCTTATGTAGTTTATTATCCCCTGAGCTTTTGGCTAAGATGTCAAAGAACAAATGTATGAAATATTTAATCGCCGAAAATCTCTAAAGATAAGTAGTTAAGATTTCCCAAATTACAAAAGTCGTAGGAATATTGTTTGTCGTCAATACGTAGTCAACTACGTATATATACGTCAGTAGTCTATTAATATAAGTTCAACTGATCACGCTGTTGGCGGCAATTTTGAATTAGAAGACGAAATTTTCGTATCTTTTCAATTTGGACGCAGGGGTTCAAATTAGCGGTGGTCCGAGGTCTGCGACCTTCCACTTTTGCAGTCGGACTTTCTACTTGGTTACTAGCTACGCCCGACCAGAGACATATAAATACAGAGATTGGCAACTTATCGTTACGGCTATTGACCAGCGGTCAACTTCACGCGTGTGCACGAGATTTCTCGAGAGTAGAAAATTCGCCAAACAATCCGCCATTATTGATTATTTACAAACAGCTTTAACGTACAGAAAACAACCAAATTATAATAAAATACAATCTATATCAACACAATTCAATTAAAAATAACTTAAATTTATGAAGTGGCATAGTTTATTTATAATTTTAAGCTTTCTTTAGTAATAGTTAATAAAATTATAGGCGAATTTATATCCCGATTCAAGAAGCCCAAATTTTAGATTCAGTACTCGATAAGGCTCCCGACTTTTGGAACAAAAATAAATAAAACTAAGCAATATTTCGAGGTTGTGTTTGTTTAAACAATGACATATAAGGTCTATAAAACGGTTTCTTCTATTATAGTTGGACTAGGATAATCCTGAATAAAATGATCGTTGGATAACAAAACTACTTGAATGGTCTCAAAATGGCTTCAGAGTCATAATGTTCTTTTACTTGAAAATTAAAGCAATGATAATTAAATTACTAAACACATGCTAATGTTCTTGTTGTTAAGCTCCATTGATACAGGTTTTAATGTTGCTAATTAAAAATCTTGATCATGGCAATAAAACTGTTTATAATTTGACACCTATTAATAAGTAAACATCCTGTAAGGTACACGAAGTAAACATCAAACATGTTAGGTTATCAGTAGCTGTATGATTCTTCCTCTTAATAAGTTAGTAACTCATGTAATTAAACCACTTGGACATGCAGAAATGTCACCTGTTGTTAACAAATTGATGAAGTCTTTCTAGATTAATTATTAACATCATAAACAAGGTAGTGTGAACCCCTGGTGTTAAAACTTGAAACTTTTTATCACAGTGTAAAATAGCCCGACATATCTTGTCAAGTTGTTATGCTTAATAAGTCATATATGCACCACGAAGCCATTTAAATTAAGTACCAAGCCACTTTGACATTTTGTTTTCATATAAATAATTATTCAATCTTGGCGGAATTGATGATTCTTAAAGTTTTTCTTAGGGAAGTATTACAAAATTAACATAGCATGCATGGACAGGACCTTAAATACTTTTAAAGGACATGCACTTTTGCATATCCTTTTTTTTTTTTTAACAAATGCGTCCTTGTTAAAAGGATGAAGAAAAAAAATAACATTTTCGCCTAAATTACATTTCAATTGTTTTCCATGTTGTCTTGAAGTGTGTCCAAGGAACCCAGAGATAGATTTCAGAATCTTGTCAAAGTCAGGACATTTGTAACCAAAGTATAGCAGTAACATCTGCACTTAAACTCTTGTCAATTTCCTTGACCTTTTTTTTTTTGGGGGGGGGGGGGGGGGGGGGTGCACACCTGTCGCTAGAACAAAGTCGTCGTCACTATCTACAATTGGGTCAGTGTCATTGTCGTCCAATGATAAAAAATCTGTCTTGGACATCGTGAATATCACAACAACCACCAAGCATCAATTTTAATATAGATATAAATATTGAGATGATTGAAAGTTAATTTTAAAAGGGGAAATTTCGCTTGCTGACATCTTCGACATTACACAGTTATTTCTTGCAAAGATAATAATTTTCCACATACACACCTAATCATGGGACCCCCTAATTAACAGACCGATTGATGCTACATGTAAACAGTGTCATTATTATTCACCTGCGAATTTGTTTACAATACAAGATTTTAATTCTGAAAGTCTTTGTCACAGGCACTTGTTTCTATCCATTGGAAGAAAATATACGTTGATAGTGCCGGTTCTTCCAATGGATAGAAACAAGTGCCTGTGGTCTTTGTCCTGGTCCTTAATACAAAGAAAAACAACAGGGTGTTCCGAGTGATTATTATCGATTGCCTAGACTACCGCTAATCTCGTTATCATATGATTAGAGGATGCTGGGTACGAGTTTACACGCGTGAAGTCAGCGAGATTTACAAGTCGCTAATCTCTTTAGTATACATGTCTCTGGCCCGACGGACCTTGAAAGAAAATTAAAAAAAATAACTTTGCAAACATTTTTACCGAAGTTTCCTAATAAACGATCTCAAACTTATTTTCATCATTACCATTCATGACAGCGATGTTCAATTTGTTCAACCGCTAGCTTTATACAGAAAATCGCCGATAAATAATGTGTGTAAATCCGAGTAAAATCGTATCTCACTATCTGTCAAAAACAACATTGAAAACAAAATGGCTGCCGCGAGATTACAATATCGGATCCGATTCCGGAAGCGGATAAGGGTAATCCCGGGTTTTGGCTATCAACTAAAAAAATCCAGACAGGTGACAAAATACATCTATGCCTGGTAAATAAATATAAACACTAGAATTTAAAACCAAAAGATATATGTAAAAGAAAGAAAAAGCAGAAAATATTTTGTACACCAATTTTAATGTCAAAATCCAATACAATGTGACAGCTGGGAACAGTTTATCTAACAATATATATGTTCCTGGTAACAGTATAATTTTTTTTTATCAGTGATAAATGTTGGTAATGAATGTTAAATGCTTTTCAAGTTAAACATATTACTGCAATTTCAAGGGGTATTTTTTTCTTCTCAATTTTGATAGGTCAGTTAAAATAGCTGGATCGAAGTTTCTTATATAAAAAAAAAAAAGATGTGGTATGATTGCCAATGAGACAACTATCCACAAGAGACCAAAATGACAAAAACTTGGTAATGGTCAAGATCCCCACCCCTAAACCATATATATTCATGTATGGAACAATATAACAAATCATATGAAATATAGGTGGAGTTCGTTGGGCCACTCTGACTACCCCTTTCTGTTTGAGAATTTATAACGGTCGAGATCCACAATCTTAAACAATATATATTTATGTATGGGACAATATTACAAATCAAATGAATTATTAGGGGGTCACTGTACACACTCCTGTTTGAGAACTTGGAAAAATTCGAGATCATCACCCCTTAACCATATAAATGATATATACTCATGTATAAGACTATATAACAAATCAAATGAAATATAGGGGAAGTCCCTGTGGTCCCCCTACCCCTCATGTTTAAGAACTTTGAAACAGTTGGGATCCCCAACTCTAAATTAAGTGAAATATAGGGGGAGTCCCTGCAGTCACCTGATTGAGAAATTGGAAACAGTCGAGATCCCCACCTTTAAATTAAACCATATATATTCATGTATGAGAACTAATCAAATGAAATATAGGGAGAGTCCTTAGGGTCACCCTACCCACTCCTGTTTGATAACTTAGAAACAGATGAGATCCCCACCCCTCAACCATACATATTCATGTATTGGACAATAAAACAAATTAAATGAAATATAGGGGAAGTCACTGGGGTCCCCCACCCCCTCCTGTTTGAAAACTTGATAACGGTCGAGATCCCCACCCATAAACCCTATATATTCATGTATGGGACAATATAAAAAATCAAATGAAAAATAGGGGTAGTCCCTAGGGTCACCCCACACCCTCTTGTGTGTGTTTTGAGAACTTGTAAAAGATTGAGATACCAACACCTAAACCATATTCATTCCTGTTTGTCATTTCAAAAAAGATTGAATGACATACAAGGTCAATCTCATAGGCGACACATATGCATATCACTTTGCTAGACCCTAACACCTGTCATTTTATTTCAAACTGAGACATCATGGACTTGGGGTGAAGGTGGGAGTCATTTACATTTACTATGGACAGGTCAGTCAGACCTCACCATTGATCCCTGTAGTAGTAAACATTTGTCTGATTTGTGTCTCATAACTTTTGTACTGGACAACACAAACTCAGTTTTCTTTCCAGGGAAGCAAGTCCATTCATACTTTTACAAGCTCGTACTAAAGTCAACTTGAACTACTAACAGTCAACTAATACGAACAATTACGATCAACTAGAAGAACTGCAATCATTGCAAATTTGTACCACTGCTGACTCATGAAAGACTCATGACCATTCGTGGTCATGTGCGTTACTATTGAAAACCTTGATAAAATATGAATTATTTGCCTTAATGATTAATTCATTAAATGAACATAAATGTACAATTATATATGAATGTTTAATGTTTGTTCTTTTAAATCTTTAAAAAAAAAGTTGAATCAACATTGCCACAGTTTTCATAATTAACCGGATTTTTGTGACAAAAATGTCGGTAATTGATTTGGGGATGTACGGCGGGCGGTCGGGCGACCAGGCGGCACCAAATGTTGTCTGTGCATTTTCTCATGAACCGTGCATCCAAAGCTTTTAAAATTTTAATATGTTGTTACTGACAACAAAATGAAGGTCAAGTTGAAGAATGACGATTTTGACTTTTACCGTTAAGGAGTTATGGTTCTTGAAAGATTGAAAAATGGCGTTTCCAGTCGTGTCCGTGCATTTACGCATGAACTGTTCTACCAAAGCTTCCCAAATTTTAATATGTTGTTACTGATGAAAAAATGGAGGTCAAGATCAAGAATGACGATTTTGACTTTTACCGTTCAGGAGTTATGGTTCTTGAAAGATTGAAAAATGGCGTTTCCAGTCGTGTCTGTGCATTTACGCATGAACTGTTCAATCAAAGCTTCTCAAATTTTAATATGTTGTTACTGATGACAAATGGAGGTCAAGTTCAAGAATGATGATTTTGACTTTTACCGTTCAGGAGTTATGGTTCTTGAAAGATTGAAAAATGGCGTTTCCAGTCGTGTCCGTGCATTTACTCATGAACTGTTCAACCAAAGCTTTTCAAATTTTAATATGTTGTTACTGATGACAAAATGGAGGTCAAGTTCAATAATGTCGATTTTGACTTTTACCGTTCAGGAGTTATGGTTCTTGAAAGATCAAAAAATGGCGTTTCCATTCATGTTGTTGCATTTACTCATGAATCATTCAACCTAAGCTCTTTCAAATTTTAATATGTTGATACTGATGATAAAATGCAGGTCAAATTTGATATTGACGATTTTCACTTTCACCGTTCATCAGTTATGGTTCTTGTGATATTGCCAGGAGACAAATAAATGTTAATAAATCCGGTTTGCTGTCGTTGTGACAGCCTCTTGTTATGTTTGCCTTGGTTTTTGGTTAACTGCCTACAGTGCTTACAGCGCTTTGATTATTCAATAAGGCCACACCAATTTAATTCCTTGTTCGACGGACCCGCCCGCACCTATTTTTTTCAAAACAGAATTTTTTTAATTTTTTTATATTCCCGCTTCCCGCATCCGGAAATGTAATCATGTCTATTTCCCGCACCGTTTTTTTTGTAAATATTTTAAAAAGATATCAATATTTGTTTTTTAAAATCACAGTCTAACCTGTATATAACGATTTTAAACCTATAAGCTCCCCATCACACTGTGTAAATATCTGTGAGAATATTTGTTTCAGCATAAAAGCAATTTATCCCACGTGGGAGTGCTCCGATATAAATATATAACAGCGGAAATACCTGTACAGAACAAAACATTGGTTACTTTCCCCCTTACTTATATTCCCTATCAAAAAATGTTCGTTGTTAGAATAAGTACAAAGAACTTATGAAGGAGTTGCCTTCAACTAGAATTATATTGTATGCTGGCGAAACAAAATTATCCATAGCCGCTGCATGTTTATGCACCTGTCCTGATTGATTCAGGGGCCTGTCGTTCAGCAGTTATCGTTTGTTGATGTGGGTCATTGGTATTTTCCCGTTTGGATATACAAATTAGATGTTGGATTTCCTGCTCGAATATTGTGTACACTTATAATTTTTGGGTCCCTTATAGTTTGCTGTTTGGTCTGGATCGAGGCCCTGTGTAAAATGTACAGATAACATGGATAAGGTAATGTAACAGATGAATATATACTATTGGTATCGGTATCGGATTCGAACCGGAACTTGTTAATTATTGGCAATATTAATTATGTGGACAGCAAAAGGGTCTGGAGTGGTGTAATTTTTAATCAACACCATTGTCCAATATTAGCTATATATAAAGTTAAATTCTTTGATTTGTCGTTTTTACCCCATGACGGCTGACAAATAGGACCTCATTATTTTAGTATTATAGATTCGTTAGCCTTATTTTAGTATTGCTTTGTCATCTGATAAAGTCATGCCGATTATATATTAAAGATACACAGTTTTCTCTGCTTTCAAACTTTTTCTGTGTGAACCTGTCGACCTGGAACTTACTTATCAATTATTGGTAATATTAATTATTTCGAAAACAAAAGTTCCTGGAATGGATTATTTTTTAATCAACAGCATTGTCCAATATTAGTTATAAATAAAGTTGAATTCTTTGATTCGCTGTTTTACGTCATGCCCGCTAACAAATTGAAAACTGTACCTATACATCTTACATGTATCTTAATTCCAGATTTTTAGTATTCGTATTGTTATCTTAGAAAGTCTTACTAATTAAAATACTACAATAGGGAACAATTTGACAATGATTGAATTTATTAGTGTCAACCCTGTAATTGTGACCCGTGTATATAGCAAATTCCTAAATACACTGTTTGGTGGTGCGCCTCTCAGATGCGGAACGTACAGATAAGATAATAGGTTACATGTGAATATACTATCGGTATCGAATTCGACCCGGAATTTGTTAATTATTGGCAATATTAATTATGTGGAAAACAAAAGGGTCTGGAGTGGTGTAATTTTTAATCTACACCATTGTCCTATATTAGCTATATATAAAGTTGAATTCTTTGATTTGTCGTTTTCACTCCATGACGGCTGACAAATTGGACCTTGTTATTTTAGTATTATAGATATATGTCTCTGCTATCAGATGCATCTGTCTCACTCTGTAGAAAATGAATGTCCATGATAATTTTTATACGACCGCAAATTTTGAAAAAATTTTCGTCGTATATTGCTATCACGTTGGCGTCGGCGTCGTCGTCGTCGTCCGTCGTCCGAATACTTTTAGTTTTCGCACTCTAACTTTAGTAAAAGTGAATGGAAATCTATGAAATTTTAACACAAGGTTTATGACCACAAAAGGAAGGTTGGTATTGATTTTGGGAGTTTTGGTCCCAACATTTTAGGAATTAGGGGCCAAAAAGGGCCCAAATAAGCATTTTCTTGGTTTTCGCACTATAACTTTAGTTTAAGTTAATAGAAATCTATGAAATTTTGACACAAGGTTTATGACCACAAAAGAACGGTTGGGATTGATTTTGGGAGTTTTGGTCTCAACAGTTTAGGAATTAGGGGCCAAAAAAGGGCCCAAATAAGCATCATTCTTGGTTTTCGCACAATAACATTAGTTTAAGTAAATAGAAATCAATGAAATTTAAACACAATGTTAATGACTACAAAAGGAAGGTTGGTATTGATTTTGGGAGTTTAGGTCCCAACAGTTTAGGAATTAGGGGCCAAAAAGGGACCCAAATAAGCATTTTTCTTGGTTTTCGCACCATAACGTTAGTATAAGTAAATAGAAATCTATGAAATTTAAACACAAGGTTTATGACCATAAAAGAAAGGTTGGGTTTGATTTTGGGAGTTTTGGTCCCAACATAATAAGGGGCCCAAAGGGTCCAAAATTAAACTTTTGTTTGATTTCATCAAAATTGAATAATTGGGGTTCTTTGATATGCTGAATCTAACTGTCATGACTGTGTATGTAGATTCTTAACTTTTGGTCCCGTTTTCAAATTGGTCTACATTAAGGTCCAAAGGGTCCAAAATTAAACTTAGTTTGATTTTGACAAAAAATGAATCAGTTAGGTTCTTTGATATGCTGAATCTAAAAATGTACTTAGATTCTTGATTATTGGCCCAGTTTTCAAGTTGGTCCAAATCGGGGTCCAAAATTAAACTTTGTTTGATTTCATCAAAAATTGAATAAATGGGGTTCTTTGATATACCAAATCTAACTGTGTATGTAGATTCTTCATTTTTGGTCCTGTTTTCAAATTGGTCTACACTAAAGTCCAAAGGGTCCAAAATTAAACTTAGTCTGATTTTAACAAAAATTGAAATCTTGAAGTTCTTTGATATGCTGAATCCAAAAATGTACTTAGATTTTTTATTATGGGCCCAGTTTTCAAGTTGGTCCAAATCAGGATCTAAAATTATTATATTAAGTATTGTGCAATAGCAAGTCTTTTCAATTGCACAGTATTGCGCAATGGCAAGAAATATCTAATTGCACAATATTGTGAAATATCAAATTTTTTTTTAATTAGAGTTATCTTTCTTTGTCCAGAATAGTAAGCAAGAAATATCTAATTGCAAAATATTGTGCAATAGCAAGATTTTTTTTTAATTGGAGTTATCTTTCTTTGTCCAGAATCAACTTAAATCTTTGTTATATACAATATACAATGTATATTCACTTTTTACTACCAACTGATAAATTAAAATAATCTTTACCATTCAGTGATAACAAGCAGTGTTTTTACATCTTAAAATTTTATGATGTATTTAAATGAGTAGTTATTGTTGCAAACTCCATTAGAAATTTTAATTGAGATTAGTTTTGGAATAAGGGAAAGGGGGATGTGATTAAAAAAATTGGGTTCAATTTTTCTCATTTGAAATTTCATAAATAAAAAAGAAAATTTCTTCAAACATTTTTTTGAGAGGATTAATATTCAACAGCATAGTGAATTGCTCTAAGAGAAACAAAAATTTTAAGTTCATTAGAACACATTCATTCTGTGTCAGAAACCTATGCTGTGTCAACTATTTAATCACAATCCAAATTTAGAGCTGAATCCAGCTTGAATGTTGTGTCCATACTTGCCCTAACCGTTCAGGGTTCAACCTCTGCGGTCGTATAAAGCTACGCCCTGCGGAGCATCTGGTTATAAACATGCATGTTTCTTTATTAATCTCAGCATTCACAGAATAAGAAATCATGAACACACAACTACAAAAAATATGTAGCAAGAAAATTGGTATTATTTCTGGTCGCTAATTCGGATATTTTTACTCAAAAGTTCACTGCATCCCCCTTTTTTAGACCAAGGATGTGTATACAAATCCTTGTATAGACATTACTTCTTTGTATCTATTTTACAGTCTGCACGGTTAGCCACTAGTCCGATGCCCCAGACTAGTAAAATTTCATTCGGACTAGTAAGTTTTTGCAAAACTTTGTTTGGCCCAATAAGAAAAATGTCAGAATATTGGTCTTCGGACTAGTAGTTGAAAAAGTTTTTGGTGCAGACTGATTTAAGATCCAAGTGAGGATTGTAAGGCCAAAAACATTGTTGTGTTCCTGCCTACCTACATGACTTAAAATAAATGTTCATGCATGTACATGTACTTACTCATGTACTCTAACATTTCTAACATGTCTAACAGGCATTGTTGGCATTTTTGGTGACACACTTCCAAAATAAATATATGATCTACATTCTACCAAATTATTTAAGTAACATGTACTTACATGGTTTTTGAAAGCGTTTATAGATTAAGAGAATAATGGACCAATACTTCAAAAAGTGGTAAAAAAAAATAAAGAATAAAGGAAAAGTATGTCAAATATTAAATAAAGAATAGATCTAGAGAATAACAACAGGGTTCTAAAATATGAACAATAGAGGATAAAAGACAAATTTTATAATAAATGAAGGGAAGTACATTTGTAGCTTGAAAAATTGTAGAATAAACAATTGAGTGACAACCCATCGACATTTTCCTTCATGTCAGGAATCAGGAAACATTTTTAACAAATTGCCTTCGTTTTATTTCAGGTGGATCATCTAAAGTAACAAATGTAGTAATTCCAGGATGTGATGCTCCTCCTTGTAAGCTAAAGAAAGGATCAAGTGCTGCTTTGTCAATATCATTTACTGCAGGTATAATCAATAGATACATTATATATTATATATTCTCTTGAATAATACAACAGGTTAATCTAAACTAAGGCAGCAACCATTTGATTTTCTGGGGGGGCTAGGTTTTTTTTTTCTGGACAAATTTTTTTTTTTCGCCTGTGGCGAAAAACAATCTATTTTTTTCGCGACAAGTCGAAAACAATTTTTTTCTTTCAATTTTAGCATTACATATATTGGCAGCTGAGGGTGAAACAAACAAATTTTTTTTCTCAGAATCAAAAACAAATTAATTTTTTCTCCAAAAACTGGAAACAAACTTTTTTTTCCAAAAAAAACCATAGCCCCCCCAGAAAATCAAATGGTTACTGCCTAATGCCATCGGGAATTCATCTAGGACAACGATTTGGATCAAATTTGTACCTGTTTAAAACTGAGAGAAAAGTGTACATGTAACGTAACGGTACCCAAATTGCACCGAGTACCCACATTGCACCTATTAAGCCAACATAGTAAAAATAATCTAACAAGATTTCCTAGAGACCGTAAACAATTTGTATTTTTATGATTTTATACTATGCACATCTTTCAACATAGGTAAAACTGTTTAGATATGCACAAAACGTTCACAGTATTTATCAACAGGTGAAGTGTTTACTAAAACAGCAAAATGTACTGAAACGTCGCCATGCGACGTCATCAAAACGTCATCTTTTTAAAATGATCAAATACAATATGTTACAAGTATCCATTTAAAAAAAAATAAAGAGTAAGCATGGACTAATATCCAATTGTTCAAAATATTTGAAGAAATTAAACAAAAGCTCTGTTATTAGAATTTTGACAGTGCGAATTTAAGCATGGGTGCAATTTGGGTACTCTTCATTTCAGAATCATTGATGGTTTGGAGGTCAGTTTAGACCAATTTTTCTATGATTCCATATGGATTAAAAATGAAATTGGTGGTCTTCTATTTATATAATAAAGAAGGATACGGCTACAAAATAAACACAGAATGGAAATTTTTGTCTTTATCATAAAAAAACGTAGGTGAAAAAACTGTCAAAATAGGTGCAATTTGGGTACCGTCACGTTATCTATCTACATGTTTTTTCATGCTGATTTTCATAGATTACAGAGTTAGCAAAACCCTGCTTGCTATATGAGTATTGACCAGCCAAATGTATTTATGTAAATTTTATTTCTTCATCCTGAATATGCCATTAGACATGCTTGATAAGCAAGCAACTTTATATTAATCACAAATTACACATGTATGAAAGTATAGTTGATGTCATGAAGTTAAATTTATAACAAATATGTTTACAGGAGAGGGGTATACAAAGGTAACAGCTGATGTCCATGGTGTAATTAGTTACGTACCAGTTCCATTTACACCACCAAATGTGGATGGCTGTCAACATAGTGGACTGACCTGTCCTTTGACCAAGGGAAAGAACTACGTTTACAATAATGCCATTCCCATTAAAAGCAGTTATCCAAATGTAAGTTATTTTAGTAATACATGTATCCCAATTAAAGATTTTACAATGTTTTTATTATTGTATCGCAAAAATTAATTAATTCAATGCATTTAAAAATTTTATAGCATTATTTGTCTTCAATATGATATATGTCTCATGAAAAAACAAATTGTTGATTCCTCAATATGAATTTCTTGCTTTGTGGCTTCAGCAGTTTCAAATACGATCATGACCTGTGACAGTTTTTTTTATTTTTTTTTTTTGGGGGGAGGGGACTTCCTGGTATAAAGTTCTTGGATACATACACATACATGTTGAAGATGTTTGTACATAATTTAGTTGATGTCACTGAGACAGCAACCCAACAGTACTACTAAACTAAATTAAAATTATACTAATAATTAGAAGTCACCACAGTTATAAAAAGCAACTTTATTATTACATAAAAACATAAACTCTAGTTAGTTAAAAGGTTTTTCTACTAAAAATAATTACACAGGAAATTGTTACTTGTATATACTTGACATAATTATTTTGTTTATTTTACATTTTATCTAATTAAGGCCACACCAATTTGATTTATAGTTCTTTGAATTTTCCAGCTCCTGTTTTTGAGAAATCAAGTTTTCACCAAACAAAAAAACTACCGCTTCCGTATTTTTTTGGTCTGCAAGCCGCTCCGAAATTAGTCTTTCCTTGAAAATTTTTTGTCTCACTGACGCTTTCTTTTTGCATATAATCAAATCTGGGTTCAAACTCACGTGTATTCAATCAATAAAAAGTGAAAGAAAATATAAAAATTAAAATGTCAAGCCATTAGTTGTTGTGGTTTCGGCTCAATGCTGAGGACAGGCAATCATTGAACAAACGGCTATCCGTTGTTCGTCATCATTTACATTCCAATATATCTTTTATGAAACCAAAAGGGTAAAGTCTGTCACCTTTTGTTGGATGATATCAAACACATACAAATTTGACAACAGCCCACAGGCACTTGTTTCTATCCATTGGAAGACTCACTATCAATGTACATTTACGAAAATTTATTGTCAAATCTTGTGTATCAGGGGTAAAGGGGTACTTTAAGGGTAAATACAATGCATATCATCTGAAAGAAAAACTTTTTATGAATCGAATGGTGTATGGGACAAGAAATTTGAGACTGAATTGACAGAGAAATAAGGGTTTTAAGGAAGCTGGCTTGTCATGTTTTGGATTTTTTGTCAGATTTTCGGAATCCTCTGGTTTTATCCATTTGAATGCCTTGAAAAAATTTGCCCTGTGACCCCCATTTTTGTTTTTGAAAATCTTTTACATGTATAATGATAAGCCATCTGTAAAAGTCTTGTAAAATTTTAATTAATTTTTAACAGTTTTTGAGAACTTCAACTTGTCAATGTAGTATGAAAAGTCAAGAGAGAATATTTTCCCGCCAAAATTTCAATGGCTCATATCTCGAAAACCAGCACGGTGACCTATAAATTTTTTTTGCTCTTTGGATTCCTTTATTAATTCCCTATCAATATAAACTAGTGTTTTAAAAAGTTAATTACTTTGAAACTGAGAAGCGAACTCCCTTAAGGCAGCAACCATTTGATTTTCTGGGGGGGGCTATGGTTTTTTTTTCTGGACAAATTTTTTTTTCCGCCTGCGACGAAAAACAATCTATTTTTTTCGCGACAAGTCGAAAACAATTTTTTTCTTTCAATTTTAGCATTACATATAGTGGTAGCTGAGGGTGAAACAAACAATTTTTTTTTCTCAGAATCAAAAACAAATTATTTTTTTCTCCAAAAACTGGAAACAAACTTTTTTTTCCAAAAAAAACCATAGCCCCCCCCCCCCAGAAAATCAAATGGTTGCTGCCTAAGCGGAGAGGTGAAAAAATACTTCTCGTAAATATACGTTGATAGTGGGTCTTCCAATGGATAGAAACAAGTGCCTGTGAAACAGCCGTCGGCATCACCTATCATAGTCCAAGATTACTCTGACGTCTAACTGCTGTTTTGCCAGATAAGCTGGGGCTGAGGCTTGTCTGGCAAAACAGCCGTAGGACGTCAGAGTAATTTTGGACTACACCTATCAATGTTGGCACTGACATGGATATTTCGCTGTTGGGAGAGTTAAACTGTAAATTTGTGAATTTTGAAATAGATAGGAGAACACCCTCCAATCTATCCAAACAAAAATTTAAAAGAAATACCAACAGGTCCCCCTTAAAAATGTGTTTGCAGTGTTAATGAAAAAAACAATAGAACTTCCTTAAAAACCTAAACCAAAATCGTGTGAACAGTGCAAGGAGAAATTGACAGGCCCAGAGAAACTGCTGTGTGACCTTATTGACCTAGTACTAAAGAGTATGGGTGGTCTTCAGATACTTTAGATTCAGGGACAATTGTGCAGATTAAACTTAAAAATGCTTTGTGGTATATAGACCACATCCATAAAAGACTGCAATTTTAATACTGTGAAATATATCAAAATCCTACTATCAAAATAAAATATATCCGATATAATTAAAAATGTATTCCTTCCCAGGGTGCATCTTACAGTTCACAGTAGTAGCTAGTTTTGATGAGAACACATATATCTTTCTGTTTGTCTTTATGTTTCCAAGTTCAGCTCAATAAAACAATAAGGAGATATGGTTAATTGCAAATAAGACAACTATCCATCAAAATTTAAAAGAAGTAGATGTTAGCAATTATAGGCAACCAAAAATTCTTCAACCATGAGAAAATCCAATGTTTTGTTTAGGGCCTTTCCAGAATTAATTATATGGGGAGGAAGGCACCTGTATTAAAATTTGATGGGTGATGGGTATTTAAGAAAGATTGCTTGAACATTTAAATGATAAATCCAATTTAAAATATATGCAAGGGTTAAATAAAAAGCTCCTTCCCTCAACCCCCCCCCCCTAACCCTCCCATACATTTATTTTTGCAACAGCCATGACAGCCCTGGTGGAATTTAATAAAACCTTAAACATTGTCAAAAAAGGCTGTTCACCAAAACATTACAAACTGAAAGTATTAATTTAATAATTGTCCTGTGTTTTGCGTGCTCTTTACATTTGTGAAGGTCATTGGTATTGCCATTTCTAAGTCACATTTAAGAGGGTTTTTTTTCAAATATTTGCTGCTGCAAGGTGAATGAGTCTACAGTTGTTTGATTAGAGTCAGAATAATGTATTCAAATGGGATAACAGGCCTTATGCATCAACACATCAGTGATTTTCCTTCTTATTCTGTATGATAAACCTAGCATGTAACACTTTTAAAAAAAAAAGATGTTGCTCGCTCCTCTTGCAGACTACTCGCGATCGCCTGTCAAAAACTAATTTTCAAGAATTTTTTGAAAACAAAAAAAATTTGCTCGCTTGCCCAATTTTTTTTTAGAGCAAATGTCTGAAAAACTATTTATTAAATTGGTGTGGCCTAAGTAGAAAAAACACACAGGAAGTTGTTACATGTACTTGTATCTTTACCTAACATGATTATTCTTTATGTATATTTCAGTTGGAACTTGTAGTACGATGGGAGCTTTTGGATGAGAATAACAAAGACATTCTGTGTATTGAAATTCCAGCTGAAATATCTGATTAAGATACAAAAAAACATGAACAATCTAAACAAGGACGTCTATGATATTTATTTTCCCATTCTAAATTAAACATTATGTAAGGGAGGTAATCACTCAATTTATGGTACACTTTCTTTTAAAAAACAAACTTGAAAAGAATCTCCTCCAAATTTGGTTGCAAATATATTTCCAAAAAGTGTGCTCTGAAAAAAAAAGGTTCAGGTCAGTAGCATTAGTTCAGAAATTTTTTTCAATGTTGACCAAATCTCATTTTATACTATTTGTTTTGTTAAACATTTGTTACGTTTACAATGATATTGTTATGTATACATATGTGTTCCATAGGATGAAGTAATGTAAACTTTTTCTTTAGACAATTACAATTGATTATTAGAGGCATGAAATTTTTAAAAATTAAAACATCACTTTCTTCTAGAATATATGATTCTTTGCCTTACTTGGATGAAGACTTCATTTTAAAATAGGAATATGGTTACCTGCCATAGTAAAAAAGAAAGTTAAAACCTTAGTCAAAAGTAACAAAAAGTTATATTTTCAAAATTTTCAGTAAAGCAAGATTGACCAATTTCTAAATATAAAAATATAGCTTGTACATTTTTTGAAACATGTGTTTGTTGTTATTTTTGTAAGTCAGATTTGAGATGAGTGGGTTGGTTGTTTATGCTTTTCCCAATGTATGAATGCACAAATTACAATCTTTTAATTGATTTTCATTAGTGTATTAAAACGATTGCATATTTTTTCTTGATCTGTATTAATAGTGGGTTTGCCAAAATGTTTGAATTGTGTGACATCGAATGATAAAAGCGTGGTGTTAATCAAATCTTTTATAGCTTTAAATAATTAAAATAAAGTCCATAAATACTGTAAATGCTTGTTAACTCAATACTGAAGTGGGTAATTGTTTAAAATGCATAATATGGATTTATATCATCAAGATCATAATTGTACAATAAAACTATGTTATTATTCTTATATTGTTCTGACAAATAGACAAAGCTTTTTAATATTTTTTTTATTGATTTATAAAAAAATAAACAAATGTCTAAAAACTAATGTAATTTTTTTTTTAATTTTCAAATTACATTGTAGTTTAATATACTTTTTTATTGTCGGGAAGAAATCTCTTTGAAATATGATTAATGATCTGTTATAGCCTTTTGTAATCTTTAATATAAGAGATTATCATGCTTGCTTTTATATTGTCACTTCATATTTATATACAAATGAACATTTTATATGTCTATTTTCAATAAAAAAATCTTTCTGTTTATTTTTCTGTTTTGATATATGGGACATTTTTTTTACTGAATGTTTCTTGCAATGGTTGGTCTGTGTTCAAATGATTCAGTTTGATTTTGTAAACCAACTGTGTAGTCCTTTATCCAGGTCATGTTAAAGTTGTAGAAAAAATGGATTATGTTTTGTTAATATAACCGCAGGCAAGATGGTAGAGCAATGTTGTCGTCATCCTAAGACAATAAGGTCTGACATCAAAAGATTGATGTAGGATAAAAAACTTAAATCAAATAGTTTGGGGGTGGGGGGTCAACATTGCTGTAAGTTTTGTTAATCTAAAAGCGATTTTATATATATCCCTATTGGTCAATCAATTTTTCCCAAATTAAGTTAAGAGGGGGGTGTGGGGGTCATTGAAAAAACTATGTGAATTAAGTTTTTTATCCTTCATTGAACTTTTGATGTCGTCCCTAACTTCCGTAAGTTAATGGATCTGAATGAAATTGTACCACAAGGTTCCATACCTAAAAAGGAAGATCTGTGATTGATTTTAGGGGTTAGCATGGTCATAACTGTTTAGGAATTGGGGCTAAAAACAATGCTATGACCTATAGTTGTTAATGTCTGTGTCATTTTGGTCTTTTGTGGATAGTTGTCTCATTGGCAATCATACCACATCTTCTTTTTATACTATGTATAACTACCAGTAGTAATTAAAATTGAGAATGGAAATGGGAACATGTCAAAGAGACAACAACCCAACCAGAGCAGAAAACTGCCCAACCCCACGAAAGGGTCTTCAAACATGACGAGAAAATCTCTTTCTAGGTGGACTTCAGCTGGCAACTAAAACTGAAATGTGTACTAGAGAAAAATGATGTCATGCTTAACTCCAAAACATATAAATGAATTTAGATTAAAAATCATACAAGACTAACAAAGGCCAGAGTTTCCTGGCTTGGGACATGCAAAATTGTAACTGGGTTAAACCTGTTTAGTGAGATCTCAACCCTTCACCAATACCTGTAGCCAATCTAGAAAAAACAAACGCACACCAAATTGCACATCAGTTTAAAAAAAAAATCAGTCTGAAGTCAGAATATGTAATAAAAGAAACTGTAAAACAACTTCTTAGTCCTTTGTCTAGGTCATGTTGAAGTTGCAGAAAAAATGGACTATGGTGAGTATGGTATGACATTGTCGTCTTCATCCAAGGACATTTGGTATCCCGACAATAACTTATATGTCAGTGAATGGATCTCAATGAAGTTGTATCACAATATTCCATACCTAAATAGGAAGGTTTGTGTTTGATATAAGGCAGGTAAACATGGCCCTAACTGTTATTAAAGAGACAACAACCGGACCAGAGCAGAAAACAGCCCAAGCCCACGAAAGGGTATTCAAACATGTGACTACTTGTACTAGATAAAGTATTAGTATAAAGTGTTTTATTTCAGAATGAAATAGACCTAGATACTTTATACCTTGTATACAATTGTCCTATATTATGAAGTTTTTGTTTGCTATATATTTGTTGTCTTTGATCTCATTTTTATTGTTAAGTGACTGAAATGAAAAAAAACTTTAGTTTTCTTTATCACATGAATTTCTTACTTGATAACTTTGTCTGGTATGAGGATACCTTTGCAATGACTAAATGTCTGTCAGACTGTTAACCTGAACTTGGCCTCATTTTAAAGAACAGTATTCAAGGTTAGATATAAAAGTAAAGTCCATATCTCAGATACTTAAAGCAATAGGTTAAATAGGTCAACTTTATGTGGCATATGGAAAGATATCCATAGATATAGGAAGATTTGGTATGAGTGCCTATGAGACAACTCTCCATCCAAATAACAATTTATAAAAGTAAACCATAATAGGTCAAGGTACAGCCTTCAACACAGAGCTTTGGCTCACACAGAACAACAAGCTACAAAGGGTCCCAAAATAACTAGTGTAAAACCATTCAAACGGGAAAACCAACGGTCTAATCTATATAAAAAAGAGAAACATGAATAACAAATGACAACTACTGTACACCAGATTCCTAACCTGATTGGTAAGACCTGGTAAGGTTCATACAATCTGGTTCCATTTTGCAGTATTTGTTGGTGAATGTTCAGTTTTAGTGGTTGTGTCTGGATCTCAGGTATAATAAGCAATTTGGTGTAATTAAAAATTGTGAAGTTTAAAATTAACATGTTTGCTCCAAGGTTCTTCTGAATTTGACCTCATTAACCTGAATCATCCATAGAATTAAATTTTACTGATACCAGTAGTTAAATCTTCGTCCATGATCAGTAAAGCAGGGACAGCCATTTACGCTTGTGCATTCTCATTCTATTATTTAAGTTCCCATATGCTCTATTGAACTTGGTCAATTTTACTTTCCTATATTGTTTTAATATCATTGACTAGAACTGGGGTGTTGCTATAAAATAATGTGGATTGGGTATTCTTATGTCTTTAGTTGTTTTGAGTTTGGTTTCATTGCATTTAGAAATTTTAACTTCAGCTCTGACCTTATCAAGATTCTGATAGCATGGTTAATTGTACATGTTTTGCATTATTGAAACGTCCCAGTGAATAGTAAGGGAGCTACCATTTGATTTAAGGGGAGGGCAGGATGATATTGAAAAAGGCAGGACAGGAGGTTTGAGTAAGCAAGGACAGGATGAGCAACTGTGCAAAAAAACTCAGGATAGCAATTTATGTAAAAAAAAAGTCAGGATAGCAATTTATGTAAAAAAAAAGTCAGGATAGCAATTTAAGTAAAAAAAAGTCAGGATCGATACTGGTAAACTAATAAAAAAAACACAGGACCAAATAAAGTGAAAAATAGAAAAGCAGGACGGAGATTACAACTTAAATAATGCAGGACAAAATATTTCATCCTATACTTATTTGAGGTAAACTTTGAAAAAACAAAAAAACATTCTTGATTTCTGTAACCACTTGAAACTAATCTATCCCACACAATCCTTTGAGTGTCATGTTTGAAAATTAGGAAAAACGTTCATGCTGATTAACAAATGTTGCTAATACCCACAAAAGCAGAGCATTGGTACACTTTGAGGAAACGATTCATAAATTTCTTTGAGTTTTGTAGAAGATGATACTAATAGCTATCAAAGATGATTGCCACTATAAAACACTATTCTATACACTAGAAGATAACTGGGGAAAATATATAACATGTCCTGAAAAGTGACCATCAATATAGATATATATATATATATATATCGATATATAGTCCAACTTTATAAAAAAAAAATGCAGCTGATATTAATGGAAAACTGCTTGAGTTCAATGCTATTTAACATAGAACCCTAAGTGAAAGACAAACAATACACATGTTGTTCATATAATATATGGAGGGGACAACTAATACATACACTCAGTAATCATAACACCAACAAAAAATTAGCAATTACTATCCACATTGATCTGTGTCCACACTTGTTTATTAAAAGAATATAGTCAAGGATTTGTATAGCGATATAGTGTAAAAGAAATTGAACACAACATTTGGCCGGTAAATGATGCCTTAAAGATATCTGTTTAAAAATGTGATTAATGTCCTCAGCTGCTGTCTGAAATGACCCCCCCTGACATGACTGAGTGACATCATGATAGATGTATTAAACCGTTGAAGAAATAACTAGAGGCTCCCAGGAACACCAGATACATTTTTTGAAAAAGACTCTTATCAGAACCAAAGTGGAAACTTATTGCAAATATCTTGCAAGTCTCGTGTGTTTACAAGAAACAAAGTTACGCTACCTTTTACCGTACATTTTGTACCTAGGCTACTAACGAATATTTCTGCATGGTTTGTTTTGCATTTAAATTTATTCGTTTTTGATAGTAAAAGTCAAATGTAATATCTCTTACATTAGACTGATTAAATGTAAACTTGGATAAAATAAGAAAAAAGGTAGTCCAAATAATTATGACGTCTGGCAAGGCGTCCCAGAAAAAAATTAAAATAGCCTTGCCAGACGTCATAATTTCCTGGCGTCCCAGAAAAAAAAATTAAAATATCCTTGCCAGACGTCATAATTTCCTGGCGTCCCCAAAAAAAAATTAAAATAGCCTTGCCAGACGTAATAATTATTTGGACTAGAAAAAAGGCAGGACCAAATAGACTGAAAAATAAAAAGGCAGAACAGAGACCAATTTTCATCCTAGAATGACCCTCCCCCACCTAATACAAATCAAACTCAAACTGTAGTAGAGGCGGATTTAGGTGGGGCAGGGGGCCCGGCCCCCTTTTTGAGAAAAAAAGTAATGTTTGATTATATAAGGAATGACTGAAACGTAACGGGAGCGGGTCCCTCTTAGGTAGCCAGTAGGCCCCCGATATGAAAATTTCTAGATTCGCCATTGAGTAGCTCTCTGATACCCGGCTCTGCCAATGATATTTAGGGAGCTACCATTTGATTTTTATGTGGGGGCTAGGATGAAATTTGAAAAAAATAGGCAGGACAGGATATTGAGTAAAAAAAAAAAAGGCAGGATGAGACACTTGCAAAAACAAAAAAAGTCAGGACTACAATTTAGGTAATAAAAAGTCAGGATAAACTAAAAAAAAAAAAAAGCAGGACCGAACAGAGTAAAGAATAAAAAGGCAGGACAGAGATTACAGCGAAAAAAAATGCAGGACAAAATTTTTCATCCTAGCCCCCCTATAAAAATCAAATGGTAGCTCCCTTATTTATTGATACTTTAGTTTAAATTAAAAAAAAAGATTTTGAGGAATATAAAAATCCGGAAATACTTCGTCTTTAGTCCGATATGCATCCAAAGGTTATTTTTTCTAATTAGAGTTATTTCCCTTGGGCACTGAAAAGTTGGAAAAAAGAACATCGATATGTCTCATCAAGTGTCCTTAGAAGAACTCGAACAGGTATCAAGAAAAGCATTAGAAGAATTTTTGATATTAAGACTCGTGTTTTTTAAAAGGAAGAAAAAGTGAGCCTCTGACACGATTCAAAAGTGAAGTTCTTATGACAAACAGGAGCAAAATATTTTAATCGTCTGCTTCATCTTTCAAAACTAACTTCCTCTTTTTAAGCCGATACTGATCTAGTCTATCTATAACACAACATCTGCTTCATATGTACTGAGTGGTAGTCCACATTCATAGCCAGCTAACAGGCAATGAGTTTTTGACAGGCTGGTCGTGACAACTGAATAATTATTCATACTATTAATATTATAGATTTTCTCTCTTATCTCTTCACTAACATGACATGCCTTCTGGTAAATTAGTCCATTTCAGAAATTTTTTGCATTGCTGTTGTAATATTTTGTAAATAATCATAGAAAAGCTAACAGATGTAATACCCTATGTCTCTACTGGCACTACTGGTAAATTCATCTGTTAGCCGAAAAACCTCTTGAGAGCTGCGGGTGGAATCAATGTACATGTACACTCCCTATACACCTTATCGCTATTTGTCCACCATTACTTGATATCACACAGGTTCCCATAAAATAAAACAAAATATCTGACGCCACGATGGAAAAGTGATTGTTGTTGACGCAGAGATGGGTCCGATTACTTTCAATGTAATTGATTAAATTACAATTACTTTGTCATTTGTACGATTAAATTAAATTAATGATTACATCATTTCTGAAAGTATCTGGTTAAATTAATGATTACATTAGCAAAGTAATCATGATTACATCTGATTACAATGAATTTAAAAAAAAACCCACATTTTGAATGATATGAATGAATTAACATTTGATACAACAAAAGCACTTTTTAGAAAGGATTTTGTTTTACATATTAGAAAGTGATAACTTCAAACTTCATTTATTTAATAAACCACAAAAGTTCACAACATACATACATGAACATTGTGTCACTGGTTATGACCCATTACACTTTATCAGCATTGATCTCTGAATTATTTTGACTTCAATTGAATATGGCATTATAAAAAGTTTGCTGTTTGTCTTCTGACCTCTTTGAAACTTTATATGTATTTCAAGGTGCAGTTTATGGAAGTTAAAATATGGATGAAATAAAGTTACCAGTTAAAAACTATGTAAAATTTTAATAGAATTGTTTAATCAAATTGTAAACAAAATACAAGTCCTATAAATCATTGCATTTTACATGTCCAGTTTAAGAAAATACAAAAATTTGCTTATCTTGAACAAGATATTTGTCCAACTTTTAATTTAGTTTGTGCTAATTAGATAAATTTTCACATGTCTGATTAATCTTTTATCATATACATTGTCCTACAGCTATACTCAATTGGAAATTGCAATAAAAACAAACCTTAAATGGTTTCATACCTGTCAATTCAAAGTTGACAAAAATCACAATATTAACTAAAGATCATAATTCAGGATTAAAGAAAAGTATAGTATTACTTGAATATAACAGTTTTATCAAATATATATATGTACATCTTTAAATTGTGAAAATATATACAATATCTTTTACTAAGGCCAGTACAATATATTTTACTAATTGTATTATATATGTCTCTTCTTAGGCTATAAATGATGACTTTTCAATACTGTAACAGTTTATTTTTTACTGAAGTATACAAATCAATTAACATGCTTTATAAAGTAAACCAAACTATCTTAACATGTAAATATTTATCAAATAAGAATAACAAAATTGTTCATTTATTGACCATAAAAACAGTTTAAGATTTTTTTTCATTGTAATCAGAATGTAATCAAAAAGTAATCAGGATTACAGGGTATTTTGAAAAGTAATTGATTAAATTAAATTACATGTAATCAGTTTTTTGGCTGATTAATGATTACAATGATTACTTGAAAAATTGTAATCAATTACAGCTGATTAACGATTACAATTACAATTACCCCAAGTCTGTGTTGACGTCAAAAGTTCAAGCGGCTGGGTCAGCCAGGATTAGTGATAAGGTGTATTGGGATTAATCGTGATGTGTCACTAACATAGATTTTCATGACATGTTTTACAAGGACAATCCCCACCCTAACCCAAACATGACAAAGGGAGTGCTAAGACACTTGGAACTGTTATTATGGTGAAGTCAGCCGAATTTCTCAAGAGATCCACCAAGCCACTTGACAGAAACAGACAAAGCAGAGAGATATCAGAACTTGAGAAGATTAATCTCCAGGTCAGAGTAGGGAGCCCCAATAAATACCCATTCTAGTCTAAACTTTGATCTGAGAAGTTTAAAAATCATCCTTGTGATGTATTGAAATTTCCAGGGCCACAAGTCAGAATCGACCTGGGACCTTGGACCTTCAGCACTGCAGTAATTGGTCTTCTTCACTAGACCGCTAACCCACATTGGCTTTCCCCTTTGTTTCAAATAAAGAAATACTTTGCATGAGTAAGTTTTTATTTTGCCCAATACCACAGACAAAATTTCACAACATTTTATTGCTTATAAAAAAATATAAATAAATAAGATAATAACCATCTTTGAAAGTTAAACAATCAAATTTTCACCCTTTCTGTCCTTTTTACAAGCTACATGTACTAAGTTGCCATGTTTAATGTTACCTCAAGTTTCCAAATTATTTTACAGAACTTCAGAAACACCAAATAAAAAAAGAATGGTGCTTTGAACATGTTGAAACACCCAAGATTCATGTATAATTATGTTTTTGACTCGAGTTTTTTTTCTGCAATAAAATGTAGGACTTATTTCAAATTCAAGGAAATGTTTTTTCTTCTGCAACTGGATGTGATGTACTATGATTTGGTGGTATTACACCTACAACTCCATATAAAGATTTGTTCATTTACTAAACTTATACATACAAAATAGATGTTCAATATTATATTATGAACGGCAACCTTTGTGTATGTGCATAGATCCCTCTTATTTGATGCACCCCTCATGAGCTGAATGGGTACAGTGAAATCCTTGTACACTCCCAATCAGGATTGATTGAGATATGTCACTAATGTATTTACAAAAATATTGACAAGGACAATCCTCGCCCTAACACAAAGGGAGTGATAGATAACCAGGCAGTCTTTTATTATGGTGGAGGAAGCCCAAATATTTCAAGATAACCACTCGGCTTATCGGAAGGAATAGACAAACCAGAGAGATTTCAGGCAATTGATTTCTAGGTCAAAGTAGGGGCAACTTTGACATATTGAGGTCCCAGAGGACCTTTAATATACATAATGGCCAGCACTTAATGACCAAGATTATGTTTTACTACAAGCAGGTTGAACTAAAACATCTTAAACAGAAGAGATACATGTACTTTTGTTACACAATTTAAAAACTGACAACCAAAAAATCATAATATTGTCTGCTTCTTTAATCTCACTTGGAACATCTCTGTCACTGTAGTAAACACTTAGTGCTGGTTTGACTGTGAAATGAAAAACTATCATTCACATATATACATTTTCATGATGATTTTGTACTGTAACCTCTCAATAATTTGGAATAAACTACTAAATGAAATAAAACTATATAAAAATCTTAATACTTTTAAAAGAAGAACTTTCTTACTCTCCAATGTTTTTTTAATGTTTGTGTATAGTGTTCTTATTCTACAGACAAACATTTAGCATGAAAGTTGAATTATATGTTCAAGAAGTTGTAATATTTGTAATACTTATTCTGTATGTTTATTGTGATGGCCTCAAGGTACAAATGTAGACAATGCTAATTTCTTCACCCTTCTTTTCATTATAATTATTATGATTAATAATATAAGAATTCTAAATGGAATGTTTAATATTTTTGAAGGAGCCATTTGATGCTCATGAATTTGTCGAGAGAATAGCATGGAGAACAATTCACAATAGAGACCAGGCACAGTTCAACCCAATGCTTCTACATACAGCTTTTGAAAAGATGATTAAAGATCTGGAGGGAAAAAATGCACAAATAGAAAAGAAAATTGAAAAATTAGAGGAAAATTGTAAAGACGAGGAAAAACGTCATTGGCATAGAGTAGCTGAACTTCAAAAGAAAAACCAGGTTAGTATTTTTAACTATAAAAAGATGTGGTATGAGTGCCAATGAGACAACTCTTCATCCATTAGATACAAGAAGATATGGTATGAGTGCCAATGAGACCACTCTCCATCCATTAGATACAAGAAGATGTGGTATGACTGCCAATGAGACAACTCTTCATCCAAGTCACAATTTGTAAAAGTAAACCATAAAATGATTATAGGTCAAAGTTTGGTCTTCAACACAGAACCTTGGCTCACACCAAACAGCAAGCTATAATGGGGCCCAAAAAAATGACTAGTGTAAAAAAATTCAAACAGAAAAAAGTTATAAATAGAT
This sequence comes from Mytilus galloprovincialis, assembly GCA_037788925.1. Lineage (NCBI taxonomy): Eukaryota > Metazoa > Mollusca > Bivalvia > Mytilida > Mytilidae > Mytilus > Mytilus galloprovincialis. The sequence goes on along the minus strand of CM075334.1, from coordinate 7,533,365 downwards.
TGATAATTGGTGTTTAACACTATTTTCCTCATGATTAGCTAGTTTTTATGGGTGGACGAAACATGAGTTTGCTTGGAGAGAACCTACAACCTTTGGCAGGAAAATATATAACCCTTGTCAATCATTAAGATCACGTAATGCACCTTGTCAAAATCAAATTTAAGCCTCCAACATGGATATTGACTCTTTTTACTTTGTACAAGTAGAATGATAGTGTAATGTGTAATGTCATTCATTGTTTCAGATCAAAGATGCCTTTTTTGTAAAAGATCATTTTTTTTCTTTTTTTTTTCTTTTTGTGTACAAAAGATTAATCATTCTTAGGTTTGCAACAACCACAAAAGTATAGAAAACAATGCTATTTCATTTATTGTCTTTTTTGCAGTCAACATATTCCCACTTCCAAGTTTTAGATGAGAAGATAAACTTAGTTGCCACCAAAGTAGTACACTTGGGAGACCAACTAGAAGGTGTAAATAATCCCAGAGCCAAGGCAGTCGAAGCTAAAAAGTTAATGAGCTACATGTCAGAATTCTTATCTGATGGTCCACCTAAATCAGATCTCTTCACAGACCCTGCCAAGGTATGATCTTATCTTAAGTTAATTAGAGAGCCATATATAAGTCAATTGCATTAAGGCATCAACCCAACAATGCTGTTAGATGCACATACCTTATTAGAAATTCTGTTTTAATTGTATTGGTTTTTTTTTAAGTCATTCTATTTTCTAGGTTAACTACTTTTATTAATCAGTTTCAATTTTATATTGCACAAGGAAATATATTTCAAATATGGTTTAATTACTTTTAGCCACTGATTAAATATGCCTAACAAAGGTAGATACAAATTAAAATTACTTGATAATTATTCATTGTACTGTCAGCTTTGACAAATTTTCCTACTTCCTCTGGAATTAAATTAAAATAAATGTTTGTATTATTTTAGTTAGAGCAAGCTGCAGACATCATACAGAAATTATATCATGTGGCATTAGAATTACCATCAAATGAAAGGTATTAATACTGAAGTGTCTTCTATGATTAAAATTATCTCTTTATTACTGTAAATTCAGAAATTGTTGCTGAAAATATAGAAGATATGCCAATACACATAATTAACAGCGCCTGGTGATGTTTCATAGCCTGACCGTTTGTATCATAGCATGACCCGTTTCGGTCCAAAAGGACCTTCATTAGAGGCAGAATCTATTCTGATGAAGGTCTATTTGGACCGAAACTGTTCAGGATATGAAACATCATCAGGCACTGTTAATTATGTGTATTGGCATATCTACTATATTTTTATGCTTTTACATTTCCCCCCCGCTGATACACATAATTTATATGGCTTCTACTAAGGAAAGCTCCATTTTGAGTTAATGTGTTTAGAGACCTCTTATGTTTGTACACCTTTCCTGTGCCTAAGAAATTATTGCTGGTTTTTTATTATTGCGAATAATGCGACTGGATGAGTATTGTATTAATAAGAACTCGCATTTTGATAACTGAGATATAGATCTGCATTCCCTTTTTTTGAAATCGCAATAATTAAACTTGCATTCTTGTCCATTCTTGAAAAATAGCAATGCTAAATGCAAGCAATAATTTCTGAATTCGCAGTAATCATTTCCATTAATGATTTTATGATATTTAATTATCCTATCTGTCAAATTTACTTTCAAAGAACTACTTTCATGAATTTTCTGCATTTCTCCATGTTCTGTCAATTTGTTTGGTCATTTCTTCACTACTCTGAATGTTAGTGTGAGTAACTGCTCCCTCAAGATAAACCTTATTAGGGCTTGGGTATACCCGTGTGTTTTATGATGTTTGACTATGAAATAGTCAAAATTCAGGATTCAAAGATGCAAATTCTTTATTTAACCTCAGACACATTAAGTGTACAAGAGGACAACATACATAGAAAATACATTGAAATTGAATATATGATATCATGCTTCAACACATTATTGAAGTTCTATAGATACATTATTTCTCTAACATATACTTTGAGATTTTTATTTGACTAGACATATTTATGTACCGGAAGATATAAGAAGATATGGTATGAGTGCCAATGAGACAACTCTCCATCCAAGTCACAATTTGTAAAAGTTAACCATTATAGGTCAAAGTACGGTCTTCAACACAGAACCTTGGCTGTACACTTAAGAGTTTTAGATGTATTGAATTTGAATAAAGAAAATTCTTTTTATTCTAATAGATATTGAATCTTATTGTTAGGTAGATGTATCATTTCACTTTTAAATCAATTTCTTTTACATTTGTACAGTTATGACAATGCAAGAAAGAAAATTTGGGGTATGTATCTACAACAGTTTCAATTTATAATCAGTTCAAAGGTGTAAAATGATAACCTCACTGAATGTCAAATAATTATGAGATATAATCTGTGAACGCCTTATTTTAAGACCATGAACCTTTGCAAGTTTACTGCCATGGAGAGAGATATTTGAAATATGTTTAAGATCAACATGTGTATCTAATATCTAAAACCAATGATATGTTTTTGTTAGTTGTATGTTTATTATTGAAATTACACATATGATTACATGTTTTGCCTCTCTATGCTGGTAATTCTTTAATCCGATAAAAAATGTAGTTAGTTTCTAAATACGAGGAAGAAATTTAGAAAAAAATTATTGCGATCCATATGAAAGTTTTCAACAGAGTCATCTCCCCTTGGTCAAGGTATTTAAACAGAGTCATCTCCCCTTGGTCAAGGTATTTAAACTTTTGTCTGTTCTATTGTCCCATTGAATAAATATTATAACTATTGTTCACTGTGTAGTTAATTCACTTGGACCTTTTCTTGTAAGAGAAATCTGTCTTTATTTATTTGATGAGAAAATTATCTTCCAAATTGATGAAAATACATGTATTAAATCACAAAACTGCATATGATGTTGTATAATAAGGTTTGCAATAAGTTTTTTTTATTTATGTGTTGTTAACTTCTAGTATTTTATTTGATAAACACACTTGAATGAATAAGAAATAGTTTGCTTGGTCTGTTTTGTTGTCCCCTTAAGGTGGTACCTAACACTACAGGGAGATAACTCTGTAAAATCAGCTAAACGTTTTAATTATGTTGTGTTGTTAAGGGAATATTAAGATTCTCAATGATCAAAATAAGTGTTTGTCAAACTGCTATATAACCAGTGTAATTTTTCTGACAAAATGGTTGGTTCAAAGCTTTAGAAATTTTTATATTTTTGTTAAAGGGTCAAAGTAAATACATATTAATTTTAGTGTAAGTGATAGGTACCCCCTTAACATTTTTATTATAATTCATGATCACCAAACATTGCATTAATGTTGTATTTGCATTAATTCCAGACAAATACAATAACATTGAGAGTGAATTGATCAAGGAATTCACAAAGGCTCACACTGAAGGGGATAAGAAGAAAATGAAAAGGGTTGCTATGGTTTTATCTAATTTTAAGGTTTGTAATAATTAAAATCTGTATCATAATAGAATGTTAAGGATTTTTGCAACACTTGCTTTTTCCTTTTTATCTGGTATTCAAAGTCCTGTAGTTTAATCAATGTAGTTCCAATAATAAATTTGACCGCTAACTGCTTCTTTTTCTTAAAATCTCAAAAATATTAATTTGTATATTAACTTACTTGATTACTGAACAAATTTAATGAATCTCACTTTTATTTTAAAGAAATGGGCTTTCAATAAATTTGTATTGTGGTTTATAATCCCATGTTTAAATGATTTTCACATTCATGAGTATTCCCAATATTCTGGTACTGTAAGTTCAGAAATTATTGTGTGCAATTTTTCATGAACGGACAAAAATTCTAGTTTAATTATTGCGATATAAAAAAAATCAGCATAAAGATCTATGATTCAATTATTAGAATGTGAGTTCTAATCATTGCGATATTCACCTTGTTGCATTATTCGCATTGATAAAAACCTTGCAATAATTTCTGAATTTACAGTAACTCATTCATTAAATCTGATAGGAGTATGATTAGAACTTTCTAAAAAAACAATGACCTTCAGCTAACATGCGATTTATTCATAATCTACCAAGTATGTGCACAAAATGTTTGAAGAAAATCATTTGGTGAAATGTAATTTTCAGAAAAGAAATGTTGATGTGACAAACACTGTTTTGTAGGGATACGGTCAGTGTATTGATGCGTTTATTGAAGAAGCTCAGCGGGTAAGTTGTTTACAAACTAAAATTTCAAAGGAATTTAATATTTTGAACAATAATAGCTTCATAGCAAAATAATCGTATATGTAAAAAAATGCACAGATGGTTTAGTTTGAGATGAGTTCAACTATCTTTTTATTTGTCAAAATGACACGACAATGGATCTCTGAATTTTTTTTATTCCACAATATTATTTGAATAATCCATGTGAAGCTAAAATGTATGGTATGCTTATACTATGTCATATAGAGTTACTTAAAAACTTGTCTCTGTTTATTAAAAAAATTAGTCCACTGTTTTAAACCTGGACTCCTGTATCCTCTCTATCTCTCATGTTTTTGTATTTACACTGTTCATTGTAGATTATATTGCTTTGTGTATATTGTATAATATTATGTTTGTGTTTGGTTATGTTGCATACTTTTGTGTCTGGGTTGTTGAAATAAAATCTTGAAATCATAACTGAAGTTGTAAAGGAAGAACATTGTTATTAACAAATGAATATGGAAATATGGTTTACACCTGTTTTAACATTTAAAATTGGTGTTTTTCTTAAAATTTTGCTGGTTTGATTACCATCAACCATTGATATCAGATCTGTCATAAAGCATGGTATTGTCAAGTTGTAATGTGTTATCCATTTGTAGTATTTTTCTCAAGACTTATTCTATCATAACATTTACTGCCTTTAACATTTGCACTATATTTCATATTGAATTTTGGGAGACAAAAGTTACTGCTCTTATCCATTTAAATCTAACCACAAAGATATGAATAATGATTTTTTTCTGTATGTCTGTCAACATGGAGCAAAACCCAAAAGATCCAAAGACAAGAAAATATGATACTATTCAAAAGACAAAAATACCAACAGGCTGTCCTGCACATCAAAAAAAAAAAGTTTGGGTTAAAATTAATAGTACGCCATGAATTATTCAGTATACCGGGGTAAATGCAATCAATTTTAATCTAAAATAAAGTCGTGGAAAAGAGGCCTGATTTCTACTTACCAAAAACAATTGTAGCCAGCAACCAACCATATTGTCTGGATTATGTCATGTGACAGACACACAGCAACCAACCATAATGTCTGGACTATGTCATGTGACAGACACACATTGAACATAGTAGGATTAAATAGTTTGTCAGCACTCCACTCTCTTTCTCACTTGTAAAATTCAATTTTTCAAGTATGCACCACTTTGATTTAAAACTAACTCTGCCATGAAACAATGTTTCCTCATTATAAAATCATCTTAAAAACACAAAAATAACGAACTCCCAGGAAAATTCAAAACGGAAAGTCCCTAATGAAATGGCAAAATCAAAAGGTCAAGCACATCAAACAAATGGATAAGAATGGTCATATTCATAATTTAACTTCAAGTTTATTTTTTTCAGAATGCATTCAACAAAGCCGACTTATTTGATGATATTGTACCATGTTGTAGTAGAACTAATGAACTTATAACAGAAGTTTTTAGTAACCATGACGCTGTCATGGCAAAGTTTGTACAGAATATCTACCACAATAAATTACAGGTAAGGCTACACCAAGTCATGACAAAGTTTGTACAGAATATCTATCACAATAAACTACAGGTGAGGCTACATCCGTTTAATTTTTAGATTCTCTTCCCATCTCTTTTTTAAACTTCTTTGTTAAAAAGGAGTGTCTAACACCCAAATTTTATAATTGAGATAATCGCTGTCATGATAGAAGGGGGACATAATGTTTTCTGGTCAGTGCTTATATGTTCATCCATCCACCTGTCCATCCATTTGGTCAAGAAAATTATTCATTTTCTTGTTCAAATACAAATTAGGCTTGTATGCAAATTTGTCAAAGTCACATAATCAAATATCCATGTAACTACAATTTTTCATCATCTATTGAAAATTGGATACCATGTCAAAAGATTGCTTTTTTGCTTGTTTTTCAGAGAGAAAAAAAGCAGTGAGGTCTTAAGCTGTAAGCTATAAAGTTCATCAGTCTTATGCTTGAAATACAGATGAAAGAAATAATTCCAAAATTTTGTTTTTCAGAAATATATTTATTCCAAACTTGATAATGAAGTAGATCCTGAGGTTTACTTAGATAGCTTGTATAAACTGTATACCAGGTTAGTGGATTTTAAATTTTAAGTAAAGTCATTTCATTTTTTACAAATTTTTAGTATATTAATTATGAAGTCTGTACCTGTTATTTTTGTTTATATGATTGACATCCTTGTTTTGTTCATTATTACTTCTGTAATTTGAATATACAAAATTTGATTGGATCTGTAACATTTGTTTTGGCTTAAACTATTTAGCTTTCTTTGTGTTTAAGTCAGAAGAGAAGATGGAGATTGAGATAGAAATTGAAATTATATTTACAGAATACAATAGTAATAAAGTTAATAGTGTTTATTTTTTCTTTGTAGAACCATCAAGCTATCAGAGGAATTGTCACAATTCAAAATGGGGAATGACAGTTTGTTCCTGGCTAAACTTACTAAAAGTATATTCCACAAACATCTTGATGCTTATATTGGGTAAGTAGAAATATCCATTGATACCAATATGTATAAACATCTGTATATTGATATAAAAGTCTTCAAGGGTAAAAATACTGTGTACAGCTGCTCTATAAAGAACTGATTACTACAGCTTAATAAAAGATCTGAAAGTAATGGCTCTAATATTTAGAAATAGGTGCTTTTGATCATGTGCCCAGTATGTTCATTTATATAAAAAAAAATGTTGCAGCTGAAAACTAGGGAAGCTGCAGGAAACAGATTTGTTACTGATTTGACATGAAAAAAAAAATCATTCTAATACAGTTAAATGATGATTTCCTAAATTATTTTTATGGCCCCGCAACGAAGTTGTCGGTGCCGTATAGTTTTACCCTTGTCCGAAATTCCGTAATTCTGAAATTCTGTAATTCCGTCATTCCGTCATTCCGTCATTCCGTCATTCCGCCATTATACAGAGTTTTTTTCTAAATGCCTTCAATTATTGGGCTGATTTTTGGTATGTGAGTTAACCATGATGAGTTACTGATCAAGTTTAAGTTTCGTTCCGCTCCGCTAATTTTTGCTGAAATTACGGGCTTTGGACTTTGATAAATTGTTGAAAATCACAGTTATACAGATTTTTTTTCTATACGCCTCCAGATTTTGAGCTGATTTTTGATTTGTGAGACTACCATCATGTTTGTGTCCACATGTGTTATTGAAATTGCAGATTTTTCAACTTTAGGAAGGGGCCATTCGTGTTGCTTTGACACATCTAGTTTTTCATGACTTCAAATAAACCTAGAAAAATGCTATTGATATTGAACATACAAATTTAAATCTTTTACATATTTTAAGGTTTTCGTAATCATCATCTTAGATCATGTTATTGGTTAGTTCCTAAAAAATGTACTAAATGTTGAAATTTTAAGTACAAAAATATTTCAGTTTTTTTACTTTGAAAAAGCCATTAAAGAATAATTACAAAGATGTCATTTGCGATACTTAAAAAAAAGAGGTTATTAATTTCCATCAATCATTACTTTATTTTGACGTAGATTCTTCTTCTTCAATTTTAACATCTTGTTTGTCTAGATCTGGTTTGATTGCATGCAATTATTAATTAATCTGAAACTCACTAGTTTTATCAAGAGAAGAAAGTTGAGCAATATTTCTAAAAAATTGTGGGCAGTTTTAGTTAAATTAGAGTAATGAAAGTTCCACATCAAAGTAATAACATATTTTATTGTGTGCCATATCATTTAGGTTTGAAACAAAGTACTTGAAAGAAAGATGTGCTGCTCATCTTCAACGATATTATGAAGTAAATGGCCACCAAAAGAAACAGATACAATCAGGAGGGTAATATTTATAACAATAAACATCTAAGGTTCATGTTTAAACAGATGAAGAAAGAAATAGTGTAACTGTTATATATAAAAATTATAAGGAGCCTGTAGTTCAGTGGTTGATGTTGGTTCAAATCGATCATATTTGTTTTTTCAAAAATTGTTTTGTTATAGATTAGGCTGTTAGTTTTCTCAGTTCAATTGTTTCATATTTACATGTCGATGGCTTTTATAGCTGCCCATAAGGTTTGGGTTTTTTCATTGTTGGAGGCCGTACCGTTTCCTATAATTGCTTACATCCATTTCATTTGAACTTTGGTGGATAGTTGTCTCATGGGCAATCATACCATATCTCTTTATTTTTATATCAAACATTTATGTGACAACAATTTCAAATATTTTGTCCAGAGTTAACAATATAAAATGCTTCCGTACATTTGTATCCTGCCAAATCATTTTTAGAAGAAAAAAAAAAACCTATTTGAATTATATATTTTAGTATAACAGAATTACGTCGGGACTTACAAGCAAAGATTGGTACAATGACGAAGACAGGAATTAATATTGGTCCAACAATCGAGAATTATGGCGGGGAAACATTTCTATCACAGGAAGTTACCATTAGTATCCTACAGGAATCAAAGAATGCATTTAAAAGATGTCATGTGGTATGTAATTTGATCTATTCCATTTATTTATAATATGTGTGGAAGAAGGCACACAAAAACACTTTTTTGCTGTGTGTGTGAAATTCTGCTTCTCAAGTTATTATGTGTTCATTTTCAAATTGTTTTTCTTTCTTGTTACATTTATAAAATTCTTCATCATTGAGCAAAGTATGAAAATAACTTTTAAACATTGGTCCAATAATTGTTTATTAATCCCCAGTCTAATGTCTACAAGAAGATTATTTTTTATTAAAAAGTTTTTCTTCAAGTACGTTAAAGACATTTTAATATGTTAAAGCCCTCTTTTGAACTGTAAATCATATTGTAAAAAAAAAAACCACAAACTTGCAACATTGCATTTCCCTGACTGAGTTGAACTTGTACATAACTTTTTAGCTACAATTTTTAGTATTTGTATTGCAATCTGACAAAAAAAGGAAGAAAATGAGATTTACAATTTTATTGTTACAAAAGGTAACCAGAAAAGTAGGAGAATTCCTGTTGAACTACATATGAGTTACCACTTTTTACATAGACAATATCCCCTTTCTTCAGACCCATTACCACACTTAGAGTGTGTGAGGCATGTTGAGTAGGGACAATATAACCTCTTATGTAAATCCTTCTATTCTTCATCAAATAGAAGTTTGCATGCCCAGTCTTATAAACTAGAATTGTACATGAGAAGTGGTATAGGCCATCTCTTGGTGCTGAAAACAATCCAGTTTCTGGGTTGTAGTTGTTTCCTTGATTCACTTCAACTTTATTAAATTTGAAAACATAGTCGGTAGTTGCTGTAACAGATTTCTTTAGGATAGCTGTAAATGCTGTTCTCCTATTGCAGCCTGAAAAGAGGAAAAAATAGTTAAATACCTTTAAAAGTTATTTATATTTATATTTCAGAAGGTAGAAGACCTGGATCCTTCAAACTTTATATACTGATCCCTAATGTTATGAAGTTAAGGTCTGTCATATGTCCATTGTCCTCATTTTCATGGTTCTCTTGAAAAAAAAAGATTTTCCTAGGTTTCAAACAATAACTCGTAAACACTTTCACCAATTTGCAAAAAAAACTTTGGTGAAATGATTAGATCTATTGATGTGAGCTCCCTTTAAATTTTTATGAATGTTATATTTTAGGTTTTCAACTTTAGTTTTTTTTTTCATTAATAAAGGGGGTCTTCCAGTTTTTATACAACCACAAAAATTAAAAAAATTTTGGTCGTTTATTGGTATCACGTCGTCGTTGTCAGCTTCGTCAAAAGATGGATGATTTTAAGATAATAACTTTTGTATAAGTAAATAGAAATCAATAACATTTAATACAAAGTTTATAACCACTAAAGAAAGGTTGGGATTGATTTTGGGGGGTTTGGTCCCAACAGTTTAGGAATAAGGGGCCAAAAAGGGGCACAAATAAGCATTTTTCTTGGTTTACGCACAATAACATTAGTATAAGTAATTAGAAATCTATGAAGTTTATACACACAGTTTATGACCACAAAAAAAAGGTTCTGATCCCAACAGTTTAGGAATTAGGGGCCAAAAGGGTCCAAAATTAAACTTAGTTTGATTTCATCAAAAATTGAATTATGGGGTTTCTTTGATATGCTGAATCTAACCGTGTATTTAGATTCTTAATTTTTGGAATATAACAAAATTAATGGACATGTTTTTATCATATAATACAGGTATAGTTCGTAGGGAAAGTTTCTTTAAAAGAAAAATACTGATGTGCCCTTTTGTACTAAGAAGTGGTTTTTACAACAAAACAAAAGTTTTTATCACCTGAAATTGATCCCTCATTTCATGTGTAGTCATTACATTGAAGGATAACGCTCATTCAAGGGGTTGTTCCCAATCTTTTGGATAGATTTCTTCATAATGACAGTTTTCATTTCTTGGCCATCGTAAATGAAAAAGTTGAGACGTAAAACTATGAATGAAACACGTGTGTCACTCAAACGACTTTAAAGTAGTCTCCCTAATCAATTACCTTTATTAAAGTCAAAGGATAATTAAAGTTTTAAATCGGAGATTTGTCTTGCTTTTGAACATTTTCGTCACAACAACAACTTTCTTTTCTAAACTATCTGTAAAAGGAGAGGAGACATCAAAAGTTGGCTTCAAATGCGTGCGTTGCAAAGTGGTAAATAAATTATGTATGTGACATTTAGTGGAAGCCATTTAACCATATCATTTTGTCAAACAATTCAATCAACACCTTTATTAATTAGTCCTTTGTTGTCGAAAGCTATAAAATGCAATCAACTGATTATTGATTTTCTGTCCAAATCTTAATGAGGTCAAGGTGAATTCCGAGTACTGTCTGATTGGGTAAAGTCCGAGGAAACTAAAAAAAAAAGTAAATAATCAAGATGGAGGAAAATAGATCGTTATATATATTTCTTTCGCCAAATTCTTTCGCAAATGACGAATTTTTATCGCCAAAATTATTATTTTTTCGCAAATTGCGAAAATGGCTCCAGCGTAAACCCTGTACTTAACCCCTAACAGGAGGGATTGTGCCTGATATTCATATGATGAAGACATAATCTTTCAAACAGTTTAATTGAGGTCTGGAGCTGGCATGTCAGTTAACTACTAGTAGTCTGTTGTTATTTATGTATTATTGTCATTTTGTTTATTTTCTTTTGTTACATCTTCTGACATCAGACTTGGACTTCTCTTGAACTGAATTTTAATGTGCGTATTGTTATGCGTTTACTTTTCTACATTGGCTAGAGGTATAGGGGGAGGTATGAGATCTCATAAACATGTTTAACCCCGCAACAATTTTGCGCCTGTCCCAATTCAGGAGCCTCTGGCCTTTGTTAGTCTTGTATGATTTTTAATTTTAGTTTCTTGTGTATAATTTGGAGTTTATTATGACGTCCATTATCCCTGAACTAGTATACATATTTTTTAAGGGGCCAGCTGAAGGACGCCTCCGGGTGCGGGAGTTTCTCGCTACATTGAAGACCCATTGGTGGCCTTCGGCTGTTGTCTGCTCTATGGTCGGGTTGTTGTCGCTTTGACACATTCCACATTTCCTTTCCCAATTTTATTAGTTTGATTTTAACATAAATTGAATCCTTGGAGTTCTTTGATATACTGAATCTAAACATGTACTTTGATTTTTAAATATGGGTCCAGTTTTCAAGTTTGTCCAAATCCGGGTCCAAAATTAAACTTTGTTTGATTTCAACAAAAATTGAATATATGGGGTTCTTTGATATGCTGAATATAACCATGTATTTAGATTTTGGATATTGGACCATAATAGGTAAATGTCCAATTTGATTTTTTTAGGTTCTTAGACCCCATTCATTATGTGTCAAAAACCTATTCTGTGTCAACAATTTAATCACAATCCAAATTCAAAGCTGTATCAAGCTTGAATGTTGTGTCCATACTTGCTCAAACTGTTCAGGGTTCGACCTATGTGGTCATATCAAGCTGCATCCTGCAGAGTATCTGGTTATACAATAATTTAAAAATGCTTTTTGCAGTTTTTGTGAAACTTTGTTGAATCGGTTATATCTATTGGTGTATTAGCTCACTCTTGATTTTTATAAACTTTTGATTTTATGTTTCAAGGTTCGTTAAAAAGGCATTAATTTTCCAGTTTTTGGACATTAAGTTTACAGTGGTATAAGCAGTTTTCCTGAAACTGTTGTTAAATATCTGATTTTCATTTAACAAGATAGAAATATTTACCTTTGCATTCACATTGACTTGATGGTCTACCAGATTTATTCACCAACATATTGAGAAGGTCCTCTGTTATACAAGTAGATTTACCTGAAACAAGAAATGACAGTTACAAAACCTGTTTAACACAAGATACATGTAAAATAGCATGTCAACATCATTTGAAATAAATCTAAAATCAAAAATTTGACTTGCAATTAATGTATTTGGTGATAGTATATATACCAAATATCCCCAGCATGTATATTTTATGATTTATCTATTTCACAATAACCAGAGTAAGTAAAACTTAGTACAGTGAATCTATTTTAAAATAAGAAAATAAAAGGAAACTACAAAAATATAATAAGTGTCACATATCACCAGACATTTGAATATATGGAATTGGTTTACAGTTACATTTCAACATTGTAATCTACATCAATTGAAAACATATTTAATTTTTATAGAAATGACAAAAATTATAAAGTTTGTATATTTACAATGTGCATAAGAACTTAAATTGATGGGAGCCCTTTTGTATTTAAATTCAAAGGAGGAATGAATATTTAGACAAAATTGACTTACCATGTCCAGCATTACAATTTCCCTCTACCTGCAGAAAGTTTGTCCTCAAAATAACTGCAGCAAGAACCAAATAACACTTCATCTTACTTTCAAACTATGAATCTGTTTGACATTTTCCTTACCCATCGTATGGTATATATGTTTTAGCAGATGTACCATGTTGTGACCTTTGCATGTCGGAATTGATTTTTAATGTTATATGGTCCATTTAATTACCACTCAACATGCTATTTCTTAGAAAGTCAAAAACTTGCCAGTTTTTGAAAATAACAGGAACTCATATTGTAACAGTGTTGGCATTACAATTTCTATTACTTGGTTTAGTTTATACTTAAACCAATAGACCTGTTTATTATATACCAAAACTTAGTAAAATTAAATCCTTGAATTGCTCCTGTCGCACATCACACCAGACTAGAAGCAATTTAAGGATTTAGTTTTAATTAGATTTGGTATATAATTGCGGAAAAAGACTCCACAAACATGAAAATTGTTATTCCTCAAATTAAAATGAATCCACAGTATCTATTTTACTAAAGGAAGAGACCGTTATTGATCAGTGTTTTGTACCCTTTTGTGCATGCTCAGTCGACATAGTCTGCCGGCAGAATTTAACTTTATATATAAATAATATAGGACAATGGTGTACATTAAAAATTAAACACACTAAGGCCCTTTTGATTTCCACATAATTAATATTATCTGATCGATAAAATTCTATACAGATTCCAATCTTGATAGTATATGTCACAAAATTACTTAATCCCTGTAACGTAATCTGTATGTTCTGCCCCTATCAGGTGCACAACCAAAAAGTATATTCAGGATTATAATCACACCTGAGCTTCGTCAGTATGCAGGGAATAACTGTTCACCTTATAATCAGCATGACTTTTAATACCAAATGACAATACAAATCTTTTTGACTAAGATTTCATGGTTCATTGAACACCATATTGTCAATGTGAAAATATGTGAGATTGGTATAGTCAGGAGCCTGTTGATCAGTGGATTTTGTTCGTTGGTGTGGTTCATATGTGTATAACCTTTCATCTTACTTTCAAACTATATATCAGTTTATGTGTACTATTGTTTGTCTGTTTGTCTTTTCATTTTTAGCCATGGCGTTTTCAGATTATTTTCGATTTATGAGTTTGACTGTCCCTTTGGTATCTTTCGTCCCTCTTTTATGAATATGATTTAGAAAATATGTGGTATTGTCATTTATATTTTACCATATCATGACTGTTGCATGTTGAAATTGATATATACTGAAATATTAACCTTTTAATTACCTCTTAACATTTGTTTATCAAACTTTGTGACTTCGTGTTTAACAATCCTTGTGGAAAGACCTTAAAATGATGGTATTCTTTTTCTCAGAAAAAACAGAATGATTTATATCTAGCAGGCAGCACAAGATGAGATGCAATGTGCGAGCACTTTCTTGATCAGTCAGATAACTAATTCCTGTTTGCCAGTGCTTTGAATTTTCATTGTATTTAAAAACTTAAATATTTCTTTCCACTGTTCTTAGAAATACTGAACATAATGACTTTTTACTTTGTCAGCAGCTCAACAGATATGAGTTGTAGCGATCAAAAACTTTAAGGATTTATCTTATACTATTACCTGTTCCCCTAAACCCAGTACTTTGAATTTTTACTTACAAACTTTTTGTCACCTTTACCCACAAAAACTACTGAAAGGAAGGACTTCATATGTTTGTCAGCAGCTCAACAGTGATAAGTTGCAAAGTGTATGTGTTTATTCAGATCAGTCAGACACCTACTTCCTGTTTTTGGTAAAAATGAATATGAGCTTAGGCTTTGCCAAAACAGTTAGTTTACATGTTGCATCATATATCTTTTTGGTTAAAGCTTTTGGTCAAATCTTAATATCAAAGGCAAAATCTAAAAATGGAATTGATTTTTATAATGTTTGCATAAAATCAAAGAAGTTTGAAGCCCTAATGCAAATATGCAATACAAAATTCAAAAATAAACTACTGATGATTGTTTTCTTTTTACAGATTTATGATAAAATATAATTTTTCTAATAAAGGGTACCAAAGAGTGCCAATGCATGTATCATACCATCTTCTTGAATGTGACTCTTCTTGAATATTTTTTCAAGCTTAGTCAGTTCTCACACTAAAAAGTAAAATCACAAAAAAACTGAACTCCGAGGAAAATTCAATCAGAAAGTTCCTTATCAAATGGCAAAATCAAATGACAAAACACATCAAACGAATGGACAACAACTGTCATATTCCTGACTTGGTACAAGCATTTTCATATGTACTTAATTTCTAACTTATAGGAAGGATGCATCAGACACTCCAATCCTTGTATCCAATACTTTGAATTACAGCAATTTTTAAAGTGACTTCAAGTGTCTTATAAATCCTAATCTCTCAATATTATACCCAACATTTTTTTAAGCTTTTTTCGCTTATGACCATCATCAACGATATGGTACAGAATCCCATATGACAAAAGACAAAGAAAAAAATTATTCACAATTTTATTGTTAGAGTTGATAACCAGAAAAGTAGGAGTACTCTTTTTGAACATTATATTTGCTACCACTTTTTACATAGACATGATCTCCTTTATCCAGGGCCATTATCACACTTTTAGTTTGTGATCCATAATTGGTATTAACAATATAACCTCGTAGATAAATACTGCTATTCTTCATCAAGTAGAAGTATTTATTTCCAGCCCTATTGACCTGAATCGCACATGAAAAGTGGTAAAGGCCATCCCTTGGTGCTGTAAACTCTCCAGTGTCCGTGTTGTAGTTGTTTCCTTGATTCACTTTAACTTCATCAAATTTGAAAATATAGTTAACATTTACTCTTATATTGGTCTTAAGGATAGCTGTAAATGCTGTTTTTGTATTACTGTCTGAAAAAAATTAAAATAAAATAAAATATTCCATGAAACATGACACAGAAAGCCTTGAATTGTGAAAAATAAACATCACATTAGACAGAATGTTAAAGTCCAGTGATAGATCAAAGGCAGCAGCATAATTATGGAAGAAAAAAATATGTATCATTTGTAGTTTTTACTTGTTTTGCCAAATGGTGTTATTTTAATTGTTTGTCATTAGTATATATCTTTTCATGTTTGTGTGTACATAGATCTTTGATTTTATATAAATCCATTGTGTAATTGCCTCTTTTTATAATGCTGTACTCCCCTATTAAGCACAGTTGTTTAGGTATTTTCTCCCTATAATTTTCAAAAGGAAGTGTCAAATATCTGATTATGAAATATAAATAATAACCTTTGCATTCACATTTACTGGAGGAACTAAGTTTCTTCACTAACATATGGAAAAGATCCTCTGTTATAGACATGGTTTTACCTGTTAAAAAAAGAAATGACAGTCACAAAATCTTTGAAATACAAGATATGAAAGCAAACCAACATGTCATATCAAATCAGTATGATAATTATATAATTTATATGCTTACATTTTAATATTATACCTCACTAAAACTGGAAGCTTTATTGCAATTAGGTTATCTCTGTCTGTCCCTTCATCTGCCGTCAGTATATATTGGCCATCTGTCTGTCAATTTGTTCTTCTAATTCATCATACTTTTCTAAGGAACCAGTAAACAGAACAACAGTACAAATACACAATATAGAAAATTACAGACTGAGCATCCAATTCATATTTGATAAAAAAAAATAAAAAAAAGGAATCTGTATTAGTAAAATTTGTTTACCATGTCCAGGATTATAATTTCCTTCTACATCTAGAAAATTTATCCTGAATATTACTATCGCAAGAACTAAATACCACATCATTCTCACTCTTTAAGTTTGACATTGTTCTATTGAAGAATTTTGGTATATAATTTTTTGGAAAATTATACCGGCTGTTGCATGTTCCAATTGATATTGATTGAAAATGAATCCTGTTAATTATCTTTTAACACGCAATTTCTCAGAAAGAGAACACTTTACAATATATTCAATTCATATCTTTAGTTTAAGTGAATGGATCTCTATGAAATTTAAACAAAAGGTTTGAAACCACAAAAGGAAGGTTGGGATTGATTTTGAGTTTATTGTCCCATCAGTATAGGAGTAAAGGGCATAAAAAGGGGTCCAAATGAGCATTTTTCTAGTTTCCAGACAAAAACTTGTGTGTAAGTGTATGGATACTTCTGAAATTGTACCACAAGGTTCCATACTAATAAAGGAAGGTTTGGATTGATTTTGGGGGTTATGGCCCTAACTGTTTAGCAATTAGAGGCCAAAAAAAGGGGGGGATACTGTTCTAATACTTTGTATAAATTGCTTTTTTCTTGACCAGTTTCAATAGGGGTTTATTCTTGAATTATTGGGGTTCTTTGATAAGCTGAATCTAACCGTGTATTAGATTTTTGTCGAGCCTGTGACTTTTGTTGCAGAAAGCTCAACATAGGGATAGTGATCCGGCTGCAGCGGCATTAGCTAACTTCTTAAAAGCTTTTTATTTTAGAAGGTAGAAGACCTGGATGCTTCATACTTTGTATATAGATGCCTTATGTAACAAAGTTTCCGTCAGTCACATGTCCAATGTCAGTGGTCAAAGTTAAGTTTTTGAGTTTTGATCTTTTTTCTAATACTATATGTAATAGGTTAATTATATTTGGTGTATGGAAATATTTTATGATCTATATGTCAGTCGAGCAGGTTTTATATGACCATGACCTCATTTTCACAGTTCCTTGCTCTGTGTTAAGTTTTTGTGTTTTGGTCTGTTTTTCTTAAATTATAAGCAAAAGGTTAACTATATTTGTTATATGGAAGAATTGTAAGCTGTACATGTCTGCCTGGCATTGTTCATCTGACCTTGACCTCATTTCCATTGTTCATGAGTCAATGTTTAGTTTTCTTGCTTAAAGTTAAGTTTATGTGACAGTTGTTATAAAGCTTTTAATTTAGAACTATCAACATAATATAAGTTAACAATGGTACAGAAGGCAACACATTTCAGTGTGTGCACTTTTTTGTTAATTTTTGGTCCCGTTTTCAAATTGGTCTACATTAAGGACAAAAGGGTCCAAAAATTAAACTTAGTTTGATTTTAACAAAAATTGAATTTTTGGGGTCCTTTGATATGCTGAAT
Source organism: Mytilus galloprovincialis (assembly GCA_037788925.1). NCBI lineage: Eukaryota > Metazoa > Mollusca > Bivalvia > Mytilida > Mytilidae > Mytilus > Mytilus galloprovincialis. The sequence continues at coordinate 7,515,229 of CM075334.1, read as the reverse complement.
CTGACCATGTTTTTAGATTTTTTATTTTTGGGCCCCGTTATCAAATTTGTCCACATTGATGTCAAAAGGTTCCAAAATTAAACTTTGTTTGATTTCATCAAAAATTGAATTATTGGGGTTCTACGATATGCTGAATCTAACCCATGTATTCAGATTTCAGATATTGGACCATAATAGGTAAATGTCCAATATAAAAGTTCTTAGACAACATTTATTCTGTGTCAGAAACCTATGCTATGTCAAATATTTGATCACAATTCAAATTCAGAGCTGTATCAAGCTTGAATGTTGTGTCCATACTTGCCCCAACTGTTCAGGGTTTGACCTCTGCGGTCGTATCAAGCTGTGCCCTGCTGAGCATTTTATTGCATTTAACAGGACAACCAATTGACTTATCAAACAACAAAGAAGGCCAACTTTGAAAGAGCATTTTTTATATATTGGATTTCCTTCTTGATACGTTTCATCAAAATATTGAAACATGTCAGTGAGTGTTAGGAGTCACTACGCACATTAAGAATCAGGATCTTGAGACATTGTAGAATGTCATAATGACCCTACACAATGCATGACTATTGTCTTTTCATTTGATGGTTTAAAAATTGATCTCATTAGCATCGACAGTGTTCCAGTTTGATACTTTTCATTGGGTGGTCCACCTGCTCTTTCCTGACTAACATTCTGTAATCTTTTAATACACCCTGTCAGATTTTGTGAATTCTAAGACAAACAGAGTATAATCTTATTTTGAACTTTCCCCAGGTAGACAATCATGATCAGCCAATGAAAATTGGTGGATCTTGTGATTAAGTAAAGGGATGTATTTGATCAGCCAATCAAAATTGTTGTTTCTCAAGATTATTGGGCTTAATTGTAACCATGCTAAATTTTGAATTTGATTGGAAGATTGGAAATGTACAAATCACCATCGTAGCAGATGATTTTTGATCTTGAAAAAGGTTCTCTTACAGCCTCAGAAGACAAGCACAGCTGATTTGAAAAATTCAAAGATATGGTAGTACCATAATACCAGTACTTTTTTCTTATTTCTATTACCATTGAATGCCCAATTAACTGGGAAAGACATTTTGAAAGAAAAATTTGATAAAGTAAAGAGTTTGAATGACTACTTTTGTACCACATGAGAGTTTTTAAACATTTTTAATTTACAATCCTATGCAGAAAATCATCAAGCGTATTACATTTTTTTTTTTTTAAACCATAGGAATTGAAGTTATATATCGGCGGGCAATAGGAAGGGCGATTGCCAAACAATGTCCGTTCTATAACATGAAAACGCTTTGACAAACTTTTTTCAAATTTAGATATGTTGGTTCCTGTGACTTAATGAATGTCAAGTTAAATTTTTACTATTTTTGCTTTTGTCATTGTTTTTTAATATTTAAAAGTTGTACTTTTATGTAATAGAGTTAAATCTCTTTGAAAAGAAATGGACAATTATATATAAAAAGTTTGATTACACTAAACATGACTAATTTTCACCTGTTTATAGATAACAGAGCATCTGGTAAATGTCTAATGATTGGATTGACAGATTTATTACAAAATTTTCTGTTTCCCCCTTCAACTTTATCAAATTTGAAAACATAGTCTTTACTTGCTTTAACATCGGTAGCTAGAACAGCTGTAAATGCTTTTCTTCTATTACGGTCTGAAAAAGAGGAAAAAATAGTTTCCACAATATTACACATAAACCCGGAGCTGAGTAATATGAACTCTGACCCTCTGGAGTTTTATGCATTCATGTTTTTCATGATAAAATAATGTGTAAGATCAATAAGAAGATCATAATCATAGTACAAAACAATCTAATGGTATAAACTATCACTTCTGCAGCATCTGTCTCATTTCTGCTTTGTTTTTATCAAGTTTTATTTTTATAATTTATTGCCGTTTTTGTATATATCTTTTATTTTGTTTGTGTGTACATCTAACTTCGACTGTATATTTGTCTCCTTCTTGTAATCAGTGGAGGATTTAGAACTTTTCATAAGGGGGGGCCCGCTCCAGTCATGCTTTAGTGATTTCCTATATAATCAACCAAATTTTTCCAGTAGCAAATGTCTGATTTTAATATAATAAAATAGAAACTTTTACCTTTACTTGGTGAATCAATTATTAAGTTTATATTGTTACAATGTGCATTAGATCTTCAACTGATGGGAGCCCTTTCATATTTAAATTAAAAGGAATGAATATTGAAACAAAATAGACTTACTATGTCCAGAATTACAATTTCCCTCTACCTTTAGAAATTTTGTCCTCAAAATAAATACAGCAAGAACCAAATAACACTTCATCTTTCTTTCAAACTATGAATCTGTTTGACATTTTCCTTAACCATCATATGGTTTATATGTTTTGGCAGACGTTGTGACCTTTGCATGTTGGAATTGATATTAACTGAAATATGATCCATTTTATTACCACTCAACATGCTTATTCTTAGAAATTCAAAACTTGCTAGCTTGAGGACATAACTGGAATTCATATTATATCAGTGTTGGCATTATAATTTCTAATCCTTGGTTTATTATGTACTTGAACCAATAGACCTGGTTACTTCCTGATAACATGAGGTTTTGCATGTGATATTTGGTTAAAACTGTGTTAGCTAAAGTTATACCCATCTCAACTGACAAAATGTAGTCATGTCAAACACCCACTCATAGCAACTTGTCTTACAAATTAAAGTTAAAAGATCTACCTGAACCTTTATACATTGTTGAATTTTAACATACATATATTCATATTTGTTGGTAATTCCTGTAAATTCAGCTTTCCAGAATTACTCTTTCTAAAATATTTTAGAAATATTGACCCTTAGAAGTTTGGCATTTATAAAATAATCTAATTAGTTTCAATATAGAATGTGACCAAAAAACATATGCTTCATGGAATGATACATTTTAAGGAGTTATCTATCCTAGAATAGACCACTCTAACTGAAATTTAACTCTTCATTGACTTTCAATTAGTTTAGATCAGTGCACTCCCCAGGGCCCTTTACCATCATGGTAATGTGATGTTATAATCTTAAATGTGATTTTCGTATAGATTATGTTATGGATGTGATGCTCTAATTTTTAGAATTTTCATTTTCCTCTGTTAACCAGGATGGTAAATGAAATATCATGGGGGAACACTGTAGATTCTATAGTTCCCTATATCTACTTGTCCTTGAAGAGTATAATGGTTGTCTGCTCTTTGGTCGGGTTGTTGTCTCTTTGACACATTCCCCATTTCATTGGACTATTCATCATGTGCTAATAGATGAGTATAATTCCTGGATTTTCACTATTATTAGGTTTGAGTCGTGCGTTACAGTTTTGTTACCAAACACATTGATTGATTTGCAGCACAGCTATTTCCTCTCTATTTTCCATATCTTTTTTTTTCATTGCAGTTATGCACCCATTCTGATTTAGCAGGAAATGCAGAGAAGATATTATGTGTACTTATTCAGTATTTAGTGTTGGAGCATATTGATTATGCTGTAGAACTAGGACTTCAAGGTAATTATAGGGTTTTATTGGGGATATTTTGAATTTAAATTATTACTGCATACATAATCTAAATATACTAAAGCTAAACAATGCTAAAAGGTTGCAACTGTAAGACAATATTTGTCATTGCACACTCTTCAACCAAGCTTGATAATGTTTCTCAAGAAACGTGTCATGCCAGAAATATAATCATACAATAGATAACACGGTACTGTAGTATAAATGAGTCCAAGTATATTTCATCTTTTTTTTTTTACAGCCATTCCATTACCTGATCCTAAGAGTCAACCAGAAATCTACTTCTTTGATGTAGTAGGACAGGCCAACACCTTGTTCCATTTGTTTGAGAAACAGTTCCAGGATAGCTTAATTCCATTAGTTCTGTAAGTTTATTGTCATCATTTAAGACAATTTGTCTTAGATGCTCTCTTGTACTTTCTTTTTTTAATTCTTTTCTGGATCCTCTGGTTTTGCTTTATAATTCCACCCTATGATATAAAGCTGTATTTTGATTTGATGAGAGAAATGGTATTTTTGACAAACTTTCTATATATTGAGACCTTTTTTCTTTTCCAGAGTATTTGTCATTAGGGAATTTCATGTGCCTGGATATTTGGTAGCAAATACCATGGCAGATGGGAAATACCATGTTTAAAAATAATGCAACTTCAGAAGACTTCTAGAGTTTTGGTTGAGATGGATTCAAAGAGCATGAGGTCGAATTAAACAATTATATCCTGCTTATAAGGGGTATTTGCCTACAATCTCTGGAAATTTGTTTACCTCTCACCAGTATTTTTGACAAATACCTGGTTTGGCTCCTTTTTCAGTGCATGTGATTCCCTCAGTTTTGTTTGTTACCCTAATTGTTCTACTAAAATTGATTTTTATGAGATTTAAACATTGATAAACTACAGTTTCCTATTTAAAATAACTTTTCATTAATAATGCAGGGCCTCTCCCAAACATAGCCTGTGTTTACAGAAGAGATGACAGTTACGTGAACAGTGTTAATTTTCCTTTTATTTAATGATTTTATTTAATAAACTTATATAATATTTTTTATTATTAATACAGGTCATCCCCCAAACATAGCCTTTGTTTACAGAAGAGGCGACAGTTACGGGAACAGTTAGAGGGTAAGATAGATACTGGTTTAGATAGAGCTGTGGCCGCTGTGGCAGGCTGGGTCAGAAATATACTGAGTGCTGAACAGAAGAAGACAGACTTCAAACCAGAAGATGATAGCGTACTAGGACAGATGAACACACCCGTGAGTACAGGTCAAAGTTCCAATGTGTTAATGAATAATTTTAACAGAATACTGTGGATTCTTTATTATTAGTTGGATACCAATTTTAGTTGTTTTCGTGGGTACAGGTGAACCACAAATTTATATTTGCAACAATTTACAAATGTTCAATTAGGTTTTATGCAGACTTTGGTAAAACCATGTAATTACATAATCCTCAAAAATGCAAGTTTTTCAGCAATCCACGAAAATTGGTACACACGAAAATAAATGAAACCACAGAAAGTATAGTGTACATCAAATTTGTCAAAAGTCAACAAGACACATATAAAAAACAAAACTTTATGAAAACCATGTACATGATTTTCATATCCTACCAAAAAAATATAGTGGGGCATTATGTTTTTCAGTCTGTTCCTCTGTATATCGAACAATTCATACAAGTGAGAGGTATAGCTAGCTATAAAACCAGGTCTTATCCACCATTTTCTACATAAAGAAATGCCTGTACCAAGTCAAGAATGTGACAGTTGTTTTTCTATTTGTTTGATGTGTTTGTGCTTTTTATTTTGCCATTTGATGAGGGACTTTCAGTTTGGAATTTTTCTTGGAGCTCTGTATTTTTGTTATTTTACTTTTCATTTATCCCACAGTTCATTGAACTTATAAATATAAACATGGGGAGGTAATGGGTACATCACTTAGGTTAAATGTTCTAATTTAGTTATTATACTTTTCTGTATCAATAACTTATTCAATTATCTTCATAAACGCTATATGGTTTAGCCTTATTAGTAAAAAATATTAATAATTGAATTATATTATATGAAAATTGGCTTTTTGGTTTACTTAGGTGATCTACTAAAATTTGTTACTAAGTTATTGATTGTATTTTAAGCAGCAATCTAAATTGAAATAGAAAAGTATGATACATAAAAGTTGTATATGTGTCTAAAAACTATAATGTTCTAAATGGCTGACAGGTGTTTCTTTGTTGTTGGCTCATTCAATTACTGTACTTGTACTTTTTTTTGCAGGTACTTATTTTCGTGACTAAGACTTGTGTATTTCAAACCCGTTCGTGGGTATTTATTTTCGCAATTTTATAATAATTGCCTTTCAGTTGAAAGGTTTGATTTGGATTTGCATGTGTTTATTTTCGCTATAATAAACCAACCGCAAATTTCTTGAAAATAAATACACCGCGAACATAAGTACAATTACATTATAGAATATCTCCAAAAGGAGTTTGTTTTTTATTTTTTATGATCTATCTATATATTCTATACAAACTATTTGCCAAAGAGAAATATTTTCTGAATTTGAACAGGTCTATTCTTTCATTTCTTGCATACATCCATAGACAAATGAGACACTGAAAATGTTCGTTACAATGTTGAAAAGGAGTTGTATAATCTTTTTTTTCTCTTTCCCTAATGACAGACCAGCCAAACACTGTGGAAACTTTACATTTTTGTGATTATTAAAAAAAATTCTATAATTTCTTTTGTGAAAATATCAATATAGAAAACTTTTTTAAAGATTTGAATTAGCATTAAATATTTTTTTGACTATTTTTTTGTATGATTGCATAATGTTGCACTTTATTCTAGGCCTGTGCCAAAGTAGTGAAGTTTATTTCATCAATAGCACAGACAATTCATTCATATTTAGATGGGAAGAATGTTGAAGTTGTGTTAACAGACCTGGGGACCAGATTACACAGAGTTATCTTTGATCATCTACAACAGTTCCAGTATAATTCTTTAGGTTAGTGGTCTCTCTGAACAATTTCCTAGGAATATTGCCTAGAAGATCTGGTAAAATTCCTTTGGTAAGAAGTCAGGAATAAACAGCACTTAAAGATTAAGTTTTTACAAAGCCAGGCTTTGAAGGCATAAAACTTTGCTCAGTGCTCGGAGCACAAAAATCATGCTCAAAACATGAAATCCAGCAATTTGATTTGTTGATTTTCGAGTCTGAGTACAAAAATCATGCTCGAAAGTTTTATGACCGGCGTGGCTCCTTTCGCAAAATATTGTGCATTGTGAAATTTTAAGTGTAATTTTCAGACATCGTTTTTCAGTTTCATAATGTCACATTGGACGTCGATTATAGAGAGTTAAAATATTGGACACTGATTTGAACTTGACAGTAGATTTGGATGTTTATACAATTGGAGAAACGGATGTTGATTAGAGACGGGACGCCAATTTGAGTCTAACATATACATGATATATATAATAGCCTATGCCAAGAGAACTAAAATCTTAAATGGACATATCAGTTTCTAAATAACCTTTTATGAACTGTGTTGTTTTACAGGAGCAATGTTAGTCATCTGTGATGTCAATGAATACAGAAGAAGTATTAAAGACTTCAAGATTCCTCTTGTGTTAGAATTGTTTGAGAAGTTACATGCTCTTTGTAACTTGTTAGTAGTTGTACCAGATAACCTGAAACAAGTCTGCAGTGGTGAACAGCTGGTAAGGATAATTATCAAATTCTGTGCATTACAACATTTTATGCCCCACCTACGATTGTAGAGAGGCATTATGTTTTCTGGTCTGTGTGTCCGTCTGTTCGTCCCACTTCAGGTTAAAGGGAAACTTCGCAAAAAAATCAAAAATTGATATTATGTTCATTCTGTATAAAAATGCTCAAATTCATAGATATTAAAGTTTTATTCCGCTAGATAAGCGATCACCATCGATTTTAAATTTAGAGTATCAATTCTCTGCGATCCACCATTTTGTCTTCTTTCCCGATTAATAAAAACGATATGTCTATAAACCACAAAGAAACAAAACTACAGTAACCGATGTAGTCGTAATTGCGTGTCGATATCTTGTCAATCGTACGGTTGTTTTATCCGACTAACTAACTTGATACGAAAAATATTCTTACTTTTTTTTAAATTACCATGGTCTGTTGTTTTTAAACTGTTGATATTGGAATTAGGTGAAAAGTCAAAGTTGAAATCATAAATAAGTGTTCCGTGAAAATTGTTTTCGAAAATCTAATTTGTTCATAATTTAAAGTAATAAACAAATATATTTTGATCTTCCCTCATCTGATCACCAGCATGGCTAAAGGTATTACTTCCAAAGGTATTGTGAGGGGTGTGAGGTGACACGTCCAGGTATTCAAGCGATTTCCTGTCGGGCTTGCAAGTTCATGCATCGTTTCACTTCTGCAGGTATTGATCAGTGTACACGGCTGATAACTTATAACTTATAACTTTCCATTTTGAACTATCAGATGAATAATATACAACTCTGTCTTACTTGTCATTACTAAACTCATACGCTTGTTTATAAATAACATTTCTGGTGTAAAGAATATAATTCATAAACATATAAATAATACCCAAAAAATAAGATTTGATGAAATTAAAATCTATTTAAATATTTTTTCCAAGGGTGAATTTGGGAAAATGTAATATATAGTCATTGTCAATAGTGAAGGACAGATTGGAACAGACCAGAAATATTGATTTAAAAAAATGTACGCACTTGCCGACGATTCGTTTATACGACTGGATAGAAAGTTATGGAACTATAGCGCAATTTAAAATATATACATGTATACATTGAACATAAGAAAAAAACATATATTTTGAATAAATAGGGGTAAAAGTGTTGTAAATAGACTAGTCCACGTATGCCAACAGTATGTAATCATCGAATGTCGATAGACTATTGTATACCAGAAGAAGAAGAGAACCAATTTGATTTAAATACAGGTCGATGTATAACTTTTGCTTTGGTTCATTGAAGCTGTGGACCTAGTAAAATCACAGATTTATATTTCAATAAGATTGTTCTCGAACAAAGGAAGTAATTCGTCATCACAATTGTTATATATGCCACTGGACGAACACTAATTATCCCCAGGGAATGTGAATATTTTGCTGGGAAACTTTTGAGTATCAAAGTTTCAAATTAATTTCGGGATTTATTTTCTTTCTTGGTATTCAATAACAGAAAAAAGAATAAATTACTTGTTCGCTAAATAGGGGTATTCTTGTCAGATAAAAGACTTTTTGTTATATTTAAAAAATAGGGAAATATGACATTAAATTGGTTCTGTCTTTTTTTTAAACATCGTTAAAAAGATGTGTGTCTAAGGTGAACGCCACAAGAACCCTGTAATACTAGTACGAGAGTATAGCATGTAAACATTCCTTCTCAATAATATGGTTGTATTGGAAATCTTTTCATACAGATTGACAACTCATTGTCCGATATGCATGTAATATTTGCCACATGACGCCCATAGTTCTTTCTACTATCATCATCTTATTCTGTGATATTGCTGTAAACATCGATGGTTCACACCCAAACAAAATGGGAGTAATGGACCTTCAGAGCTTCTCCGTGTTATACACTTGTGAAATATATAGACGAAATTTCTGTATTGAAATGAATCTACATCTCACAAACAGGATTTTCAAATAACGATTGTGAGTAATCACCTTACAAACCAATATAAACGTATGGCAAGATATAACCATGAAGGAATTTAGTTTTTGTCAGACGCAAGAACTCATCACTATATATATCATAAACGTATACGTATATATATGCATACAGTTTCAAATATTAAGAACAAGCGGTCGATGTCGATAGTCTGTTTTCTAACTGTTCAGAGTTAGACATGTCACTTGTTCATTCTTGGAAGCCTTCATATTCCCCGTCTAACGATGGGAACTCTTTCTGATTGTGTTGACTATAAATGCTTGTATGGTAATTCTGTCGTTTATCTGTACAAGCGGTTGCATTTCCTCTCCTTTCCCAACAAACAAACGAACGAAACGCCACTAGTCTGATTTCTCTGGAGCTCATCCTCAATGGCTCTTATACGTCAGGAAACTTACATGTATACTAATAATGATTGTTTCAAGAACAACGATGTATGGACGAACTATTATAAATTCGTCAATATCAGTTATGCATAACTAAAATATAACTTTTATTACAACTACTGTATTACTTATTTGGATTAATGACGGCTATCATGTTCAACATTGCACAAATATTATCAGAGAATTTAAAAAAAAATCCTCAAAAATCCTCAAAAGAAATAATGCCTTAGCTTAGATAATTGATATTCTTTTCACAAAAAGTTCGTGTAAATGATTGTCAAATGAATTTAATTATGTAAGAATAAAATGTTAAAAAGAAACTAAAAAAAAATCATACATGTTGTATGTTGTATTTTTTTGTCAATTAAAAACTTTAAAATTGCAATAGTTTTATTAGCATTTAAACACAGCCAGATTTGAATACAAGTTAAGAAATTCCGGTAAAGTCAATGATATCAAACAGATGTACAATGGTATATCAAATTGGGTAATATTGCATTTAGTTTTTATAAAAGATTAAAACTACTATTTTTTGCTTCATATTTGAATCTTTACGCCAATTGCCGCTAAGAAAGTAATCAAAAATTGTTTCCTTTTATTTTTATACACTTTCGGAATTACGAATCTGAATTTTATTTTCAATTAATTTACACAATTTAGTTATTGTATCTTTATTCTCATCGTGTATTAAATCTTAGTGTATTAACATCGTGACAGCATACTCTTTCTAATCCTTTCTGTTTATCCTTTCCAAATAACAACATTTATACCTGTATACCTGCGGCTAAATAGCTACAAGGTAAACGAATTGACCTCAAGCCGAGAAATATACAGTGACCTTTACAAAATAATATACACACTCTGCTCACACATTAGTTGCATTGAAATGATTATCAAAACAATAACGGTAAATAGAACTGAAATATTTTCAGTTCAATATCAGTAAAAATGTTCAATAAATATTTTATGAAAAAAATCTCAACAATAATTAATTAAATTTATTCAAAAACATTTACTAGAGATAATTTTATAGGAGTTTAATTCAATCAATACAAAACGGTATATGCATATTCATTTTCGTTCATTCTTATATTGTGGTTAATAACTTCGACCATTCGTCAGCTGTGCGCTTTTAATTACGTATATTGTCGATAAGCTATAAGAGTTAAACAGATTTTATTTTTTCCCAGAATTCAATAAATCGGGCTAATACGTCACGACCCACTCGAGAATTCAACCAAAAAAGTTACAAATACTTGATTTTCTCCGTTATTAGAAGGAATATAAATTTAAAACTTTGCAAATGTGTTTTTTATGTTAAGATGAACATAATTAGATGATAAGTAAAAAATCGCGGAATTTCCCTTTAAGGTTTTTTGTCAAGGTAGTTTCTAATGAAATTGAAGTCCAATCAACTTCAAACTTATTTCACATGTTTCCTATGATATAATCTTTCTAATTTTAATGCCAAATTAAATTTTTTACCCAATTTCACGGTCCACTGAACATGGAAAATGATAGTGCGAGTGGGGCATCCGTGTACTTTGGACACATTCTTGTTAATTCTGTGTTTCAGTATCTGATGCATTCTGGATAATATTTTCAAATTGATACACCAGAACATGTGTTTTGTAAGCAACACCATAAACAATGAATATCTTAGGAATGATTTGATACTATTTTCCATTCCATTTGATGAAGGAACACTAAAATAAGGGTTAATTCTTCTTTTTTTTTAAAGAAAATTTCAATATTATCCATGTAAAACATTTTTTTTTATTTGTTTAGATATTTTAAGTTTCCACCAGCTTGTATTCATTTTATGACTTCACAGGTGATTTTTTTTAAAGAGGTTGGAGAAACTAACAGGACAGTCAAATCTCATTAGTCTATAACTAGAGGCTCTAAAGAGCCTGTGTCGCTCACCTTGGTCTATGTGAATATTAAACAAAGGACGCAGATGGATTCATGACAAAATTGTGTTTTGGTGATGGTGATGTGTTTGTAAATCTTACTTTACTGAACATTCTTGCTGCTTACCATTATCTCTATCTATAATGAACTTGGCCCAGTAGTTTCAGAGGAGAAGATTTTTGTAAAAGATAACTAAGATTTACGAAAAATGGTTCAAAATTGACTATAAAGGGCAATAACTCCTAAAGGGATCAACTGACCATTTCAGTCATGTTGACTTATTTGTAAATCTTACTTTGCTGAACATTATTGCTGTTTACAGTTTATCTCTATCTATAATAATATTCAAGATAATAACCAAAAACAGCAAAATTTCCTTAAAATTACCAATTCAGGGGCAGCAACCCAACAAAGGTCGTCCGATTCATCTGAAAATTTCAGGGCAGATAGATCTTGACCTGATAATCAATTTTACTACTGTTAGATTTGCTCTAAATGCTTTGGTTTTTGAGTTATAAGCCAAAAACTGAATTTTACCCCTATGTTCTATTTTTAGCCGTGGCGGCCATCTTGGTTGGTTGACCAGGTCACGCCACACATTTTTTAAACTAGATACCCCAATGATGATTGTGGCCAAGTTTGGTTTAATTTGGCCCAGTGGTTTCAGAGGAGAAGATTTTTGTAATAGATTACTAAGATTTACGAAAAATGGTTAAAAATTGACTATAAAGGGCAATAACTCCTAAAGGGGTCAACTGACCATTTCAGTCATGTTGACTTATTTGTAAATCTTACTTTGCTGAACATTATTGCTGTTTATAGTTTATCTTTATCTATAATAATATTCAAGATAAATAACCAAAAACAGCAAAATTTCCTTAAAATTACCAATTCAGGGGCAGCAACCCAACAACAGGTTGTCCAATTCATCTGTAAATTTCAGGGCAGATAGATCTTGACCTGATAATCAATTTTACTACATGTCAGATTTGCTCTAAATGCTTTGGTTTTTGAGTTATAAGCCAAAAACTGAATTTTACCCCTATGTTCTATTTTTAGCTGTAGCGGCCATTTTGGTTGGTTGGCCGGGTCATGCCACACATTTTTTAAACTAGATACCCCAATTGTGATTGTGGCCAAGTTTGGTTTAATTTGGCCCAGTAGTTTCAGAGAAGAAGATTTTTGTAAAAGATTACTAAGATTTACGAAAAATGGTTAAAAATTGACTATAAAGGGCAATAACTCCTAAAGGGGTCAACTGACAATTTCAGTCATGTTGACTTATTTGTAAATCTTACTTTGCTGAACATTATTGCTGTTTACAGTTTATCTCTATCTATAATAATATTCAAGATAATAACCAAAAACAGCAAAATTTCCTTAAAATTACCAATTCAGGGGCAGCAACCCAACAACGGGTTGTCCGATTCATCTGAAAATTGCAGGGCAGATTGATCTTGACCTGATAAACAATTTTACCCCATGTCAGATTTGCTCTAAATGCTTTGATTTTTGAGTTATAAGCCAAAAACTGCATTTTACCCCTATGTTCTATTTTTAGCCATGGCGGCCATCTTGGTTGGTTGGCCGGGTCACGCCACACATTTTTTAAACTAGATACCCCAATGATGATTGTGACCAAGTTTGGTTTAATTTGGCCCAGTAGTTTCAGAGGAGAAGATTTTTGTAAAAGTTAACGACGACGGACGACGACGACGGACGACGACGGACGCCGGACGCAAAGTGATGGGAAAAGCTCACTTGGCCCTTCGGGCCAGGTGAGCTAAAAAAGGCAAACAAACAGAGTTGTCTCATTGGCAATCATACCACATCTTTTTTATAAAATATAAAAAGATGATTATGTCCACACAACGCTGATGTCCTGTCTGGTAATTAAAAATAAACCCATGAAGAGGCTCAATGCTGCATAGATATTTAAAAGTCGAGAAACACAACCTGAAGTGAATTTAGGTGCTTGGAAGGCTGAGAAGTTTCTGTTCCACATGTGTCACCCCTCATGTTTAAATTATCTAACTGAAGTTACCGTTTTTATTGAACATATATAGTATCTATTCATTATTATTATTTTATTATAGGTTGGTTTAGATAAGTCAGTGCTGATGGGTTTTATACAACTTAGATATGACTTCAGGACAGCGAAACTGGCAAATGTACTTAAATAAGGACAAATGTACTTAAATAAGAACAACTTTGATTTTTAATTGAGTCCAGTAACAGTTGGTGTATCAGACTTCAGCCATTTTTAAAACAAGGAACATACATAAGTGAAACTATTTAAGACTGTGATGAATGTCAGTTTAAGAATGATTACGGTTTTATTAATGGAGTATGTTTTCATTGCTGCCAAGATGAAGAAAAGTATTTCATATATGTATGGGGAAAGTGCAATAAATATTATCTGAGTCATAATTGTATTTTATTTCATAACAAGCCTATATGGATTTAAGTTTCAGATTTGATTACTGTGCATTAGAATTTCACTTTTTGTATAAAACTTGTATACATAATTTTACTAAAAAATGTATAGAGTGAACTTGTAAGATTTAGGGATATCTCATTCAAACCCACACAAAGGGAAGTAACTTTTGAAGTGAGTAAAATATTATGTTTTTCACATTTTATAATGAATGAATTAATATTATCATAGTATTTTTTCCTTCTTATTTTAATGCATTACTGCTTGATATACACATTCAGTCATTTCTTAAATTCAATTCCAGTTTGTTGTCTTCTGTTTATACTATAGTTTAAACCTGTTAAATTTTAGAGATTTTCATAACAATCATGGGAGATGACTCTTTATAATCCTGCAGAATTTGTTAATAAGATAAAGCAGCATGTTAAGATAGACTTAAAGTTTTATCTATTGCAGATCAAATCTGTATTGGCTATTGATGATTCCAGTTGATACGATCCAATGAAAATTCCAAAATTTGTTCCTTGATTATCTCAAATTGAAATCCTTTTAAAAAATGAAATTGTATTAAGCAAAAGTGGGATATTCCAAGTCAGTCATTTACTTACTCTATATGAGAAGTTGACATCTCCTCAATAATTAGGATTTACAATGATTTATTGATGGTTTTTTTTTTGTATTACTGATATGTTATTTTTGTTATCAAATAAATGATTATTGTATAAGTTTAATTTTTTTATTATTCAAATTTGATATTTTTAAAAAAAAATCATGTATAGACATTGAGGTGTAAACTTGTATTTGTATTTTTATAAGCAATGGACAACAAATATTTGATGCACTGAATGATTATAAGGTGTACTTTCTGTCTTGAGGTTTTTATCTGACCTTGACCCAATTTTCATGTGTCAGTTGTCAATGTTAGGTGTATGCTGTGTTGTCCTTTTCCATCAGCTATATTTTTTTCATAGAATGATTACTTAGTGTATACCTGTCTGGCTGAGTTCATCTGACCTTTACCTCATTTTATAAGTGCATTGGTCAATGTAAAGATTTCATGATAAGGTCTGTTCCTCAGTAACTTTAATCAGTAAGTCATATTATTAGCTCACCTGGCCCGTAGGGGCAAGTGAGCTTTTCTCATCACTTTACGTCCATCGTCCATCGTCGTCGTCTATTAACTATTACAAAAATCTTCTCTGAAACTTCTGGGCCAAATTAAACCAAACTTGGCCACAATCATTATTGGGGTAATGTAGTTTAAAACATGTGTCCGGTGACCCCGCCAACCAACCAAAATGGCCGCCATGGCTAAAAATAGAACATAGGGGTAAAATGCAGTTTTTGGCATATAACTCAAAAACCAAAGCATTTAGAGCAAATTTGACATGGGGGTAAAATTGTTTATCAGGTCAAGATCTATATGCCCTGAAATTTTCAGATGAATCGGACAACCCGTTGTTGGGTTGCTGCCCCTGAATTGGTAATTTTAGGAAAATTTTGCTGTTTTTGGTTATTATCTTGAATATTATTATAGATAGAGATAAACTGTAAACTGAAATAATGTACAGCAAAGTAAGACCTAAAAATAAGTCAACATGACCAAAATGGTCAATTGACCCCTAAGGAGTTATTGTCCTTTTTAGTAAATTTTTAACAATTTTCATAGAATTTGTAAATTTTTACTATCATTTTCCACTGAAACTACTGGGCAAAGTTCATTATAGATAGAAATAATTGTTAGCAGCAAGAATGTTTAGTAAAGTAAGATGTACAAACACATCACCATCACCAAAACACAATTTTCTCATGAATCCATCTGCGTCCTTTGTTTAATATTCACATAGACCAAGGTGAGCGACACAGGCTCTTTAGAGCCTCTAGTTAGATGATTGTAAGGGAGACATGTTCATCTGTCCTTTACATCATTTACATGTCAGTTTATGTGTTGCTTGTACTAAAACTTTTATCTTTGAAATTTCAACATTCAAATACTCAGCAAATCAGATAAGACATTTCAAGGTTGAAAGGATTATATCTGCCTGAAATATACACATCTCCAAATTGATTGGCAATGATGCTAAATGTTGACATAGTAATGAAATATGGCTTCAAGGATCTCTCCAGTCTGGCAGTAAAACCCCATGTTGATGTAGTATTTATTTGGATGTACAGAATGTACCCATAACAAGCTACACCAATATAAAGATGGAGGCTTTTTGCCACTGGACTATAAGTATACAATGAACAATAAACAACTTGACCACAACTTAAACTAAGATCAAAACATCCTCTGGTTGAAGGTGGTACAGTGACCTATAGTTGTTAATTTCTGTGTCATTTGGTCTCTTGTGAAAAGTTGTCTTATGTGCAATCTAACACTTATTTATATAGTTATCTATAGTAAGAATGTTTGTTATTTGAAAGCAAGATGATAAGAAATTGAGGCTTAAAAAAGTAACTAACTTTTAAAACATTTTAAAAGAATTTATATAATAGAGAAACAGATCAGACATAAGTCCTTAAAAACAACCATACAATAAAAATGATTAAAACCTAGTTTTAACTGCCGAAACATTAAAAAGAGTATCCAAAGCAGGTCAAATTGAACAGAGTACCAGTTAACGAGATTTGATATGTTAAGAACAATAAAAGGCATTCATTTATTTAAAGATTTTTGAGAAATATGCTATATTTTGTCACAAAAAAAGAGTGATGTAATATCACTTTGCATCTTGGGAGAATGTATTTTTTAACAAGTAGCTATTTTATAGCTGGTAAAGATATAACAAGAAATAACAACAGTTAAAGATTATAAAAATAAACAAATATGAAAAATGCAAACATGATGTAAACAATGAAATTCTTCCTCCTTCTCAAAATCTTCATGCTTTTTTTAATATGAATAATCTAAAAATTTCTCTAGTTTTTCTAATTTTAGATATGAATAATCTAGAAATGTGCATGTTTTAAAATACAAATTATCTAAAAATGTGCAGATTAAGAATCAACTCTTTGAATATTAAAAATTTGCACATAAGTATTAAGGTGTTCATTGGCTACAAGTAATAAAATGTATTTTAAGTTGTGAATATTCAGGTTCATAATTGAAACTGGCATTTTTATGGCAAGAAATGCACTCTTTTAGACTGTTAAGACTTCACCTTTACTTGGGTAAAAAAATATGTGCAAAGTAAATGCTATTCTACTAAATTGGGTTTTAACCTTTGCTTGATCTAGATTCAAGGAGATCATATTTTTTCTGTTATAATAAGATAGTTTGTAGGTACTCCTACAATTAATTCTTACATTTGCTTCTTAGTTTAATGGTTAATTACACAGTTATGTCCCTTTGGGATGTCAATCACCGTTAATTGATATATTGCATGGTAAAGATCCAATCCTTTTCTTTTCATATACTATTTGAACACTATATTGGGTGAAAAACTGGTTAGTGCAAGGAATTACATACTTTGACATGGAAAATTCTTTGTTAAATTGTTAATAATTACAGAGTTATTTCCCCTTTTTGGATGCTCAACACCATTAATTGGTTCATTGCATGACAAAGATACATTTATAATTATATCACTTACAATATTAACGCTTATGGTACAACAATGGGAAAAAGTGATAAGTGCAAGGGTTATATCAGCACTAGATGATTGCATCACAAAGTATGGAAAATCAGGTTTGTTTTTTTATGTTGAAAAAAGGTATAATAGATAATAATAGACAATTGATAATGTTAAGAATTTGCGTATTTTCTTGAAGTAGTGAGGTCTGTCATCTTCTATGTTAAATGATATCCTGAATTCCATGATAACAGTTCTTTGGCATATGTAAAACATGATATGTGAATCCATGGTGTTTGTCTTTTTTCACTTTCACATTACAGATCTGTGCTTCTCTTCCTTTGTCAACTTGTACAGCTCATTCTGTCACAAAAAATGAAAAATTAAGTCGGGGAAGAAATATTATAAATGCAATAAATTCACAGGATGCTTATGTTGGCTTAATTTTATGAAAATATTAACATATAATGCTACTTTACAATATGCACTAACTAACTGGAAGATTTCAGTGGAATTTTACAGTTTTATATCAGTGTACTTGTCCAACGTCAAGGCCTTTATTTCAGTGGTTGTTTTCTTACTTTTTTTATTTATTTAATTTTTAAGTACATACATAAATTCGCTTGTGAGATTTTTTGTATTAATTGTTGTGAAAAGTGTGGTAGCCTTTCTATGTGGTATGGGTTTTGCTCATCAATATATGATGTATGGTGACTTATAATTGCTAACTTCTACACTATTTCATCTCTGTTGGAAAGTTGTCTAATTGGCAATTATACCACATCTTCTTATTTTTTGTAATTATGTAAAACTGGACCATCAATAATTGATTTGTGGACTAATAAAGCATTATAAGAATGTACTTTGAGTCATTGTTCACATTCATTGTTGCTTGTTCCCCACTCCTTCACTTTTTGCAATAGGTAGTGTCAAAATCTCATACTTTATTGTTTATTGTAGGACACTATTTGTAAGCACTGTCAGGGATAAAAAATGTCATTTGTACTTTTTTAGCTAAATCTTTGGAAACAAAGTGTGTAGAGACATCTTCTAAGCACAACGGGATGAAAACATTTTAATGGGGAAACAAAGGTTTTTCTTTTTTTCAAATTATAAAATTTTCAGTATACCTCGTTTTCATCACTGTCTTTGCTGTCAGACGATCTGCTACCTGATTTGTCTTTAGAAGATCTATCATTGCTGTCTGTATCACTAAGTTCTGGACTGTCTACATTATCTTTGTCCTCTGATGATTCTGAATTGCTTCCACTGTCCTTATGTTTACCATAGTTCTTCCAGAATTCACCCTTGCTCTGGTCGTTCTCTTGTTTCTCGTTGTTTGCTTTATGTTTTTTCCAGACCTCAGCTTCTTTTGAAATTTTGTCTGAATTTTCATCTGAATTCATTTCTTTGTGTTCCTTCCAATTCCGAGATTTGTGCTGCCTTGGTTTGTGTCTTTGATTTCCATTATTTTTGTATGTCTTCCAGTATTCTGCTTTAGACAATTCTTCAGAGGCATTGCTTTCATCTGATTTAGAGTCTTCTTCCTCTTTCTGTTAAAATACCAAAAATGAATTGTTAGAAGAGTTTAAAGTCCAGCAGTCTGTTTTTTTTAATTATTTGCCTAAGCTTTTGAAGTGTATGCATGTAATGCAGTACATTATAGCTTGGGAATTAAAAAGAACTCTATTGAATAAAAGAAATACAGAAGAAACCTATAGAAGGAATAGTGAAGAGATCTACGAAAAAAAGGAATATTGAAGAGTTTTATGGAATAGAATTAATATTGAAGACCTAATAAAAATAGAATGGATATTGAAGAGGTTTATTAAAAAAGGAATATTGAAGAGGTTTATTAAAAAAGGAATATTGAAGAGCTCTGTGAAAAATACATGGGATATTACTCACCGATGAGCCATGACTTCGTTTAAGATCAGAATATGTGATTTGATTTGAACCACCCTCTTTAAGCTGTTCTGTATCATCGATATCTTTGATCAGTTTCATTTCATCTGAATCCTGGTTTATATTATGGTCAGCTTCAAACGAACCACCTTCTACTGGAAATGTCATATCTATAGTCTCTTCTGGATTCTCCTTCTGTCGTTTGTTCATTTCTGTCATTGGAAAATATATATATATTTTTACAAAGAGAAATACAGAGCACAAAAGAAATAAAAATATGTTCAAAGTTGTCTTTTTCCTTAGTATGTAATCTGATGATTTTTTTATATATATTTTTGTGAACGTTTTCAACTCTGGTTTGCAGATTTTATCAGTAGATGCTAAACAGAACAATAAATAAGTTTAAAATGCCCAAGTAACAAAATTTTTATTATAAAACTGCTTTGAATACAATGTAGAAATCAAACTTGTCTGTGTCATTTTGGTCTTTTGTGGATAGTTGTCTCATTGGCAATCATACCACATCTTTTTTATATTATGCTAGCTCAAGCGCACGTATATGTGTAAGAGTATAAGACTTTGATTAATTTTGATACATTCAAATACGAAATAAAAGATGAATTTTTAGTATGTTTTATAGGTTCGTATATCAACTCAATTTCCCACTGAACGTTAAGCAAACAACAATCAATCAATTAATCAACTCAATTTTCAGACAGTTACATAGTTTGGATAAAGATTTTTTTCAACCCAAAATGTTAACAGATCTTTTGATATCCGACTCTGATCACCAGAAATTTAATGTAATAAACAACATGAACAATAGAAGCAATGAATTATTGACGATCTCCCATAAGTCGGTAACTTTTAACTTAAAAGGTAAACTTCATGAGATATTCACCACTGGCCGAGTAGTAAACTATGAACTATCATGCAATCATTTGATTGAAAGAATGAATGATTAAATGGGAAAACTAATTACTTAAATGATACAACTCCTCACAATGAACCAAATGAGACAGAAAAATAAACAGTTATAGGTCCTCGTATGGTCTTCAATATTGAGGAAAGCCCACACAGCATAGTCAGCTATAAAAGGCATGTGTTTTCATAGGGCTAAGTTTGTACTTTCGGTAAAATACTGTGCATAAGAGATGTTAAGTAAATGATTTACCTACCATTGTATGATCCCATCTTTTTTACAACCCTCTTTGGAGCCTACAAATGAAACAGGAATAGAGCACTCACCATAAATTTATACACTTTACTGTACGGTATTGTTAACTTTTTTTAAACAAAAGAGGTAAACATGCATATATAATGGTTTACTTTTACAAAATGTGACATGGACGGAGAGTTTTCACTCATTCCAAACCTTCTTATACCGGTATCTATATACGAATTTAAGTGTATGTGCTGCTGAAATACATGACAATAGAGAAAAATGAAAACAACACTATGTAAATTTTGTGCGTCCAAATAATCGCTTTTTAAAATCGTCTTTCATCATGAAAGCTCAAAACTAAATATTTGAGTCATATACGATGTCAAAGTTTTTGACCTTGGAAAGACATGATGAACTTGGACAGTCAATTGATGAAGATGACTGTTGCGGGGGTGGGGTAACTGAAAGTAATCAACAAAGCAGACTATTTTCGAAAAATTTGCATTACAGATTAACTTGATTCTCAAAAACACTTGTAAATCGAATAATACACAAGTCAATGCATAGGTGGATCCAGGGGGGGGGGGGGGGCTGGGAGACCCAGCCCCCCTTTCGTGGTAAAAATTTGGTTGATTATATAGGGAATCATTGAAGCATGACTGGAGCGCCCCCCCTTAGGTCAGTCAGAGCCCCCCCCCCCCCCCTTTTAGGAAAAGTTCTGGATCCGCCACTGCAATGGTCTGAACTGCAGTACTAACGTCCTTTCGATCAAACAAGAATATCTATCCAATAATGCGTTTAATCATATGCCTAATGATAACTTTCTTGGTAATTCATATATCTGGGGAATAAAATATGAGGTATTTACGTGGATATACACCAAGGAGGTTGCATGTTTATTTATAAAAGTGTATTCTATATTTGTTAAGATTAATTGTTAAAAAGAAAACTTGTAAGAGTCTTGTAATACATTTCACCTGGAAACTTATGCTGCAATGCTTATAACGTCAGTCGATCATAAAAGAAAGAGGCTCCGAAGAACCAGAATCTCTGTGATGACAGTAATTAAAATCACATAATAGTTCAAGTCGTTGTTTTATTAATATTTTCAGAACAGTTGTCGAAGTTGGTCCTGTCATTATCAGATTTGGTCATGTCACGTTTTCTAAAGTTTCTTACATATTTTTTTTTTTTTTTTTTTATTTTTTTCTTAAATCTATTTATCAAATGATGAAATCTTACTATTTTTCAAATTTCTGTAAATATTTTGAGAAATAAAAGAGAAATTAGCAATTTCATCTGGTCCGGTCATTGTCGAGGTTTGTCCTGTCAGTCAGCGATAGTCATGTCACGTTTTTGAAAGTTTTTGAAAATAAATTTATATTTTTTATAATATAAATTTTTCAAAATGTGACATATCATTTTATGTTTCAAATCTGAGATAATTCTTTTGAAAAATAAAAAAGTTATTAGCATTTTTATTTGGTCCTGTCATTCTCGATGTTGGTCCTGTCATTATCAGAGTTGGTCATGTCACGTTTTCTAAAGTTTCCTACAAAACTTTTTAATTTTTTTTCTTAAATCTATTTATCAAATGATGAAATCTTATTATATTTCAAATTTGAGATCAATCCTTTGAGAAATGAAAAAGTTATTAGCATTTTTCATATGGTCCTGTCATTCGGTCCAGTCATTAGTGTAACCCCACTGAAAAACGAGTGAGAATTTTTTTTCTCTCAAGGGCAATAACTCTTCTCAGGGATCATTGGACAATTTGTCGATCTTTACTTATTTGTAGATCATATTTTGTTGAACATTTTTGTTATCGAAACTTAAGTTTCCATCTTCATTTAAGGCAATAACTCTTATAAGGTAGCATTTTGGTCATGTATTTCAAGTGATGAAAATTACTATCTACGAGTAGATTCAAATTAAATAAAATAAAAATTGTTTGTTTCTCTGATTTTTGCTATAATATTTTACAAACATTGTTTATTTGCGACAAAAAGTTGTTGCTTCAAAATCAAAATAGAAGACAAGACCCGTGGTGTTGTCTATCCTTCTACTTGATTTTTGATTGGCCGCCTTTGAATCATCTATTTTCAGTCTTTTCTAATGTTTGCGCTGAAGCGAACAACTGACTCCGTGTAACTTGTGTTTAATACTAATCGATTGTAGACCTAATTAAACCATTTCATTTTACAACATAACATAACATTGTCATGTTAACCGTTTTTTTTCCACTATTGTTAAGAATTTTACGTTCTTGTGCGTCTCGCATTACGGTCTTTACAAGGCATTCAGCTGTCTTATGGACATAACTGCAGGCATTTAATTGTGTTATATTCCAAACAATTGAA
The DNA here is from genome assembly GCA_037788925.1 of Mytilus galloprovincialis. Taxonomy (NCBI): domain Eukaryota; kingdom Metazoa; phylum Mollusca; class Bivalvia; order Mytilida; family Mytilidae; genus Mytilus; species Mytilus galloprovincialis. Next base: position 7,492,227 of record CM075334.1, on the reverse strand, counting down.
TTTCCTTTTGATATTTCATGGGTTTATAAAATTTCGGTGAATCTTGTTTTTCTTTTGTAACGATACATAAAAGTAGAAAACAAGATTCAATTTGCTTTCAGGGAATTTAGTTCAACAACGAAGAATAGTTCAAGGTCATACGAGATGCTTTGTTATTTTTAGCTCACCACTGAATGAAATCAAACCAAACATGGCATGAATATTCCTTATGAGGTGCTGACCAAGTGTTGTTACTTTGTAGCCGATCCATCATCCAAGATGGCCGCCAGCAGGGGACTTAGTTTAGCATAGGACCCTATGGGAAATACATACAAATGACTTCTTTTAGTGAACCATCGAATGGAATGAAACAAAACATAGCATGAATGTTCCCAATGAGTTGCTGACCAAGTGTTGTTACTTTGTCATCCATCAAACATCCAAGATGGCCGCCAGTCGGGGGGGGGGGGGGGGGGGGGGGACTTAGTTTAACATAGGACCCTATGTGAAATACATTCAAATTTCTTCTTTTAGAGAACCACTGAATGGAATGAAATAAAACATAGCATTAATGTTTCTTATGAGATGCTGATCAAGTGTTGTTACTTTGTAGCCTATCCATCATCCAAGATGGCCGCCAGCGGGGGGTTAGTTTAACATAGGACCCTATGGGAAATGCATACAAAAGTCTTCTTTTAGAATGAAACCCTACATAGCATCAATGTTCTTTATGAGGTGCTGACAAAGTGTTGTAACTTTGTAGCCAAATTTTATCTGTTTTTATATGATTTCAAAAACCCAAGTAGAGTCAGGTGAACGATACAGGCTCTTGAGGGATCCTTGTTTTATTTTGCGATCGTATCATATATACTCAGTTATCTTGGTTATATTTCTTAAATTATAATAAATCAAAATCAGGCTATTTGATACTCTTGTAGATATTCTGTATACACTTGGACAATGATTGACTCAAACCTGCTCGCATTGCGACACTCAGTCTCTGTGCAAAAAGGGTCAAGCCAATTTTAATTTGTAACTTTCGAATCGCATTTCGCAAATGTGCAAAATTAAGAGCAAAGATATCTGAATTTGGTAAGTTCTCGCATTAACCATGATTCCTTCTTCCTGAAAACATAGAACACCCCTCTAAATCATCATTGAGCAATGTTGCTATACTACTTAAAAAAAATGTTACCTGTTGAAGTTGTGGCGGTGGTAACTGAAAGTCTCTTGGGAGTACTATATCATCCTTATCAGATAGTACTGTGTCGTGTTCAGATGACAAAACCTGTTCTGCTAGGCTTCTTTCCTCGTCTAAAAAATAAAAAGTTTAATGATAACCAAATATGATAGCGCACTGTTATGTTTACATGATACATTATCACTTTAATAGTTTAATTGGCTTATAATTAACAGTTAGGAATTTATAATCATCAGATTAACGGATGTTTCTGTCAATAGATTATTATTTCATCTCACCTCTTCTCTTAGTTCACAGCTGCAGTATTCTGTGAGGTTTTTTGGGCGTAACTTTCCCATGTCATTACACTACTCTTTGTTTTATATAAACTGATGTATTGCAAATGTAATCATAGTGTGTGTAGATTGTACTTTAATAAACATGTATACTCTTATGAAATAGTCATCACTGCAACCCACGATAAAAACATAACACTCACATTATGATATGACAATTCACATATAAAATTTACTGTTTACAAATTTTTGAATTTTTTGAAATACTAAGGCTTTTCTACCTCAGGCATAGATTACCTTAGCTGTATTTGGCAAAACTTTTAAGAATTTTGGTTCTCAATGCTCTTCATCTTCGTTCTTTATTTGGCCTTTTTAACTTTTTGGGATTCGAGCGTCATTGATGAGTCTTTTGTAGACGAAACGCGCGTCTGGCGTATATACTAAATTTAGTCCTGGTATCTATGATGAGTTTATATACAATGTCCAATTCAAATACCAGCTATTGCTTTTTGGCAATTCACATAACAACTATTAGCTTTTTGGCAATTCACAAAACAGCTATGCATTTTCGGACAATTCACAAACCAATTATTAGCTTCTCACACTCTTACATAATTCACATACCGGCTATTCGATTCTGACAATTTATATTCAATTAACATACCAGCTATTACCTTTCTGACAAATAATATACAGTTTTTACACAAGCCATTAGCTTTCTGAAAATTCTTATACATTACACATACGAGCCAGTACCTTTCGGCCAATACACAATTAGTTAATATACCAACTATTAACCTTTTACATTCATTTTCAATTCACAAACCAGCTACTAGCTTTCTGTCACCAGTTCACATACAGCTCACATACAAGCTTCTATTTTTTTTGGCAATACATAGATAATTCCCATCAGAGCTATTCGCTTTCTGAGACCTATACCCAATCAAAATACCAGCTATAAGCTTTCTGACAATTCATTTACAATTCACATTCCAGCTATGAACTGTCTGATGATTCATCAACTCTTCACATACCAGCTACTAGTATTAGCTTTCTGACACTTATCAACATTTCACCTACCAGATATTAGCTTTACCGATATTTCACCTACCAGCTATTAGCTAACTGATATTTCACCTACCAGCTATTAGCTAACTGACCTATTAGCTTCTGGTACTCGTACACACAATTCACCTACCAGCTATAAGCTTCTGGCACTCGTACACAATTCACATACCAACTGTTAGCTTTCTGACAGTTCTTAAAATATTTACATACCAGCTATTAGCTTTCTGACGATTTCTGGATGGTCTCTAAGCGTTAACAATACATCTCTGATAACATTTCCTACGTCTATTCCTTTGGCAGCATTCCCCCATTCTTCATCGTCATTGTCCTCATTGTTTTCTGATGATTTTGTTATTGTTGGCTTTTGTGATTCCAGTTCCTTTTCCAAGTTTGTCACCTTTAGTTAAAGCGGAGATAATTAATGCACACTTAAATATTTCTCACATTTTGTGTAAAGGGCATTTAGTTGTATTAAAAATCAAATATAGCCAGGAACACTGAAATTTACTTAATTGCTAAATTAAAAAAAAAAAAGAAAAGTAAAACAAATGTTACCAAATCTGGATTCGATTTTATCTATAACTGTCAATAGCTTATATTAGTGTGATAGAAACCCAACAACTCAATAAAAGCAAAAACAAAAAAAGGTAAATATACGTCATCTTTTAGGACTTGCTGGGCTATATGACGCTAGAGTGCAATATACTAAAAACATGGAAATTCCACGCGGCCACAGTAACTAATAAAACGGTCGAAAGACGTCAGAGCAATCCCAGACTAATTTACGTTAAGAGGCTTAAAATACCGAACAAATTATAGATGACATTTCTTAACAGATCGACCATGTTTGGTTGCACTATAGAAAGGAGTTCGAAAAAATATTAAAACACATATCACGTGAATGACTTACAGCTTTGTTTTCCTTTTCCACTTCAGTAGGTTTCATCAAAACTACAAGACAGAATAATTCTTTGTATTTCAAATCATTAATTGATTATATAAATATATCTAATAATTTTTTACATCATCAGGTGCGAACTGGTCTAGTTTCTTTGAAAATAAAAACATAAATCTGCATTTGTCTAGCTCCTCAATCATTTTGCATAAAGGTAAACTATTGACTTCTTACATTTTTGGGCTATTGTTCCTTGATGTCCAGTTACAAATGTTTCATCATACATATTCATGACAAGATCATGCAAAGGGGTGTTAAGTCCGATTCCTCATGGGGAGAAAGAACCCTATCAAACATACTGACATAGGCAGTTCAAATTGCAGGTCCACCTTCCTGTCGCGATGCCAGTCGTCTTGATCTACCTATTGAATTCATTTTTAATGGTTTCTCATCATCCTGGATAAGCATGAAATTATTGCCAGTGAACATTAAAGGATTTCGCTTCTCAGTTTCAAAATAATTAACTTTTCAAAACACTAGTTTATATTGATAGGGAATTAATAAAGGAATCAACCATAATGCCTATGTGTTGACATTTTTTCTGACATTTTTTTCCGCATTAATTCTCAATCGAATAAAGGTTATTTGGACGGCTTGTCTAGAATAATCGAATCTCGATATCCATCGGTTGTGCTGAATGTTGTTTTATAATCATTTTAGTTTGCTTATAATCTTCAGTGCTTTATCGGTCCGGATTGTCCTGCTACATATTTTTCATGTTTTTGTCATTATTACTTTTCGCTTTCATTCTTTCTAATTTTGTTTGTCTGTTTGTGGATTTGTTTGGTTTTTTGTAGTATGCTATGAGGATGTTACAGAAATTAGAATTCCAGAAATTCCACTTCTCTTAATGGTGAATAAAATAACAATTAATCTTTCCCCACCAAAACACACACAATAAAATTTGCAGAATTCATTCCAACATAAAACTAAACTGTAACCGTATTTTCAGAATTATCAGTTAACGTGGGATAATGGAACGGAGTATTATTTGTATAATGTTACAATTTCACTATTATGCTAAAATTACAGTATCATTTATAATTGGAAAGTTTGTGATGGACGTTGATTGAAATTTGATTGGATATTCTGAAGCAGACTTTAATCATTTTGTTTATTGTCGAGGTTATTTGTGTTATTATAGCATACTATAATATTTCAAAAAAACTTTTAAAATGTTAAATATCCTTTAAAGATTATAATCAGATATGGAATCAGTTTAACATTATAAACTCGGAAAAGTAAAATGTTTTAGAGTGAAATCAGAGTTTTGTCGTTTGTCAATAATATGTTTGTCAAGCTATTAAAGAACATTGTAATATCAAATTTAAAATGTCATAAGTTTCAGAAATTACTTTGTTGATTGGCATGGTCTGTTTATTTATTGCTTGAAAAGGAATTAATAAACATTAGATATTGGAAAATTTCGTAGAATAAAAATTCGATACGAATAGAAACCTTGCGTAATTTAGCGATGTAAGTAGCCAGGAACCACACTGAAATAGACGTTTAAATCCCGTCACGTTTTAAAAACATTGAATATTATTCAATTAGACGTCAGCCCTGCGACTACATGACGAATGCGATATACCAGGAGCTCTCAAGAGCCTTAGTTTAATCGCTCCCCTGACATTGATCGGGCTGACGTGTTGCATTTGAAGGCATATTAAATATAAAAGCAAAAAAGAATTAAGAAGTTTCCATGTATTGGCACCATAGTGACGCAGTCTAGAGCTTTGAAGCATCAATCAATCATAATATATATTTTACATTGACTACAATGATGAATTTCAATATCTGACAGTCAATTAAAAAGAAAGTAAACCGATTTTATATCAATATTTCATAATTCAAGGGTAAATTCAGATACGCATAGGACGGATAACAATCTTAATTGAGGTTTTGATTATAGTCCAAACAAAGTTCTTTAGTCAGGTGCGTCGACATGGTAAGCAGTGGCGGATCAAGAAATTTTGATAAGTGGGGGCACACCAGTGACTGCCTAAGAGGGAACCCGCTCCGGTAACGCTTCAGAGGTTCGCTATATGGTCAACCAATTTTTTCCCAGAAAGGGGGGCAGTCTCCCCTAAGTCAGCCTCTGGTAGGAATCTTCTGCAACATGTCCACCACCCGTCATGTGATTCAAAGGCCAAACCGACCCCGGAACTCTAAATTGTTTCGGATTGATATTAGTAAGTATGTTGTGATGTCACTAGTGAGCTGAGAAAGTAAGACAATAACAATAACCAATTCATCATCCCATCTGAAGTCATAATCTTCAATTATCCACCACCAACAAAAGGAAGTGGAGGTAGGCAACTATATACATTACCGTACGGCATTCATTAAGAGCAAAACTTATATTGTAACAGTATCATGTATTGTATGTCTATGATGTACCGGTATGTTCACACAGTTTTGAATGCTGGATCCTAATTATTGTCACATTAACCTAGTATGTCTGTGTGGGTTGCTTACAATTTTATTAATTTAACAGAACTATAAACTATAAACAACTGCCATACAAGTGGGAGGTTTAACTAGCAATAGAACTAGGTTTTATCAACTATTTTCTTTAGTATTTGAGTATTTATAACCCTTAACAGTCAAACTACGCTCCTCTTTAGCATGCTATTTACCTAATACCGAATGTTTGTTATAAATCTAAGAATTACTACATATTTTTTATATCAAATCTCTGGTTTTATTGTCTAGTTAACCTTAAGTTTTATCATAGAGTTACGTACGGGTTTGTTAATGGCATATCATTAATATCCTCTGTTGAATGTAATCAATTCTTTTATAGACTGTACAATTAAGAGCTTGGCATATGATAGGAAGATGGTCTATTGTTGAGTACCGTATATTGACCTTTTAGTGTCGTTGGGTTTCTATGTTATTGACTTTTACCTTACTTCCTTTTTTATTCATAAATGTAATATTTATTTCACTGTCGCCTTGGCAAACGTTGCAAACGTAGAAACATCATGTGTTGTATATAATAGTTAAGCTTTTAAATACAATTTATACATTTATGCAATGTAATTTTTTTAGGATAAATACAATGACGGGAATGACTGAATATCATGTATTATTTCTTCGCTCTTTGTCATGAGGTTTGAAGCCGTTGTACAATATTATAAAGACTGATTGAGTAGGTCATACCGACGTAATCTTGCTGTGGTTAGATATTATAGTTTAAGTTGTTCAAGACCTTCAAGCTAGTGTTGAGGTGAAGAAAAACACTGAAGCTCTATTACAATTTCCACAATTGTTTTCCCTGTCTTTGACTTATTTACTAGAAATAACACGTAAGTTAGGGATTTCAATTTTAAAATATAAACAAGAATGAAAACTAAATAGATCAAAATAAATTCTGTCATCAGAGATTCTCTACTACGTAAAAAAGAACACAATGATCCCGATACGAATAAAATAAAAGTAAATGTGAGATACGGAACCAAACGATACCATAGGACATCTCGAGGTCAATTATTTCATCAGACTTTAGGGATGTTCTGGTACCTAACAGAAAACCCTGGCCGTTTTTGGCACAACTTTTTTGAACTTTTGGTCCTCGATGCTGTTCAACTTTGTACTTGTTTCGGCTTTCAAACATTTATATCTGGGCGTCACTAGTAAGTCTAGTGTGGACAAAATGCACTTCTGGTGTATTAAAAATTTCAACTTGTTGCCTTTTGTTAACTATTATTCGTGTGTTTCTTTGTCAATTGTGTTCTCCTATTTATTTATATTGTAGTCCTGTAATGTTGTGTTGTCATTTTAATGTTCTATTTCACATGGCCATAAAGGAGGGAGGTTTGGCATGCCACAAAACCATGTTCAACCCACCATTTTTCCTTTAAAAATGTCCTGTACCAAGTCAGGAATATGGCCATTTTTATATTATAGTTCGTTTCTGTGTGTGTTACATTTTAACGTTGTGTTTCCGTTGTGTCGTTTGTTTTCTCTTATTTTTGAGTGTGAATTCACATTACTATAAGACGTGTCACGGTACTTATCTATCCCAAATTCATGTATTTGGTTTTGATGTTATATTTGTTATTCTCATAGGATTTTGTGTAATGCTTAGTCCGTTTTTTTTGTGTGTGTGTTACATTTTAATGTTGTGTCGTTGTTCTCCTTCTATATTTAATGCGTTTCAGATATGGAACATTCTACACTTGTACAACTTAAAATAGAACTTAAGGATGATAAACCGATTAAACAAAAATACAGGCGAATACAAAGTTCGATCCAACTAACACCAATAAATGCAAACAGGAATTATAAAGAAATCACATAGTCCTTTCTCATCAAATGTTGTCTTAGAGTCTGAGAATGTGTGTTGATTTTAGACAGCTTAACAAGAAGTCTCATCTTGATGCCTCAGATATACCTCGATTGTCTAGCAGAAAATAAGTACTTATCAACCGTAGATATGAATTCAGGCTATCACCAAGAATAGTTATACAAACTGCATGAAGAGTGTTCAGCTTTTACTGTCGGTCCCTTTGTAGGTAACCGTTGCATTATCGAACTCACCTGCGACTTATCAACATTTAATGCAAGATTGCTTCGGAGACTTACATTTGAAAATATGTTTTATATTAATAGATGCCATACTCATATATTCTAGAACATTTGAAGAACATATGGAGAGATGGAAACTTGTTTTTGACATTATTAGGAATGCTTGTTTGAAATTTGCAATAGCTAAATGTGCCTTCTTCAAACCAACGGTAAAGTATGTAGGCCATATAGTCTCAGAGGAACGAGTTTAAACTGACCCAGATAAAATAGAGAACAATAAGAATTGGCCAACACCGAAAACAAGAGAGGAAATTAGACAATATATTGGTTTTGCAGGATACTACCGTATATTTTAACGAAACTTTAGTCAGATTTCTAAACAATTTACCGAATTAATGCCCACACCAGCTAAAAAGAATAAAAAGAATAATCATACCAAAAAATCTTGAAAATAGAGAGAAAAACAGGAAATTGCATTTGGACCACTAAAGGAACTTTTATCAATAGCACCAGTTTTATGACATTCCGATTATACAAAAGCCTTTGAGTTACACACAGATGCTAGTGGATCAGCCTAAGGTGCTGTATTATATCAAAATCAAGAAGGAAATATTTAACCGTGCTGTACTCTTTATGTTAGGAGCTTTGGAACCAAATCATAAACTCCATTGGAAATTACTTGTAGAATCACTTGATATGCATATAAATGCACAATACACGAATAAACTAATCAATAACCATACTTTTTAATGTTTGGTAGAAAATCGCAATTACCTATAGATTTAGTTTTCGGTTAGTTACAGAAAAACAACGAAAACCGCAAACAAAATATGTTCAGGAATTAAAGGAAAGGTTAGTAGAGGCTTATGAATTTGCAGCTGCAAACTCAACAAATGCTCATGTAAAACGCAAGGAAGGTTATGATCTAAGAGCAAGAGGTGCAGCGATTACAAAAGGAGATACAGTTTTAGTTAGAAAAGTTGTGTTCGACGGGAAACATAAAATTGCTGATAAGTGGGAGGACGAACCATATATAGTTATATCACAACCCCATTTAGAAATACCAGTTTTCAATGTAAAAAAGGAAAATGGAGGAGGCAGATTAAGAACTCTCCACCGAAATTTACAACTAAAACATTAGCCATATTTTAGAACAAACCGTTACAACTCCACTGAAACCAAAACCTATGAAATCACCACAGAAACCCAAATCAGTCATAGTTATAGATAATTCGGACTTAGCTACTGAATCTGCATCAGAGGATGAATATCATTTTGTACCTGCTATGACAGCAGACAGTGCTCCATCAAGCACTAGGGATACTGTTGTGTTACAGGAAGTAAAAACAGAACAACAGGATACAACAGAAGAAGTTAGGGACGCCCATCCTAATATTCATGAAATCAGTGATGATTATGAAATTGGAAGTGCTTTCGGTATTAATGAATCAGAGGATCATGATAGTGATGATACGTTAGATAATTTAGTTCTTCCTCCTACACCTCCACATAGACGGTCGCTTCGTGCTAGGAGATAACCAAGGTGGCTAAGGTCTAGGGATTTTGTTTTCAGATATTTGTATACGTTCAAGATGGAGCAAATCCAACAAACAAATAACCCGAGGATGTATAGATTATCGGGTTTTCTACACATTGATATCGTAAAATATCAGCCGCGAGCCACAATGTGAACCTTTTTGGCGAGTGAACGTAGCGAACGAGCTAAAAAGTTTCACATTGTGTCGAGCGGCTGATATTTTACGATATCTATACGTAAAAAACCCGATTATCTGTTTATCGTTCTATTAATAGTCTTTTTTCCTCTCCCTAAGTCAGTTTTACGCTTGACGAAAGCAAGCTTGATAACGTCTCCTCTCGCATTGTGACGTCGCTGATAACTTCTCCTCTCACATTGTGACGTCGCTGATAATGCCTGGTCTCGTTTTGAAGTCTTGATACGAGAATTACTGAGTGACAGAGCAGGGTGATATAGGCGTAGGGAAGGACGATAAATATAGATATCAAGAATTCAAGTATTTCATCATACTTTGATATGACTTTATGAAGGTGATGGTATACGTCCAAGATGCAGCAACTCAAACAAAGGAATAACCAAAGGACATCTAGAAATCTAGAATTCATCAGACTTTAATATGATTTAAGGCAGATAGTGGTTTACATCAAAGATACAACAAATCAAACAGACATAGAAACAACCAAACGATATCTTAATGTCAGCAACTTATCTTCAATAATCGAAGAGTGTATATGCGATATTGTCTAGGTCTACGTAACACCAAAATATAATAAATTTATAAGAAACTACCAAAGACCTTCTATTAACATCATCTTTTGAAATAGACGAGCGCTCCAAAAAACCCAAATAGCCTATAAATACTATAGAAGATTGTCATTTTAATGTTTGACCAAAACAAGAGAGGCAAAAACATAGCCCAGTGAAATAACAAAACTACATTACAATAAAGAGAAGGTCACACAACAAACAAGGTTTCGACTGCTTTTACATTTGCACGTAAACCTGAACTCATCAAGTCTGTTTTGTAAATGGAATCATAAAACAGACCAATATAGACTGTAATTTTGTTTCGTACGTCCTGACATTGAAATTATAACACATATTCTTGTGAAGTAAAAAAAAAAAAATGTTTAATTGGATATTAAGCAATCTACAAAAGTGTATTATTGCAAATTGCTCCCTTGTCAATGGCTTATGTGTCTAGTCAGAAAGAAACAAGCAACTCTATTTCTCTAGTGGCATTTGGTTTTGTTAAATAACCCTTAATATAAAATCATTATACTGATATGTTCTATACCCCTAGGAGACTGTAATTTAAGCATGGATCTAAAAATCCTAAAGGAATAATTCAGTTGAATCACATACTGACTAAATTCTGCGCGCGTCAGTAAAGGATCAAATTGGAAACAAGATAGAAAGTATTATTGTTTTGGATCAAAGAAAAATAATATATTGTGTAAGAATGATTATAAATCAATATCTACCTTCTTCAAACACGACAAAAATGTCAAATATCTTATAGCAAATCGATAGCTATCACGTACTAGAACCAAAAAGCTTCCGTTATTACGCAAAGGCTTATGAAGTACGTCAAAGCAATTTGGACAACCTGCATAGAACATATGAAAGTAATTAGGGAGACAGTGTATGTCTCAAGTGGTAATGGTTAATTCTATTATCTCTGGCCATAGAAGTTAATCAGTAGAAGTGTTAATGCACTTAGGGAATGCAGTCATAAAAGGTTTTATGACCATATAAAACACAATGTTGCTATTAAAAATGCGTTTTCCATTAATGCTTTTTAACCTTTTGTATACATGCGGAAAACAGCGACATATAAAAACAAACCATCAAAAATACCAAAAACAAAACAAAAATCACGAAAAAAAAGCAACAACCAAAATCCATTACCAAACAAGCACAATAGACTTACTCAGAATAAAAAAAAGTACAATCAACTATTGAAACAGTGAAACAAGAAAGGAAAATAATAAATAAACAAATTATCTTTCCATATCTGTTAAATTCGATAGCTACGTACTTCCCGTAGGTTCTTAGTATCGATCATTAATATAAAATTCTATTTAGTAAATCTTAATTATTCAATGATTGACCAAATAGCTTACTTCAATTTATCAATTCATTAATGAATATTTGTTTGCTTGCTTGCTAACGAATATCATAAAATCGAAAAATCAATGGCTACTTTTATGAATAACATGTAGCCAACGAATTTTCGTCTACTTATATTCCATCGAATTTTGATTAAAGGTGCAAAATCTTTAAACTTAAAAATAAATTAACAAAAATGCCGAACTTCAATTTAAGTCAAGTGAATAGTATATAAAACCTAACAAAATCAAAGGTCAAGAGATCATCGCCGATTTTTTTTTTATGGATTCGTGTTTGTCAGTATTAAGTTTTCTATGTCGAAATGTACTATTATATTATCATTCACGTATTTCTCTTTCTTTGGTGTTCTTTTTTACAGCATTTATTTGTACTGTATTCCCGTCATGTGATGTTGTCATTTTAGCGGTATATTTAACATTGCTATAAATCGCGGAGGCCTTGGATAGCCTCAAAAACAGATTCAATCCACCCTTTTTTCGTAAAATGTCCAGTACCAAGTCAAGAATATGGCAGTTGTTATCTATCTAATAGTTCTTTTCTTGCATTGTTGTTTGTTTTTTGTTGCACTTGAGTGTTCTGTTGTTTCGTTGTTTTCCTCTAATATTTGATGTCTTTCCCGCGGTTTTAGTTTGTTTTTGAATGTCCCTCATGTATCCGGAAACTCTCTTTTTAGACTTAACTAACAAATGGAACGAATGGAATATTGAAAAGATGCATTTGAAAAACTTGACATGATCTAGAACCGCTATACATACATTAATTTTTTTAATTTTTGGTATAATCATATCTAATAAAATTAGATGTTTATTGTGTTATGATTGTGTTTATCATGGGTTGTAACTGCATTTGAATAAACAGATGAATAACAGATGAATAAATGATGGATAAATGTGAAAAAAATGTACTTATACATATCACTTTCAAACATGTTTCCCTTTCTTTATACTTGAATATTGTTAAGGATTTGACATGTTATTTCTATTCACATATGTATTTTTCCTGTATGATTGTACATTATGAGATGGTTGACTTTACACTTACACAGTTAACAGTAACATTGGAAACTGTATATTCACCGAACGGTCGCATAGTTGTCCGTAGTCCGTATGAGAAGTTCTTTAACCAGATAATAATCTTTCAATGGTATTTCAAAAAGTCGGTGCATCTGTTTTTAATGTGACACGAATTAATTCGATAGGTAGGTCCGTAATGGAACACACGGAGGTAGAGACAAGCAGGGACTAAATCACTCATAAAGCTTTGAAAATATCTATTCAATCCCGCCACTTTTCAATCAAAAGTCGACATTACATTTGAAATACTAGTCAGTGAACTCGGCAAGCCTTGCGTTTTAAACTTGAAAATAAAACTGTCATGAGAGGATAAACATCGTTTCATACTAGAAGCAGCGGTAAAATCCATGTCTTCCATAGGAAGATATAGCGTCGAATAACACCTCGAATTTACAGAAATAACTATCACCTGAAAATCTATCAAAATGAAAGAAGTGAAATAAACCTATTCGGAAGCACCGACAATGTTTTTTTTTGATGAACCCTTTTACAATGCATGTCAATTTTTTTTTAATAAATCAAATTTAAATCAATAATAATTATTTGACTTACCCTGGTGTGATAGAATTAACACCACTGCTATGACCACCTCGCCATGTGATGCCATGTTTCTCAATGCAATAATATCTCAATATTCCAATATATACCGTTATTCTCATTCGGATCAATCTGAATGCCGATGAAACTAGGGATCAATAATTATACTACGCAAAACAGCAAAACATTAATAATTTACTTGTTTGATTGATTAGTGTTTTGTATCGTCTTAATAATTAATAAGTTTTATATAACAAATCTTCTTTCTGTTGTAACTCTCAAAGCCGGGATTTGGTTTCCCACAGAGAGTAATTTTATCACCACATGGTCATTTTTCAGATTTCAGACAATTTACTGGTGCGTTTTCGTCAATACTAGTATACATTATTAAAAAGGTAAAGAAAACTAAGGCGTTGGAATTGGAAAAGACGAATTCATCATATATAAGTGGTGGACAAAAAAGTCAATAACTGCAATATGAAATATCACAAAAGAAACACACACCCTAAGATAGTTCTCTGGAAGATTAAACCATTTCATCACTATCCTAATGTTGTAAGATTTTTTTTTATTCTTCAGAAAATATATTCAAGTAAGATTTTGAAGATGACATATATGTGGCGAGCATAGAGTCAGTGTAAGACAATAGGAATTGGAAAAGATGAATATATCATAATATATAAGCGGTTGAGAAGAGAAAAATCATTATTTATCGGTAACCATACGTAATTGTCAAATTATTTCCTGATATATGGCATACTGTAGTATAACTGCCTATTGTGTATGCTGATTAACATTTCAAATTTCATAGAAAAATAAACAGACATATCCAATATCAAAAACTCTAGATTGAAATGAAATAAAAGAAATGAATAGATAACTAAATAATTAGAAACAAAAAATAGCTTCAGCGTCGACTAACGAACACTATAATTATATATATAACATATGGCTAGCTGTAACTGCCAGACACAGGAGAAATAATGTCACATACTTCAATAATTAGAGAGTATTCATATCTTCAGTTGAATAAATTGCTTCGAATGCACATCAATTGCTGACTCAAATGCATACGCATGTTATCAATGGGAATGGTTCCACCCGACAATCAAACCAACAGAGACTTCCTTCTGTAGTCGGGATGTTGAATCTGTTGCATTGCGTTGGAAGTGTGTGACGCTCGGCTAGGTAAGGAAGAACCCGCGATGAGTAGGAAATTTGGAACACCATTGAAACTGAAAAAAAATATATAGTGTTAAGGCAAGAAATTTAGCCATAAAACAGGCTCAGTCTTCAGACAATTTACTTGTGCGTTTTCGTCAATATTGGTTAAAAGCTAAAAACGAAAAGCGGAATGATGTTATTTTGTGTATACTGGTTTTTTCTTTCTTAGAAAATATAATGATATCGTAAGATGTTGAAGATGACATTAATGTGGCCGGCATAGAATGCAACTCAATAAAAGTTGGAAAAGATGAATTTATCTTATATAAATAAACTCATCATAGATACCAGGATTGAAATTTTGTATTTGCGCTAGACGTGCGTTTCGTCTATAGAAGACTCATAAGTGACGCTTAGATATAAAAGTAAAAAAGGCAAAATAAAGTACTAAATTGAAGAGCGTTTAGGGTCAGAATTTCGTAAAAAGTTGTGCCAAATGTTAGTTTTCTTTATTATTTTCTAATATACCGAATAAAAGTAAAACAAAAATGTGGTATAATTGACACTGAAATAATTCTCACCAAAGATCAAATGTCGATTTAAACAATTAAAGATGACAGTATGCACTTTAATTCATGTTTTATTGAAGAAGATACGAACATTGGGACATTATATTGTCTACAGCAGATTTGGGCATGAATATTGAGAATATTTCACATTATTCTGAAGTTTTTTTGATGATTGTAAAATATACCATAGCTTTTGTTTGGTTGATTGCAAGTTGATTGTAACATAATAAATTGAAAAGCAGATTTTCATTTTCAACTCAGTTTATCATTGTACAAGTATATTATTTTATTTATTAAACACCCGTCTAGACGGGACGTATTATATTATATCGCAGTCCGAACGCGCATCTGTACGAAAAGATAACTGAAATTT
Organism: Mytilus galloprovincialis; assembly: GCA_037788925.1. Taxonomy (NCBI): domain Eukaryota; kingdom Metazoa; phylum Mollusca; class Bivalvia; order Mytilida; family Mytilidae; genus Mytilus; species Mytilus galloprovincialis. The sequence goes on along the minus strand of CM075334.1, from coordinate 7,476,830 downwards.
TCTTTTACTCTTGTGTAGTTATTTTCAGGTTATGTGTAAATATAAAACAAGCAGACCCATTAAGTCAAGACGATGAAATAATATTATGGATACAGGTGTTATAGGTTATGAATCTTCAAATGCATTGTTTAACGGTATTTTTTTAAAATTGCAAGTTATTTGAGATGCTAGAAGTCTGGCTTTATATGTTAAATAGCAACTGTATTGGTTAATGTTTTTTTCTTCTTCAGAAAATATAATAATATTATAAAAAGTTGTCGAAGACATAAGGGCGGTGGGCATAAATTAAAACGCAATATTAATTGGAAAAGATGAATTTATCATAGACATAATTGGTAAGCTAGAGAGAACCATAATTATTTTGCGATTTCAATATGTAATGGACAGAATATTTTATGACATATGACATACTGTAGTATCATTACACTTTATTTGAGTGTTCAAATTTCGTAGAAAAATAAACAGACATGTCCAATATTAAATAAAACATGTACTCGTATAAAATGAAATGAAATAAAAGAAATGAAAATATATAACTTAATAATTATTAATCGAAAATTAGCTTAAACATCGACTATCGAACGCTGTGATTATTAAATAAATTAATCATAGATACCAGAATTGCAATTTTTTTATTAACCCCAGACGCCCGTTTCGTCTACAAGAGATTCACCAGTGACGCTCGAAATAAAAATGTTAAAAAGGCCAAATAAAGTACGAAGTTGAAGAGCATTGAGGACCAAAAATTCCTAAAAGTTTAAGTTATAAGGTAATCTATTCCTGAGGTTGAACTAGTATTACATGGCTAGCTGTAACTGTCTAGAATAAAATAAAGCATGTCACATACGTCACTTACTAGAGAGGATTTAAATATTCAGTTGACTAAATGTCTTAGAATGTACATCAATTTCTGACTATTAACTCCAAATGCAAATTTATATTAATTGGAATTTTCCCACCTTACAATCAAATCAACACGATAATGGCAGGGATAGATGTATTCAGTATACAGAAAATTCCTTATGCAGTGGGGACTCAAAATTTGATGCTTGATGTAAGGCGTTTGAAGCGTGTCAAGCTCAAGCTCAGTTTGACACGGAAGTGTCCACTTCTTACATGTTTTATGGCTAAATGTCTGTCCCTTTGCAGTTACATTGGTGATACAAATTTCTTGCTCATTACCTAGGTTTATTCACTTAGGAGCACTAAGTATTGACGATGTATTGTCATTTTGTTTTTGCTCTGAAACATCTGCGTGCCATACTTGCCGCACTACTTAGAAAGAAACCGCAAATCCACGTCGATCGCTCTGAAAAGAATAAATCTGTCATGGTGAGTTCAAGGCTGATCTACGCTGTTTCCACTCTTATCTATTGTGTAAAAGATAAGTTGTCAAGTAGTCAAGTGTACGTTTTTATGTTCTTATCCTAATATAAACCAAAGCGTTAATACATTTTGCTCATTTTCATTTATACTTTACAAAAACAAACAGAAAGACAATAGTAGTATATCGCTGTTCGACATTTGCAGCTGTGAAGATAATTGGTGCAATATGAGCATTCTTCTGAAATTTTACACTTTTGTACGAATATTTCTCTGGGTGAAAAACAAGAGTGAACAAATAATGTGTGTACTTTTCAAAATCTCTTTCTCACTTTCGTCAAATGAATAGAAACATAATGTCAATTAGATATCGATACATTTTCGATTGGAATAGTTGAAATCAGCGTCAAGAACACTTGAATGTTAGTTGGGAATATTGAGTATAGTATTTATTCAGTCACAAGTAAATAATTAAAACGACTTTATTAATATTTAGCTTAGAGGATGAATGATATCAATCAAGTCATTAGTGAAAGTGTGATATTTCAGTTACTGTTGATTTGTACTTCAGCGGAATTAAACCAGACGTACAAACCAAGACCGTCTATTGTTGAAGACATTATATTGTCTATTTGATATCTATGTGGTTATTTTTGTCGTTGTGTTTATGTCTCATTTACGTTAACCTAGTGGCTCCAATCATTCCTAAAACAACAACAAACAAAACATGAAGCAATTAAACAAAAGTTACCATCATTTCAATTACCACTAGATACCAATGCCGATTGTCGATTAGTTTCTGTTGGCATCAGCAGCCTTTTAACTAGTGCTTCCACACCAGCACTGATTTAATGCACGTATTTGTATAAAGTTTATTTTCAATTTCAACAATTTTACTTATTTAAACAGGTTTTATCATATAACTAGATGTGTCGGAACGACAGGAACGGCCCCGCACTTAAAAAGATTAAAGCCATCTTAGGAATTTTTTTTAAAGCCCATAATTTTGGCAAGAGTCAGTGGTTTGGAACTAAAGATATTGTAACTCATCATAGTAGATTCACACACTAAATATCTCAATTTGGAAGGCGTTTAAAAAAGTCCGTATAACTGTACATTACGGAATTACGTAAAAACGGAATGACGAAATGATTGAGAGGGGTAACACTACATGACTCCGATCTAAGTTGGCGGGCCCATAACAATAAGGATTGGCTGGTTGATTGTTGAAGTAGAAACACATCTCCTGCAGTATGAACTATCTCATTAAAACATAAACACAAACCCAGCAATATAGAAGTGTAAGCTATTCCATCTCAATCTTCAGGTAACTTTCAAAGAAGCTAGGAAAAAAGTTTCCTTCAGAGTGTTATTTTATCACTACATGATCTATCTCTAGACAACTTATTGGTGCGTTTTCTTCAATTTTGGTATATACATATGTATCATTCAAAATCTAAAAACGAAAGGAGGAATGTTGTTTTTTGTTGTATAATGTTTCATTTTCATCTTAAGAAAATATAATGATATCCTAAGAAGTTGTAGAAGATATACATATGGTGAGCATGGAATGTAACAAAATAAAAATGGGAAAAGATGAATTTATCATACATAAGTGGTTGAGATAGAGAAAACCAAATCATTATTTTGCGGTTGTAATACGTAATTGGCAAATCATATGTCATACTATAGTATCGTTTATTTTTGTGTATGCTAATTAAGATTTCAAATTTCATAGAAAAATAAATTGACATGTCAAATATCAAAAACTTTTAAATGAATGAAATAAAAGAAATGAATAGATAACTAAATAATTAGTCACAAAAATTAGCTTCATCATCGACTATTGAATATGATGATTATATGTAAGCATGTCCTACACTTCACTGACTAGAGAGGTGTAATAATTATCTTCAGTTGACTAAAAGGTAAAATAAAAAAAATACCGAACTGCGAGGAAAATTCAAAAACTGAAAATCCTCAATCAGAAGGCAAAATCAAAACTTCAAACACATAAAACGAATGGACAGCAGTTGTCATATTCCTGACTTGGTATAGGTCTTTTATTGTGTAGAAAATATTGGATTAAACCTGGTTTTATAGCTTGCTAAACCTCTAACTTGTATGACAGTTGAATAAAATTCTATTATATTGAAAACAATGTTTGAACAAAACAAACATATATAATAGGTAAAAATGTCAAAATAGGTGCATAGCAGTCAACATTGTGTTATAATGTTAATCAGAATGAGATAAACGCACAATATTAAAAGCTTCACATATGTCAACAAAATAGTCAAAACACATATAAGGTTATTGACAACGTCAGTACCTAGAATCAATACTTCAAGAGAATCGTGTATTATTAGTGAAGTTGATACGGAATATTTATCAACAAGGTCTTTGTATCTTACGATGAACTTTTTTCAGAAAAGGACGAGACGTTCTTTGACATAACTATGGAACATTAACTTTTTACTCAGACACTGGTGACGTTTTACAAATTGTGAGTAGCAACTGCAAGCTCTTAAATACCGAATGAGTTGGGAAATGTATGTATCACATATGTGGTATATTACTGCTAAGGTGGGGGAAATAATAATATCAAAATTGAAATCGTGTCGTTTGTTATAGATTCTGGTACTGAGATTACCGATTATGTCAATTCGAGGTATAAGTCTAAAAATGCGGCAGACGAAGCCTTGTCTGTTGTTTCCTTAATGTTTTAGTTCCGGAGGATAATATGAATAGAACCCAATCAGAAAAGTTTGGATTGTTCATGGAAAGAACACCATCAATATATCTGAATGTGAAATTAAATGACCTGGCTTCTTTGATCTTCTTGTTTGACAAGTGTCTGAAAGAACTCCGACTTATATGAGAATAAAAAGAAGCTGACAAGGAGAGGCGCACAAATCGTTCCCAAAGGAATGCCGACAATTTGTTGAAAAAGTATACCTCCAAATTCAACAAACTTGTTGTCAATAAAAAGCTCCAGCACACTGAACACTTGTTTCTCTGTATAGCATGTTTTACCTTTTTGTTCACTATTAATATAAACAAAATTTGCCGTAGGGTATCCAAAATTAATAAAATAATAGCGTATGCTACGATTTTTATGATGAAAAGCATTGTGGTTTATTTCTTGTAGACAATTTTTCAATTTCACATGAGAAATATGTTTGAATGCATATCAAATCCTGACCAATGACTCAAGTGTATACACATATTATAATCTGGATTTTCCCACCCGACAATCATACCAAATACCGAAGGTGTTTCCAGTTGGCAGAGTGAGATGTGTTAGTACACTTATACTTTCTTTTGCATTGGGGATGTTAAAGCTGATGCATGGTGTTAGAAGCGTGTCACACCTTTAGCAGGTACCCGTAGTACGAACCCTTTGAAAAACCCACCTGTGACCTGATTTATTGCTAAATTTTGGCCCCTTTTTACCACATCAGTTTTCAGTTTAAGTGGTGTGGTCCAAATTTCCTGGACTTCACCTCGTTCCATTTACTTTGCAGAACTTATTTATCGATGTATCGTAATTTTGTTTCATTCTTAATATCGACAAGACACATTTGCCACCATGTTTAGAAAAAAGACTGCAAATACATATTGATGCCTATGGATAGACTAAATGTGTCATGATGTCAAGGCTCCTTATTATCTTCGTTCTTGAAAAATATTTGTTTGCATTTAGTCAATTTTACTGGCATTATGTTCTTATGGTGTTGTGTACATTTATAAAGTAAACATTACAAAAAAGAGCAGCCATGCATAATTGTTGGTGTGATACGAGTTGTAAGAATATCTGCTTGAAGATCTTTGAATGAACAACAAAAGTGAACAAATAATATTGTTGCTAACTTTTTAAATGATAGAAACGGAATGTCAATATATAAATCGAGATTAATTTGATTCTTATAGTTTTAATAAGCGTCAACACTACTAAAATATTGTTAGGGAACATGGAGTATAGATTTAATTAGACACAAGTTAACAATTAAAAGATATTACTAACATTTGCTTAGCAAATGAATTATAACAATCAAGTCATTATTGAACTTACTCGATGAATATAAACTTGCGTGGTGTTTAGTTCCTGTTGATTTGTTCTATATCAGTATTATATTTTGCTATTATGCGACAGTTGCTTTGATCATTATAGCAAATATTTTGTAACATGGAATACAGATAATGCATTTTCATTAGATTAAATGAAATTTTTCTTGGCAATTTGTTAAGTAAAAATTGTGGTATGAATGATGCATACAATGAATAATATGAATCACCAAAATTTCTGGACAGTACAACATACAATTTCTACCATCATCACCTGACTACCAGACATTCAAAATCATTTCAATCATGGTATCTATGATGAGTTTATTGTAGAAGTCATTATTTAGTCCTCTTGATATTTTATTGGTTATATTTGTCTGTTGTTTTTTAGTCTCGTTTATGTTAACCAACATCGCCTATCATTCATTAATTACCACTAGGCTTGATACCACTACCTAAGGCTCTATCACCAGCCTATAGTATGTGATTCCACACCAGCTTTTTGTTGGTTGATTGATTGTTGAAGTATAAACTACACACCTACTGCATTTTTACTGTACGTATTGTTATGTTATTGTTTTCTACATTGGCTAAAGGTCTAGGGGGAGGGTTGAGATCTTAAAAAACATGTTTAACCCAGCCGCATTTTTGCGCCTGTTCCAAATCAGAAGTGTCTGGCCTTTGTTAGTCTTGTATGATTTTTAATTTTATTAGTTTCTTGTGTATAATTTGGAGTGTAGTATAACGTCCATTGTCACTGAATTAGTATATATATTTGTTTAGGGGCCAGCTGAAGGAAGCCCTGGCGCGGAAGTGTCTCGCTTGATTGAAGACATATTGGTGACCTTCTGTTGTTGTCTGTTCTATAGTCGGGCTGTTGTCTCTTTGACACATTCCCCATTATTTTCAATTTGGTATTGGTTTGCGTGTTCTAGAAGATGTAGCTATTCTTGCTACATTAGGGCACCCGTCTTGCGCTCAAATCAGAGAATAGGTCGCGTTTAAAGAGGATAGGTCGCGTTTAAGGAGGATAGGTCGCGTTTAAAGAGGATAGGTCGCGTTTAAAGAGAATAGGTCGCGTTTAAAGAGGATAGGTCGCGTTTAAAGTCGCGTTTAAAGAGGATAGGTCGCGTTTAAAGTCGCGTTTAAAGAGGATAGGTCGCGTTTAAAGAGGATAGGTCGCGTTTAAAGATGATAGGTCGCGTTTAAAGAGGATAGGTCGCGTTTAAGGAGGATAGGTCGCGTTTAAAGAGGATAGGTCGCGTTTAAAGAGAATAGGTCGCGTTTAAAGAGGATAGGTCGCGTTTAAAGTCGCGTTTAAAGATGATAGGTCGCGTTTAAAGAGGATAGGTCGCGTTTAATGATATCATAAATGAGACTAAGGAGGTTTGTGGCTATACGACAAGTAGAGTGGTTGTATACTTTAAAACACCTGATGCAATATATGTATATAGTATTTACTTCATTCATGGATAAATGTTTTATTTTTATCACATTGATTATCGAGATCGTTTTTGAGATTATTGAGGTGAGAAAAGATTGAATAAATTGAATTTATTCTATTTTGTATGATCGGTACAATTAGGTAATAACAATTAACTACATATTTTGTTAGTACGTCATGGATCAAAAAAAAATATTTGTCTTTTTCACAATTTATTTATTAAAACATCTTTACTATTCTCAAATGTATATTACTATTTGTTCTGAATATGTCTGAGATATATGTCACTAAATAGGTGAACTAAATGTAAGTGCAACCATTAAGTCTTACCTCAATTCTAATTTTGTTCGAAACTAGTTACTAGTATAGAATATAGTTCAAACATTATACAACGTAAAATGATTATCAGTTCGGAAGGCAAATAATAAAAAGAAAAACAAATAACTCTCAATTTCCAATTTTGCATATTGCATACGATATATATACGATCGCGCCGTACGCTTAATCAACCAATGTGTATATTAACAGAACTGGTATTAGACATTTGCGGAAACTAAGTCTATACCTCGGATTACCCTTTAGACTTACGATTATAGGTGACAAAAAGAAGGGGTCATCTCAAAATACAAAAACAAACCAACAATACAGATTAAAAATAGCAAATGGGGTCTTTTGTATAAACAAAGATGTAAGCAACACGTTAAAATGTCATGTGTCCGAAGAGCTTTTCTGGATTTACAATCAGGACCGAATATTTGAAGACAAGGATGTATAAGGACCGAAGGTGTAGATAAATGTATGATATATATGAGCAGGTGGAATAACAGGGTATTATTAATGCAATGGTTAGTATACGAAAACCAGCAAAAATATTGTTCAGAGGATACTCTACAAACTGTTTCATTTGACAGAGTCATGTTGGTGTCGTTATTTTATCCACCATAACAACTTTGTATCCGCAACTGTTGCCTTGCTGACCTAAATAGATTGTGATTTTTTAACAATTTCTTCTCGCATGCTACACTTTTGCATTTTATTTTATCCCTAACAATCAATTAAATAGATTTGCGTATAAACTCTGTTGAAATGAATAACGTCGCAGTGAGATATCACGAGCTGTTCCGGGGTTTGGAACACTCATTTTTTCTTGCCGATCAATGCTTTCGAATAGGGAAATATAGTCGGAACCCCACCCCCTCCCAACTCAACCCAAACCCAACCCCCTTACCATGGGTTGCAATCCCCTCTTGAAAATGGCTGGATCGACCTCTGCGTCGTCAATGCACTATATATTACAATTCCATGAAAATAGTACTAGTCTCAGACCAGGGGTTAAAGCTCGTGTTTCGAGCATACCAGTCCCATCCATTTCCATGGAGATAATTATCAACACCGCCAAAAAACAACCCGTTTTGGTGGGGGGGGGGGGGGGGGTGTCTCGAATAGTTTTTTTCTATTGAACTAAAAACGTAGACACAATTGTTTGTCCTATTCAGAAATTATACCGAACGGCAAGTTAAATTTCATGAAGAATAAGGAGCTCAAAAACACCCGTCCGCTTGATTTCCTCATTCTCTTTAAAACAAAATAAAAGAGAGAAAGTATGTCTTAGCATAAAAATGCTAACATGCTGCGCTATTGATTGCACCTTTCCTAACACAAAGTATTGCTGACTTTTTTCAGCAATTGTCCCAATCTAGCTACTGCAACGACAATTGTGATATTTTGTGTGTTTTATGTTAAATTTATTTTAACATAATCTTAGTTCATTCTATCATACTTCGTACAATTACAGAATTGTCAACCTGGATAACAACGTATAGAATAATTAATGTTAACACATTGCTGTAAATATATTAGAAAAAAATGTTGTACAACTTCAGAAAAACATAATTATCGTTTCATTGTTTTGGATTGACGGTTTATTTTTATACTTTGAAAAAGCCCAAGATGTATATGCTACCTGTAAGTGTAATTGTAATCCTAATCGTAGGCTAATGACAGTTTCCGCAAATGTCTATTTGTAGTTACTATGTCATACAATACCATTTAGTTTTACTATCGACATTATGATACCTCCAGGTGAATTTCTATATCAATCTTGTATTAAATAGAAAAAAATATCAATTGACAGGTGCGTATTTGTACATTTCATGTCTTATTAGTCACAAACTGCTTATAGCCAACATTAGATTACAGAAGACTAGATATTTGACAATATAAAACTCCTGGAATTAGACCTTTGCAAGCTGTAATTAATAATGGCATAAATGGCTTAGCAAGGAAGAGGATTTTGAAATGTGTTGACACTTATATAAACAACTCATCATAGATTTGATACCAGGAATGAAATATGTACGCCAGACATGAGTTTCGTCTACAGAAGACCCACCAGTAACGCTCGAAATAAAAAAAGGGTCAAATATAGTACGATGTTAAAGAATATTCTAAAGAAAAAACTCAACGATTACAATCTAAAATTAGGATAACATTGTATAAGGAACCTAACACTTTAACTAAAATTAATTTGGCTCGTTGATTTTCTTAAAATTTTGACAAAGTATTTACTTTGACCCTTTGACAAAAATATAAAAATTTCAAAAGATTTGAACCAACTGTTTAATCAGAAAAATTACCCTGGTTATATCGCAGTTTGACAAACACTTATTTTGATCATTGAGAAGCTTAATATTCCCTTTAGAACACAACGTCATTAAAACGTTCTGTTGATTTTACAGAGTTATCTTCTTGTAGTGTTAGGTACCACCTTAAGAGACAATCACTAATCAGAATAATTACTTATACGAGTGTATTGTCCTATGAAAACAGTAAAATCCTGAAATACCACATAAATAACTTCTATAACACTCATATTTCTGTATTGGTACATAAAATCATAAAATACAGTAACTACGGGGCGCTGAATGGGACTCTTGTGGTTTTGTACAAAATTCATTTCTGTCATAACAAAATCATTTTTGTCTTACAAAACTATGGGATACAGACTTGTTTTGTGAGAACTTCAATTTTCCCGTCTGGGATGAAAATTTCAGGGACTTAATTTTCGGCTCTCCCTTGACACCATTTGCGAGTATGGTCTTGAGGAAACATTGATAGTCCGTCGGACGGGGACGATAAATGGCTGACCCGTGTTAAGAGAGAGCCATATCTCTTGCACGTTAAAGACACCCTTGTAGATTTCGAAAAAGAGCAGGCCACTGCCGCTAAAAGGCAGCACTCGCACCCGCAAAGTGGAAAGAGATTAATATAAGTTGCAAAACTTGTTTCCCAATCCACTATGAATAAATATGTTTAAACTAAAATTGACTTTTGTGACACAAAATTGACTTTTGTGTTAAATTTTCACTTCTGTTTAACAAAACTCAATTTTGTCTAAACAAAAATAAACACAAAATTGAATTTTGTCATTACAAAATTCAATTTTGTGTCACAAAAGCCAATTTTGTCATTACAAAATTATCGAAATTTAGCATAAAAAGCAATGTATTCATGGATAAGTGACTTGAGTTATTTACACTCATATTTACTATTAGATCCACCATAATACCAACATGACTGGAGATTGAGTAAAACAATCTAAAAAAAATATTTAGTTAATAAAAACATATAGACAAGATAACGAGTGTCACAACTGCGAAGTGTACCAGGGTTCCTTCACTCCACCTCGTTTTTCCTTTGTATAGTCTGGCATCTTATTATGTATTTTGACTGTGACTTGTCTTGTCTCTGTTGCATGGTGGTGACTGTCTTGTCATTTAATTCCACCCTTTAAATTTGATTAACGATATACTAGAAGTTAAACTAAAAGATAAATCGAATCGATGGCTTCACTTTTTTTCCAAAAAGAGAAGATATGATATGGTTGCCTTAAACAACTATATACCAGAGAGAGAAAAGTAAATCACAAAAATTTAGAACTCAGAGGAAAATTCAAAAAGGAAAGTCCCTAAAGAAATGGCAAAATCTAAAGCTCAAACACATCAAACGAATGGATATTCCTGACTTGGCACAGGCATTTTCTTATTTAGAAAATAGTGTATTGAACCTGGTTTTATATCTAGCAAAACCTCTCACTTGTACAGAGACCTGATTGCGTAATTATAAGCAACTTAAAGTAGATTCATGGTATACCGCCATCTTGTATTTTACTATCGAAGCACACAATCAGTCTGATATTTGCTCAAAATTTCAATTTTGTAGACAGATGTGCAATTTTATTGCTTAGACAGTTTATTTATAAGAAGAAAACTTGCTGATTTATTGCATTAATCAAAATATTAAACAACCACCAAAATTTGTGTTTTAGAATTCATTTTTTCAAGTAAACCATTTAAGGGGAAATAACTCTTCTAGTGAAAAAATATACTGGAATAATAGGAAAATTTTTAATCTTTACTTTTATCAAGAAAACAAGTTCGGTGACACCATTTTTTTTAATTTTCTTTAAACGTATTACAAAATCTATCTTCTCACAATTTATTTCAAAATTCCATCTTCTCGCAATTTATTTCAAAATTTTATCTCATAGATTTCTTTTTAGTGTTTTTTCATGATCATTCTAAGCAAATTTAAGCAATTTTCAACAACGCATAGCTTGAAAAATAGCACGGTGACCCATCTTTTTTATTATATTTTTGAAAAAAAAAGCACAGTAGTCTTCATTATGGCAAAGTATAAGAAAATTCCATCTCGGGAAACATATACCTATAAACCCTAAGGTCAAACGCAAAATACACAAAACTGTAAAATATAGCATAAACCCCAGCGATGAGAGCATATTCTACTGCAGTCACATAACAGAATGATGTTCATATATTGTATATAAAAGTAAAGAAAATACTGGTTAAACCTTTACATAAAGAAACTTGAGTGATATTTTAGGTATGCAATGGAATAAATTGAAAGACCTGATTTATTGTTTAAACAAGAACTCGTAAATGATTTAAGTGCTTATAATGTAGAAGGGATGCATATTGACATTATTCCTTCTTTGTCTGTAGACTATATATATATATATATATATATATATATATATATATATATATATATATATATATATATATATATATGTGAATCCCTATCGATTCTCTGTCTATTCTATTTTGCAATTAAAGATTAATACAAATAGTTAATTGTGACGAACTCCCACTTTAGCGCAATTGCAAAATAAATACTGTTTAAACAATGAAAAATAGAAATTTCTAATAAAAATATTTGGATTCAAGCATTAGTTAGTCTTATACACATTGAGAATAAACAAAAACAGACAAGTTCGTTCAGACGTAATGCTGTCATTGTCTATTACAGAGATATATTACCACCTTATTGATTATCTAATCCTCAAGAATTTGCTCGTATTCAAATGCTAAGTCTCTTATTTAGACTTAGTTTAAAAAGACATCTTTACAAACATGATGTCTTTTTTTTTAAACGAGTTCCGGGTTGGGTAATTCAAAATATCTCCTTAACGGACAATACTTTCGTTTAAAATCTGTTTTAAGGTGAATTTAGATGTTTTATGATTAGAAATAAACTCGTTTATTAAAGTTATTTATACGATCACCGTAGAGGGAACTATAGGTTTAAGGGCACTTATATTGAGAGAATGCTAATTTTATCGTCAATAAATTTGATTGTGTATAACTCATAAACCATGTTTTGAATTAAATGAACGATGAACTGTAGATCATGTATACTTTATGAGTGTAAAAATGATGCAATAAACTAGAAAAAAGACAAAGCGTTTCAGAGCATCTAAGCTAACGTAGAGATCTCTTTTCATGGTATAGCGTTGATTCCTAACTTTAGTTTACTGCGTGTTACTCCAACTTGGTTGTTTCTCGTATTTTTTTCGGTTAAAAGTAAAATAAGAAAAAAACCGCACTCCAAGGGAAATTAATAACGACAAATCAAAAGCTCAAACACAGGAAATGGGAAACAACTATCAGATTCCTGGCTTGGTACAGGCATTTCCTTATGTACACAATGGTGGAGTAAACCTGGTTTTGTAGCTAGAAAAACGTCTCACTTGTATGACAGTTGCATAGAATTCCAATATATGGACAACAATATGTGACCAAGACAAACAGCTTCGAGGTGAAAACGTCAGAAATAAGGATTCATCAGTCAACAATGTCTTATAATCTTAAACGCTAGCGCAACAAATAATTGTTTATTAAGTCCATAATAAAAAATGAAAGATAAGAACTCAAAATTATCTATAGCATAATAACACAAAGGCGGAATGGATAAGTACCGATCTGCTTATTATAAAAAAATGGATATATTTTTTATAAAGATTATAAACATAAAGAACAAAAAGGGAGAACATTAACACGTTATTAAGATGATAAACAACGCCAGTACCTGGAGTATACACTTCAAATTCACCATGTGTTATTTGTGAAGTTGATATGGAGAATATATATCAACAACATCTGATATCTTCCAATGAACTTCTTTAGAAACAGGACGAGAGGTTTTTTGACATAGCCTTGGTTCATAAATTTTCTACTCATACACTGGTTACGTTTTATTAAGTATGAGTAGCAGCTGCGAGCTGTTGGATATCAAATGAGTTTGGAAATGTGTATTAATGTGATGTTGGGGTACATTGCTGTTATGGTATTAACGAAGCATTTTTAATTTCAAAACGAAAATCGTCTTGCATGTCATAGATTATGGTATACAGGTGACCGCTTATGTCAAATTCCAAGTATAAGTCTAAAAATGAGGCAGATGAAGCTGTTTCTTTAACTCCTAGTTCTGGGGGATATACCAGTGTAACGCAATCAGAAAAGTTTGGATAATTAATTGATAAAACATCATCAATATATCTTAATATGCAATTAAACTGACGGATTCTTTGACTTTCTTGTCTTTGACTAGTGGTTCTGATAAACTTCATTTCACCCAAGATAAATTATTTTATTACATTGGTTGCAATGAATTACATTGATTTCCCAGTTAGATAAAAACCGATAATTTCACATGTGAAATAAACGTGGTTATTTCACTCTCTGACGTCATACAACAATAGGCGTTGTCAAGACGTCGATAACGTCGGATCAAAACAAATTGTCAATGCGTAGGAAAAAGATATAGTTCCTTACATTTCCTACATTAATTTCATAAAAAAAAAAGCCATTTGCCAATGTAATTAAAAGAATAACTAATCGCCGTATTTGAATATCAAAAATAAGACAACGTGTGACCGAACGCCGCTATGGATTAAACTCGTGCTGCGCACTCGTTTAATCCATGCGTCGTTCGGTCACACGTTGTCTTATTTTTGATATTCAAATACGGCGATTAGTTATACTATAATTGTTCCACAACCAATTTAAGTATCAAAATGTCAATGCTCTTCAACTTCGTACTTTATTTGGCTTTTTTCTTTTAACTTTTTTGGATTCGAGCGTCACGGATGAGTATTTTTAGACTAAACACGCGTCTGGCATACATACCAAATTTAATCCTGGTACCTATGATGAGTTTATTTACAGAAGTCATATTATCAATTAAGGGATTTGATATATTTGCTATGAGCCATATGTCTACCAAAGACATAATGACGTGTACGTAAACAACTGCAAGTCACAAGCAAACGACATATAAAAGGGCGTAACACCATTTGCTTGCATGGAACTAGATCTATTTCTACTACAGCTACAAAACTGAATGTCTATCAGATATAGTGTAGTTGTGTTAACAAAAGCTTGGTTCAACCTAACATGAAATGAAAGTGTGATCTTATTGGTTATGTAATGGAATAAATGGAAATACCTGCTATGTTGTGAACAGACAATATGCAAATGATTTAATTGTTTCTATGGAAGAAAGCATGCATATTGACATTTAATTCCTTCTTTGTCTGTAGATTACATCAATGTATCGTTATCGATGATCTTTGGTATATCTTGTTTTGCAATTAAAGATTAACACAAATAGGTTACAGAGGACGAGTAACTAACATGATCTCCCACTTTAGCGCAATTAAAAAAGAAATATTGCTCATTCAATTCAGAAACATGCATTTGAAAATGTATTTGAATTTAAACAATATTAGTTATTGGTCCGAAGCTATTAGTTTTGTACGATATTCACGCAATTTTGTAGTTATCACGTATTGTTTTGTTGCTCAGTATTTAGTTTTCTATGTTGTGTTTTGTGTACTTTTGTTTGTCTGTTGTGTACCAGGACGTAAAATAGACAGTTGGGGCCCTTTATAGCTTGTTGTTCGGTTTGAGCAAAGGCTCCATGTTGAAGGCAGTACCTTGACCTATAACGGTTTACTTTTATGAATTTTTATTAGGATGGAGAGTTGTCTCATTGGCACTCATACCACATCTTCCTATATCTAGTTACGCATGAAAATGAAATCAATCTATCTTTATAAGATGTGTTTCTTCGGAAGACAGTACATAGATGAAACCAACATATTATTCGATTATGCTGATAAAGAAGTTAATGATTTCATTTGTCGAAAATTGAATCATTTGAAATCTTTTGGATTTTTTTTACCCCTGTGACCCTAGGACGCGCATTTAAGCAATTATTGATAAAAATATAAAACCCATACTAGGTAAGTGTAAAAAAAATAAGAGAATACTAGTACACCACAGACTTCTCGGAAATATTGTATAAAAGCAAAGACAAAACCACTTAAACTTTACACTAATTGAACGTTTGAATACGGTATTAGTTATGCAATGGAATAAATTGAAATACCTGCGTTATTGCTTAAACAGAACACACACATGACTTAAGTGCTTCTAATGCAGGAAGCAACATATTGACATAGCATTCTTTCTTTGTCTGTAAATTCATTAATGAATCCCTATCGATCTTCTGTCTATTTTATTTCGCAATTAAAGATTTCTACGAAAAGTTAATTAACAGAGAACAAGTAAATGGCATGGGCTCCAAATTAAGCAAAATTTCTAAAGAAATATAGTTCAAACAATGAAGAAAGGCTTGTGAGTTATATCATTAACGGTACCAATCGTCATGCATCAGACGCGCATTTTGACAATTAATGTCTCTTTAATGCCAAATATTTGAAAATCCCAAGCCTAAAATATAGCTTAATTCGGACAAGGAATCAGAGCTTTGCATGAGGGATAAAATTATAGCAGCAAATTTCCTCCAATATTCGTATTTTAGTGTCAGTACCGAAGTACTAGCTACTGAGTATTTGAATTCAAACAATAGTTCATTATATAAATATTGGGAATTGACATATTTAAGAAAGGACAAAATTGCTGTTGTATATACTAAAGGAAACTTAATGCTGTCATTGTTTATTATGTAAATATAATACCACCTATTGATTATTTAATCGTAAATTAATACTAAGCGTTTCTTTCGAACCGAGTTTGGTACAATTACATCTTGACAAATTGGATATATCGTTAAGCAACCAGTTCAACCTTTGGTAATTCAAAATATCCCCTGCGAGGACATACAATCCCTTTTAAATCTGTTTCAAGCCTAATTTCAACATGCTGGAAAATTAAAGCATCAATACAGAATGACATTAAAATGTATAAGTCAAAAACACCCTGGTCAATAGTTATCAAAGGTACCAGGATTATAATTTAGTACGCCAGACGCGCGTTTCGTCTACATAAGACTCATCAGTGACGCTCAAATCAAAATATTTTTATAAAGCCAAACAAGTACAAAGTTGGAGAGCATTGAGGATCCAAAATGCCAAAAAGTTGTGCCAAATACGGGTAAGGTAATCTATGCCTGGGATAAGAAAATCCTTAGTTTTTCACAAAGTTCAAAGTTTTTATATGACCACATTATTGATATTCATGTCAACACCGAAGTGTTGACTACTGGGCTGGTGATACCCTCGGGGACGAAAACATCTAAACTTTTGCTAAAAAAGGATACTGGTGTGAACTAGAGTTATAGAGATCGCCCTCATATAAAATGTAACTATATATATATATAAAAAAGTAAAACCACAAAAATACAGAACTCCACAGAAAATTCAAAACGGAAAGTCCCTAATCAATTGGCAAAATCAAAAGCTCAAACACATCAAACGAATGGATAACAACTGTCATATTACTGACTTGGGTACAGACATTTTCTGATGTAGAAAATGGTGGATTAAACCTGGTTTTGAAGCTGGCTAAACCTCTCACTTGTTTGACTGTTGCATCAATTCCATTTTATTGACAACGATGTGTGAACAAAACAAAAAGAAACAGACACAATAGGTAAAAATGTCACAAATAGGGGATGACAAATAGATGAACCCAACCAAAAAATGTGGTTGATCTCTGGTGCTCTGAAAAGGTAAGCAGGTGGTTGCAAATTCATATGCATTATTTTATTTATTATTTGGAAAACCATTTTTTTTCTTCACAAATTTTAGACTATTGATTTTCAGTACCTTTGACCTTTTGAAAAGGCAAACTGAAAATAAATAGGAATCTTCGTCTCATTATATTTTACCATATATCTAAGTTAAGTTGCAATCAGAAATAAGGTATTTGAGTTGGCATTCAGATAGGAAAATTACGGAAAAACTGACAAAGACTGGAGGGACGGGTTAGTTTAGGATTAGAAACTATATACCCGTTACACATATTTATGAAGTCTATAATGAATTGAAAATGTAACCCATGGGCCACTGAACAGTATAGTAACCCAAGGGTATTGCTTTACTAAGAGCAGTCCTTATAGTCTTTTGTTATCCAATCAAAGATTTCATTTGACATTCTCTGAAATAAATATAAAGTCTAGATTTGATTTCCCTGTAAATTGTACACAGCTACTTTTGCATAGGTACTATTTCTGTACTAAAAATATGTAGTACTGGAAATTTACTTTTAATATACAGTACTATTTTGTTACTTTAAAATTATTGTAATATTTAGGTACCTGTATTTTACAGTACTTAATTTGTACTTGAAATTTAGGTACTACAGATTTTTGGTTACTACTGTTACATTTTCAGCATTTTGAAAGTTTTTCTATTTCAAATCTCTTTAAAATTATGATTTTCAAACATGGAATATTGTATTATTTCTGTACCAAAATATTTCGTACAAACCAAGTACTGTAAAATACAAGTACCTAAATATTACAATAATTTTAAAGTAAAGAAATAGTACTAAATATTAAAAGTTAATTTCCAGTACTACATATATTTAGTACAGAAATAGTACCTATGCAAAAGTAGCTGTGTAGTAAATTAATATGATCTTAATTCTGTCATGTAAATGTAAGATAGTAATTTAATTTGGTATGAATAAACTCATCATAGATACCAGGACCAAATTTTGCATATACGCCAGACGCGCGTTTCGCCTACAAAAGACTCATCAGTGACGCTCGATTCCAAAAAAGTTTAAAAGGGCCAAATAAAGCACGAAGTTGAAAAACATTGAGGACCAAAATTCCTAAAAGTTTTGCCAAATACAGCTAAGGTAATCTATGCTTGATTGTTGGTGTTAAACATCATTTTCAGCTCACGATGGCCAGTATTTATTGGCGGAGGCAACCATAGTACATGTCGCCACTGACCTTGGCCAGGAAATCTGGCAATCCTAGCTTATTTCTAGAAAACCTTCAACTACGCTCTGACCACTGAACCAAGAAGTTTTGAAACTAGATTGGAAAGTTTAAATGCACCACATTTTTTTCAAATGTCTAAATATAGAGCGGAGCAGCATCTTTTCAATGTTTATATACCCTAAACTTTTAACAGTTTAAACTAAAACTAAATTTCTAAACTATCTCTAATTTGAGTGTAGGATTACAACAGATTTCAATATAAACAATATGCATATGTATATTTACTGGTAACATTCCCAAGTTATGTCTCTATGAGATGAAACAGAGATCATAACTCTTACCAGTATGTAAACAAAATTCAATATCAATGAATATTCTATATCTCACCAAGAGGTATGGTTTCAGAAACGGCTGTATTTACAAAGTGCAACCTCTGTCTTTAAGTTTTTGTGCTGTTGTGATTTTTCTATTTTTGTCTTTCGTTTTTGGTGATTTTTGTGTTTTTGTCTTTCGTTTTTGGTGATGTGCTTTGTCTGTGTTCCTTTTTATGCTTCTTTGTTACATATTAGTTTGTTTTTATAGTGATTAAGATTACAACACAATGTTGACTGCTGTACCCCTATTTTTGAATTTTTTACCTATTATGTCTGTTTGTTTTGTTCACAATTTGTTTCATGCGACTGTAATACAAGTGAGATATTTTGCTAGCTATAAAACCAGATTTAATATACCATTTTCTACAAAACGTCTACCAAGTCAGGAATATGACAGTTGTTATCCATTTGTTTGATGTGTTTGAGCTTTGGATTTTACCATTTGATTAGGGACTTTCCGTTTGAATTTTCCTCAGAGTTTAGTATTTTTGTTATCTTACTTTTTCCATAATAGCTGACCTAATCATTAACTAATTCATGTCTTCTTATCGAAGTCAATAGATGTGCAAATGATATTACAACTGTGTACCAATCTTCTTTGCCCTAAAACTAGTGGTTCCCCTGTAAACTACCTAATCACAAACTTGTACATTGGTGTTGCTGCTGGAACCAGCTCACATAAGTCATCTAGGAGACGGAAAAGGATGGTGTATATGTTAATAAATAAATTTGACACAGTGAAAAATAAAGAAATATCAATCTTTATTATTGGATACTATACATATGAAAATATTCAATATAAAATTTAACATGATGAAGATATAAAACTCTACAAATGATATAATGGAATGAACACACAGATCTCTAATATCAACATTGTATACATCACAGAATCAGGGAAAAAAACATGGAACCTCATAATTAGACCACATAATTCCTACATCGGCATCCTTTCAGGTTCAAGTATATAACATGTATCTAGATTTTAACATATTGCTCAGACTTTTTAGTACAACGGCAGCATTCAAACATATCTCACTTTTTATTCTTTATTTTGATAAGAAACCTGTAAAGTCTAAACTAGAAAAGATTTTTTTTTAAAGTTCACTTGCCCTTTTCAAAGCGGGATGAGAATATAGGAATTATATCGCATGGCCTTTATCAAAATAAGTTCTTTCTTATCATTTCTGTGCACAATTTAACAAGTGCATGAAGCTGTTCTGATTCATTTTCATTCATTGTTTAAACAATCTGATTGTATACAGATCCTGTGTCAGGGTTGGTTTACAAGAACCTAACAATGTTCTCTTCTTCTTCCTGTTTTGATAATGGTTGTGTCAACCAATCAAATACCAAACTCCCAAGAGCCCTAAAATGGTCTTCAAAACAGGAAGTAAAAGATATCCTTTTTCAGCTTCTTGTAAATGAAGGGCGGACACAGAATCTGTATATCAATCAAATTGTTGTTTAAAGATTATGTGTATAATAAAATCAGCAAATCACATTTATGTTAAAAATAAAATATTATATTTTTTCCTGTGGCATTACTTTAACACTGTAACTGAATTTCTTTCAAATTAAAACTCAATGCCTGCTGCCTCATACCTAAAATAAATATTTTAATATATAAAATGGCCTAGAAAATCAATAAAGACAACCATAATTTTACATTGCATTTCTGAACTAAAAAAAAACTTGTTTCCATCTTAAATTTCATTAAATTATATCTGTATATCATGATTAAAGTCATTATTCTTATTTCTTGTGGCATTTATGGGTAATAAAAATAATATAAAGTTACAAAGATGGAAATCATTGGACAAAATATACTTTAATCATCTGCCTAGACCTAAAAAATATGAAATTAAATCAAGAAAATTCTATATATTTAGAATAGAACAAACATTTAGTGTTTATGGTTACCTTCATAAAATTATAAGGTCAGAAGGACAAAGATTTAGTTTTTGTTTTGTTTTGTTTGTTGTCAAAATCTAGACAATATTATGTCTTTAACAAATCAGGTTCTAATATCATAGTAAATATTTAACACATACCTTTTTTAGCCAAAATGTATGTAAGAAATTTTCTGAGGTACCTTAAAAACATTGATCTACACAATACTACTACACCAAACAGGAAGTGAATTACTAAAACACATACAGGCACCATTATCACTAGGATCAACCCTGAGCAACTCTGAATATTTACATAATTATTGCACTAGGCTATAAATATCTCAATGATATGCCTAAATATAGTATTGATACAACCAACCAATAAATGATATGTGTATAACTGTACAACTGACCTACATTAAATACAGACAAGGCGATTTAGGTTAAATATCAGTCTTACAAGTGACCTACATGTTAGACAAAGTGATGTAAGTTAAATATCAATCTTACAATTTACCTTCATAGCTGATAAACTTGGGGTCATTGCATTTCAATTACATAATTTTTAAATGTAATGAATACAATAAAATTTGTATTTCAATGTAATTAATTACATTAAAATTACATTGTCAATATAATTAATTACAATTACTTTTTTGAAATAGACAGACATTGAGATTAAAGTTAAATATCAGACATAATAGCTTTTTTTTTTTTTACAGCTATTGCAATTGATTATGTTCAATTCACTCTTACATTTCCCCTATACATTCAATATCACATTACACACAGGTTTACTCAATTTTCCCCGAAAATTGATATTTAACTCACTTAATCATCTTGTGTGTTATGTATAATATACAACATGGAAAGATCTTTTGTTAACTTACAATTCAGCGTTACAATGCCCAACTATGAATTGTACCTTATATAAAATTGAGAATGGAAATGGGGAATGTGCCAAAGAGACAACAACCCGACCATAGAGCAGACAACAGCAGAAGGTGAATTCATTCAATAAAATGTTAAGAAATAAATGCATATTGAAGAAGGCCAAAATACCCTAACCATGTATCAAATCATTATAATGTTACCTTCAACATTTCTTGTAAAGTATGTCCAAAACAATTTACTGTACACAATATTTACTCTTTTCCAAATTGTCATCGCAGCATTTTTTTTTATTTCAACTGCTTCCAATGGTTAAAAATAACCTCCAGAAAAAAATTGGTGAAGGTCAGAATGCATTTAGTTGCAAAATTCTAATTTTCTAGTCAAAATACTAATTTTTAATTGATAATGCTTCAATATTCGTTTCTTATGAAATATTAATAGAACTTATGGTGTGATAAAATGTACAAGTTATGATTAAAAAAAAAGGTGAACATCTGTTATCTAAAATGGAATATAAAAGTATCACAATAGTCAATATTCTGGGATAACTAAATAAAAAGTTAACAAGTTAAATATATTTCTATCTACAAATGCATATCAATTGTATAAATAAAATGTGTTCATTATATCCAGCTAAATATACTGAATCTATGTCATCAAATACAAAAAAATAATCAAGTATTTCAATTGTGGTTGTAAAACTGTTGAGAAAAATATACATGTATGTGCCAGAAAATAACAAAAAAAATCCACATTTGAGTGTACATGTTTAAGGAAATATTTTAAAAAATCCCTACAGCAAAAGTAGGACAGGAAGGGAACATACATCTATTTTGAAAAAATGACATACATGTACATGTATGCTTATGCAGCAGATGCCAGAAAAATAACAAATATATATGTCTAACCCCTTTTAACATGAAAATGAAACAACTCTTTGTACTTTCTTCCCATAGAAAGTTATGAAAATATAATTATCTGAATATGTTGAATGAGAAAAGATATAATTTTCAACCAGCTACCATTGCCTAGCTAATATACTGATGTCATTATAAAACATTTCCATAATTACTGTACAAAGATGTAGTACTAAAAGTATTGCATACTTGGCACAGAGTTATAAAAAATCTTTGTCAATACAATACACACAAGGTTCTTGTTCTATTTGGAGATTACAGTGAATGTGGTGACGAATAGGAACCACTCATATAACTCTCCCTACAGCTTAGTTATGGCAATTTATTTCTGCCTTTTTTTTGTTAACTTTCTTGACATATTTAAACATGTTTATAAGAATGATAAGAGGAAATATCCAATTTTGACTTGTAAGCAATTTTTTTTTTATAGTCGCCAAAATAAATAAATTGCTCATGATAATGGTTTACGGTATTTATTCATATCAACCTTCACCCTGCTGTACAGTGAATCTCTATACACTATTACACTATTGTAAATGTGCAAAATTTTGGACAGGGATAATTACGATTATTTGATAACTTAATAATGTGCGCAGATATAAAACGCACACAAATAGTTTACACTGATCAATTACACTAATGTGAAGGGCGCATTTATAATTCTATGCACCAAGTTTACCCAGCTCGTAAATCATGAAAATAACATGAAAAATACTCATTTACATAGATGAAGAATATATCACCTTGTGTATTAGTTATAACAGAAGCACTATGATGTAACTATTATGAATATTTTGCATTTTGTTTATAAATTAATTCTAAAAATGGTGGAAAAATATATTTTCTAATGCTAAACCTGCAACACCTATTCAACAACACAAATTTGGCAGTAATAGGAAAAACATGTCTCTTGGAGACACTCATTCATTTCATTTCTTTTATATATGTTCTCTGTGATATCATACAACCACATGTTCTCTTTGAGACCATATAACTGTATGGTATCTCTTTGAGACCATACAACCATATTGTCTTTTTGAAACCATGCAACCATATGTTCTCATCAAGGCCATGCAACCAGGTTCTCTATGAGACCATACAAACATATGTTCTCTTTGAGACCATATACAACTACACTATTTGCATAGTAATAATTATTAACATATAGGTAATGCTGTGAGCCACTCAGATCAGGACAGCTCAAGCTGATTTGAAACCATGCCTTTTAAATGTTCGCTGGTCATGCAATACCAATAGTTTCTTGAAGTCCACTTTGAGAATTAATGCCCCTAGCTGGTGGTTGTACTATATGAGAGTATTCTGTAGAATATTGGTCACTGTATGAAATGGCATTGGTCCATGAGGGCGAGGCTAGTAGATGTCCGAGATTTTGAGGAACACTTCGATGACTATCTTCTAATGTCTGACCATTCATAGCTGTTATTTGGGCATCTAGATCAAAGTTTTCACTGTGCCAACTGAACGGTCGCTGTGACATACTCGGTGGTCCTTGTCCACTTGGGTAAACAGCTGATAGACGACGGGGATCAAAATCATGTGATATCCGTGATATTCGGGAGTCAGTGGATCGAATCGTTGAATTTTCGTATGATTCCACACTCCCGTCCATTGGTTGTGTTATTGGCATATAAAGAGATTTGTCATTACACAGGCCATACATAAGAGGTAAGGATAAGGCATGTGTATCAGCTTTTATTGTCTCCAACTCAGGATGTAATGTTTCACCAGAATTCAATTCTGTCGTAGATGTGCTCAGAGTTGGCTGAAATTCAATAAAATACATTAATTACATAATACAGCAAGAATGTATGTATGCATCTGAATGCTGAAAATTGCTAATTAATAAATTATCTGAATAACAGTTGTGAAATTTTATATTTTGTCAAGTTGGGTAATTTTATTGCTGACTATAGTGTATGGGTTTTGCTCGTTGTTAAAGGCTGCCTGGTCACATATAGCTGCTTACATACACCTCAATTAGATTCTGGTGGTGATAGTTGTCTCATCCGCAATTAACTTTTTAAGTAGTGTATTGTTGACTCTCTTTTGTCCCTTAATAGCTTTTTATTAAAGTGTTTTGACGTTTGTAGGCTCTTTTTTGTCTTTTCACAGCTTTAAAAAAAATTTGCTGTGATTTTTCAGTTTCTTTTTTCAACCTATTAACAAATTTCCATTCTCTGTTGGTATCTTTAGCCTCTTTTTACATGTTACATGTGCATTTATCTTTTCAGGTCTTAAGTTAGGCAAAAAAATTATATTTACAGTGTTGTAAAATTGCAACTGGTATCACAAAAATTCAGAATAAAAGAACGATTCTTACCTTTTTCTCTTCATTATCTGATGGTTCTGTTGGTAATTTATCTAATGATGTATTACTATTACAAGAATGTTTTGAATCATTTAAATGCTCTGACATATCTGCAAACATTGGTGGTGGTGCTAACACTTCATGTTCCTGTAACGTTCGTTTTGTTTCCGTGTAGGACGAATTTGACATGTTACTCTGACTAACATAGGAATTCATCCCCGGAATCATCATTTCATTTGACACATACATCACACCTTGATTTTCAACAATTTGACCAGTAAAACTCTCCTGGCTATAAAAATGGTTCATATTTTGTGAACCTGACAAATCTGTTTCATAACCTTGCTCATGACTATGATGATAAAATTGGTTCATGTTTTGTGAACCTGATAAATCATGATTAGGATAAAATTGGTTCATGTTTTGTGAACCTGATAAATCATGATTATTATGATAAAATTGGTTCATGTTTTGTGAACCCGATAAATCAGGATTATGATAAAATTGGTTCATGTTTTGTGAACCTGACAGTTCATGATATTGATAATAATGTGGATCAATGTTTTGTGAACTAGTCAGTGCCGGATCACAGGCCTGTGCGGCCTGCAGCTGTCCATTAAAAGTATTATAATTATTATATGCCGGTAGCTGATACATTTGTTTGTTATAATGATAATAGGGAGATATGTGATTATCACTCGTATGAATCTGTAACTGGGTCAAGTTACTTTTAAAACTGTCTGCACGACTCGCGCTTCGACTAACTGGCTGAGATAAGCAAAGTCGTTCATTATGTAGACTGGTCGTAGGAGTATGATTCATGTAAATTGGAACATTCATTTGCTGTGAGCTGTACAATGGCAAAGGCATGGCATTATGTACTGGAAAATGTCCTTGAAATCTTCCACTGCTGTTCGGAGAAATATCACGCTCTATAGAATTTCCTGAATAAGAAGTTGATAAAGTCCCGCTATAAACAGTATGGTGTTGTTGTTGAGATATACTCTGATATATTCTATCAGGTGATCTATTCATCTGCCGATTACCACCAGCAGGTCTACCAACGGAAGATGACTTGAAAAGTTCTCTTGGTCCAGATTCAGCTCCAGGACTTCTATTCATCTTTGAGGATGGCATATAGTCTGTTGGTAAAAGATAAAATAATATTGCAAGAAAGATCAAGGATGGCATATAGTAACTGCATGTTGAAGGAGAATAAATAACTGTATATGGAAAGTCCATGTTTTTATCACCATTAAAGAAAATGTTATCTTTTCTTTTTTTCCTTTTCAGTTATCTACTCTTCAATGTTTGTAAAAGGTTTTGATTTTCAAACATTTTAGCCTTGACCAATATTGAACAGTCTCAACGCACATCTGGTGCAGACAAAAATGATACTGGTAATGTTAATATCACTTCCTCTAGATAATGTAATGCAGAAATGAAGTCAGTATTGACAAATTTCTGATATGTAAGTTTAATATGCAAAAAATAAAAAGACACTTGAGCAATGCAATTTTTTTCCATATATACTTCTAATTTGCTCTTGATGGTTTTCAAAAGACATATATTTCAATGATACAATTTTATCTTATACTTCAACATAATTATATTTCAGACATTTATGATTTTTAAGTTCTTTCTAACATTGCTGTTGCATTCATGCAAAAAAAAGATACAAGGTTGACAAATTTGTGACAATTCTTATTTGCATTATATGTTGCATAAATGATACCTTGCAAAAAAAAAAGTTTGTTAACAATAGTCAGATATAAATATCAAATTAAAAACTTACTTGGTAATGTAGAAAATGCATTGTTTTGACTAGGTGTTCCAAACATTGGAGGTGAATCTATCATTATTTCCCTGTTGTGTTCTGAAATAGATATAGAAGCTCCTGAAAAATGTTCAAGTGTTAAGCCGATCTTCAATTCTTTGTGCATCTGTTATTTAACTATTCAATTGTAGAAATCATGTTCTCTTTTTCAAATGTTGCTGAGCATCATTTCTTATGTCGCCATATAAAACAACAAAGTATTTCAGATTGTCTTGATTTCATAGTGATGATAGTAGAAAATGAACAAACTATATGTTGATTTTTTCAAGAAGAAAAGTTGGCTACATGGTGTCTAACAAACAGTCTACCAACTCTTGTGTATTTATCTTCTCTTGACAATCAAATTTCAAAACATTATCTCTTGAGTGAAAAAAAAATATTGTAACTAACTTATTGCAGTGAAAGAATCTATAGTTTAACCTATATATATAAGAGGGTGACTTGGAAAAATATTTTTTGTGAATATAAAAGTGATTTTTATTCATGTAGTAGGTTCATATATTTAACCATATGATTTCATTAAATTTCCAGTACCTTCATCCTCAAAGCTGATTGTCATTTTGTCACTAGCTATGCCCGATGTTGTATTAGAACTGGCATTACTGACAACTGAATATCTCACATTCAGTACAGATTTTGTACTAGGTGATAAACTTCCCCTAAACGATCCTCCATGTGCCTTTAAGTCTTTAGGGTCACTATAAATGTACAATTCTCTGTATCTTTTCTTATCTGAAATATACAAATATAGTTTTATGCAATTTGATCAAGGGTATAGAAAGGGTCATTTTGACAGTATTGATCGATTGATTTCAAGTAACTGAAATGAATTTTTTTTTTTGTCAAAATGATTCAGAAATTTAACAGAGATCTGACTTTATCAGCTTTATTTTTTTGGAGATAGGCTATCAAGTTTTCAATTCAAAGAAGAATAACTCAACTTGTAAACTTCTGGAGTGAGACAATCATGTCTGTTGATGTAATTTTATTCCTGTGGTTTGGTTAAGCTCAGGTGTATTCTGACATTCATGAAGTGGGTGTGCCATTTTGTTCTCACACACAATTCCTGGCGAAAAGTGAAGTTTTAATATTTATTGTTTTCCCTAAAAATGTTACAGAGGAGTATGCCATCCGTGAGCTAGTAAAAATGACAAAATCCACCTCAACTGTAGAGTATTTTATATTTGTTTTGTATTTTTCATTTTTTTAACCTTCTTCATCTTGCTATGTGTTGTGGGCTTTGTTCATTGTTGAAGACCATTTGGTAACCTATAATTCATAATATCTATGTCATTTGGTGGATAGACGTCTCATTTGAAACAATACCACATCTCCTTACTTTATAATAATTGTTTACCTTGTTCCTCCAAATGTCTTATTTCCATCAGTTTAGGATGTATTGCTAACTGGAACATGTGTGTTTGTTTACATAGTTGTAATAAGTATTTTGATTTAGTATCACAGTCTGTATAATAAGCAAATTTCCTCCCTTCAGGTGCACCAGCAGCTCGGATCTCAAATTTCTTTTTCTGTAAATAAATACATATAAACATATATAAGTAAAATAGAACAAAATTCAACATATCAACGTTAACAGATTTAAATTCATTACTAATGGTATTTCATAGCAAATATCTAATGAAGAATTCAAGTTTTTGCAATTTGAACCTTCAAGTTCCTTTCCTAATTGTCTAATAACATATAAAAGATTTGCCTGAATTTTCTGCAAATTTTATGTTTAGTTACTGCAATAACATGCACCAATTATGTTTATTTTAGATGCTTCTGGTGAAAAATTGACAACTTGTACTTATTTATAAATAAAACATTTAAGATAAAAAGTTAATTTAGAACAAATCAATGATTGTTATATGCCGGTAGTTTATGTTGTTGATAAATATCGTTTTCTAAGAATTATTTTCAGTTATAGTCACAATACTGATAACATACTTCGAAGAATAATTTTCCAATATCTGGCCACAGGAATGTTGATATCAAATTCTTCAAGCTTTCATCTACCTCCTGTTAAATAAAAAACAATTTTTACAAAATTAGTTCTAACTATATCACCACATCTGTATTTTAATATGAATGTATCAAATTTGTATATGCATCTTTAGCATCATTCTGTATGTTAAAAGTAAAATATTTTTCTCAAGCTGATCTATTTTCAATACAATTCCCCCTTTAATAATCTATAGAATTATCTTGTTTACACACCAAATAAACATAATGAATTGTTTCATATTTTTAAAGTTGACCACACAATATGGGTAGTTCTCATTGTTGAATGTCGTACAGATGTCTATAATTACTTACATCTATTTCATTTGAACTCTCATGGATTGTTGTCTCATTTGCAATTATACCACACCTCTTATTTTTGTATAGCATTATGCCAAATGTTTATAACATTGTTTGCTAATCTTAAAGTTTAGGTCTTTAATTTTGAAAATGATAATGCATAATGCTTTTGGAATCTGAAAAGGTGTATTGTACATGTACTTCTTAATTTTTCCTGGTCAATAGCATTCTCATGCCCTTTACACAATACATGTATCTTTGATGGAAAGAAAGTTGGTATTTAAGTCTAGGACTAGGTTTGCTTTTTTGAAGATCAGGCCCTATAATAATACCTCATATATTTCTATTCCTTTTGCACAAATTCCAAGCCATGCATTCCAATTTTTATCTGTTTTTCTTTTCTTTAATCGATAAAAATGCAAGTTATATGCAGCTGGTGATATTGATGCCTCTCTGATAAATTTGAACTCTGCCTCAGACTTGCTAAGGTTATGCAGATCTTGGTGTATCAATGGAGTATTCTTACAGATATAATCTTTCCCTCTCTTGTTACAGATCTGTAAAACATAGAATATACAATTAGAATACATTTTTTAATGATTCATTATATATTGATTTACAGAGAAAATAAAGTCATCATTCTAACTAAAAATGTATAAGAATTATCTCCCCTGTTTTTCCTTATTTTTTTTTTCTTTCTTCTTCTAAACTTTAAAGATCTGTTCTTGATTTTGAATAACAAAACTATATTAAACATTTATGTAACATTACCTTAATTGTTTCACAACAGATGAGAACTTGCTAGTTAAAAATGAAAGCTAGAATGATTGTTTTAGGTAACTTCTGTGTACTATGTATAATAAAGAAATTAAAATGGACAATCCTGATCAAGAACAGAACCGAATTTCACTAAAAGTAAAATTTGAATGATACCTCTTTACAAGCAATATCATTATGTCTTTAAGTAAAATTAAGCACCATATATAAAAACAAAAAGTTTCATAAGCATCAAATTACCCATGCAGGAAAATATTCTCTGGGATCAAAGTACTGGCCGCCATGTTTAGATTTGACATAGTTTCCACTATCAGCTTGGAGGGCATAGGAGACCAGCTGGAAACATTTCTCCTCTGTAGAAACATGACCATAATTGTGTATGTTGTCTTTCAGTTGAAGATAGTATAGGTGTCGAGTCACCTTCTCCCTGCAAAATTGAATTCATATTTAAAATGTTTACAAATTGTTTTTAACAAATCAGAGTTTTTTCTTAACAAACTTACTGCTCGGCTAAAGAATGATAAAAAAGATAGCTGATTAAAATCTAGTGGCATATCAAATGCATTTTATGGACAATAACATGTCATTTTTTATATGAATATTAAACCTATATTGTACTTTTAAGTTTTTATATGAATATTAAACCTATATTGTACTTTTAAGTTTTTATATGAATATTAAACCTATATTGTACTTTTAAGTTTTTATATGAATATTAAACCTATATTATACTTTATCAGCAAGCTCGGCAGCATTTTTAACATCCTAGTTCACAAGGTAACAGTAGGTATGAAGGCATGTCAACATTCACAGATATATAATTCTGATTATGAGCCGACAAGTCTATGCTTTTACTCCCTAAATGTCAAGTGCTTAGCAGTGACGCAATAAATGCCAATGTCTTTGGTTGACCTGGCTCAGGATCAATACAAGACCTCTCACACTGCAGGTGAGCATGCAATAATAAAATTCTGTTGAATATGTTTTTCATGAATTTTACTTTGTAACGTAACTTTCAGCTGGAGAGATCTACTGCTTAACAGCAATTATTCATAATGTTCACCTTTAGATAGTTAATAAGTTTTACTTTAGTCTATATTTTCTGTCCTACTATATTTTTATATCACACATCATATTAAAAGTATAAATAAAATCTTTTATGTTGATATTTGTTTATCCAAAAAACTTACCTCAATAAGACAATCTGGTCGACATAAAACTGAACACGAAAGTAGAGAGAAACTAATGGCTGGCCATCTGTATCTAAGCCCTGTAAATATACACATGATAAATATTATTTTCTTATATTGCACCTTACAGATTTTTTAAAATTAATTTGTAGAAACAGAAGTGATATATACTCATTGTTTGTGACCTAGGCAGTATATTTTCATACCATTTTATCAAATTCATAATAATATTAAAGCTCAAGGAACCACATTGGTCTCTGCTCAAAGTCCACATTTTAGCAACAGTAGTGATACAGTAGTTTGACTACTTAGCTTACTCTGTCACAGAGGTCTCTGTTTAAGATACAATTATATACAATGATATAAACTTGAGTTATCTTACTCAATAATATGATAAACAAGTCTTTAAGAATTTATTATCTTCAGCAATCTTCTCGAAGGTTTTGACCACCAACATTTTGCAAAGGACCAACCAGGGCTCACGCTACCAGGCGACTTGGGCGAAGAAGTCGCTTTCCCCGACCCCCAAAAGCGAAAACAAGTCGCCCTGTTCTTGACGATACTCGCTTTCAGTCGCTTCCGTCATCGGACATTTTCAATTTTTACCAAGTTGATGAAACATCAATTTTTTATTGATAATTAAAGAAATTTAGACCTAAACGATTGATTATCTTAAGAAAAGAGGTTGAAGCATTGTCTTTGCAGTGTGTAGCAGGTTATTTGATAAAAATACAACTTTTTATCACTTCGTGCATTTCCGCAAGTTCCGGTGGTTGTTACTCGAAAACGTACATCAACCTAAATTTCGGCGGCAAAATAAGTTTTTTACTTCATTTAAACGTGATAAAAGTTGCCTCCAGTAAATGTTCAATCCATTTATTGCATTAAAAACGTCATGTTCCTTTCCAAATAACTTGTCAAACATCGTTTATTTTTGTAAATTTTCATGCATTTGTCCGCCATTGACCGATTTCTAAACTACGGATCTGAACCGGACCAGCTATGACCGAAATCCGTACTTTTACAATAATTACTACGGACGCACGGATGGAACAGCTGACAGAAGAATATTGATCCCAAAGGGAAAGAACACGTATTCCACGCGCATTAAGAGACTTTTGGTTACATCTCATTGATTGGTGTATATAATTCCCTATATTTTTTATGGATTGTTTCAAAGTTGCTCAACTCTGAGACTATTAATTATATTATGGCCCAGCTTAATAACTTTTATATTTTTTTTATGAGAAACACTGAATTTCATACACAAGATAGATTTGAATTAAATTGTAATTGATATATTATAATTTCTTTACATTTTTTAAAATAAAAAAAATTTTTTTTAGTGCTAGATATAAATATTTAGTTTGTAGTTTCTCAAAACCTTAGTTAAACTTAAATAACTTTTAATTTGAAATGTTACTTTAATTGTTTACTCAGATATGAATTGAATAATATAAAAAGAACATTATTTACATATGACCCTTTATACTATAGTAAAATCCAAACATTGTAGCGCACCGCGCGAATGAACACTTCTCTTTCAAATCTCACCACTTCGCCCTATCAGTTTCAAAAAGAGAAGTCACTTCTCCCTATAATTCTGAAGTAGTGTGAGCCCTGGGACCAACACAATTATGGTATTTTGCAATAGAAGACCAGCAGTTTCTTCAAAGAATAGGGTTCTTGAACTCTGTTAAAAGGTCCATTTAGACCAAGATATCTAAAATAAACACTGTTTTTAACACTATTACGCTTTTGGGTAAACATTCTTTCAAAGTTATTCAAAGCAAAACAAATAATGGAAATAACATAAAAAAATTTTTTTTTTTAAAGTTTTTAAACACCATTACATATATATATATACCTCTGAGGTTCCAGATTTCCAGCTCTTTGGAGCAAACTTGTGAATTTTTTCTTCTAATGGAAGAAAGTGATATTCGCCCTCTGTAGTATAAATAAAAACTATTTATAATACTACATAAATATAAACAATTAGGAACTAAGATGGAGCATCCAACATACTTAATTACTGGTGTATAGCTATCAATAAAGTCTTGAGAATACTTGCCGTATTTGTGTGCAAGTATTTTGTTTTGGAAAGAATACCCAAATTTTACCTGTCCTTGAATCAGTAAAATGAACTGTCATAAAATTCTGAATTATCTCCCCTTAAAATCATGATTTTTGCTTTACATGATTAACTTTCCCCTTTAACTTCATTATTCTTTATAATTTTTTATTAATAATTATTGAATTAAACTGGTGCATGCACATATTTTATGTAGGCCTAAATCTTGCATTTCTACACATGCAGAAAAGAAATGATGTTTACGGTTTAATACTGGCTATATGTTTAATAGTGACAGTTTTTTAAAACTTGTAAATTCCTGTAGTTTTTCTATAACTTTTAATTTGTTAATGTTTGTTGCATATTCTGGAAGATCTAAAAAAAATACTTGCCTACAGGTTTACAGGCAAGTTAGTTTCACAGGTTTTTCAATGTGTTGATATTTGAATGCAGTGGCATTTTACATATTATTTTCTATAACCCTCTCTAAGCCTATACATTTCTATACTATAAATCTAGAAATTATTGCAATTGTTATTTCTTGTGTGTGAATAATGTGACTGGGTGAGTATCACTTTAACAAGAAATTGCATTCTGTTATCTGGTGCATATATTTATATGCAGTTTTTTCTGTTATTATCTTATATAGCTACCGCAATATTTCTATAAATCTCTAATTTTTTTACCATTATTAAATAATCGCCATAATAAAAGTATGCAATAATTTTTGAATTTACTGTATCTAACAAAACTTCGTCAAAATTATTCAACTTGAGATATAGATATATTATCCTCTTACTATGTACCCACCTTTTTTCTGTGACAGTCCAAAATATTCAGTCTCTCTTAAACTAAGTTGAGTGGCTATCTGATTAAAAACATCGTGAAATTTTGATTTGACCTGAGAAGATAAAAAAAATTAAAATCAAATGAAATCAACTGCATTACAACATCACAAAGCTTTGGACATACAACATGCTTGCAGAAATGTTTTGGTCAATGATTCTCTTAGAGCTTACTTCATTTTGAAGTTCCAATAACAACTTTGAGTGCAGACTTTAAAAAAATGCTTGTTTCCCCTTTTCAATTTTTATTTTGTTATGAAGCATGAAGTTGATATTACCCTTTTGTGATTTCCAAACTAAAATATGAAATTGTAGTTCAGTGGTTTGTCGTTTAATGTGTTACATATTTGTTTTTCGTTCATTTTTTGTACATAAATTTGGCAGTTAGTTTTCTTGTTTGAATTGTTTTACATTGTCATTTTAGGGCCTTTTATAGCTGACTATGCAGTATGGGTTTTGCTCATTGTTGAAAGCCGTATGGTGACATATAGTTATTAATTTCTGTGTCATTGGTCACTTGTTGTCTCATTGGCAATCATACCACTTCTTCTTTTTAATGTTTAACACCTTCACATTGTTTATGTGCTTGTCCCAAGTCAGGAGCCTATAGTTCAGTGGTCGTCATTGGTTCTTATGTCTTATTTGTTTTTTTTTCCTTAACTGCTTTTTTTATAAAATAGCTTTATTTTTCTTGTTTCAATTTTTTCACATCGGGGTATTATACATGTATATAGCTTGCTATACGGTTATGGTTTTGTTCATTGTTTAAGGCTATAAGATAATCTTTAGTTGCTAGCATCTTGGTGCATCTTGTCGTCTCTGGTGGAGAGTTTTCTCTTTGGCAATCAAACCACATTTTTGTACATTCTTAGAATAAGCCCAATAATAAATAAATGCAATTTCTTAATTTACAGTAGTTCATTCAATTACTCATGTTAGTTGCCTTCAATCATAACAGAACTATTTATACTCACATCTACATTTATTAAACATTGTGTACCATCCAGCAGTATTACATTTACAACTTTTCTCTTTTTCCCGGCATGATGCAATGTTAATGAGGACATAATGTTTATAAACTCTTGTTATATTCCATCAAGTTCAGATCTAGGTATATCTGAAGAAGAAAAAAATCATGAATCTGCTAAAATCATAGAAGAGGTTGTAAACTTTTATATACATAGATATATATACATGTATCCTGTACATAACATTTATTTATATATGATTTTTACTTCATAGTATTTTTGTTTAATAATTAATCTTTTGACAAAGTTTAAGTTACAGGGACTGCATCAATTATATGTTCAATTCCAAGTATGGAATATTGATTGAAAATGGAAAATTATCTCACATTTGAGAAAGTGTATTTTGTAACTTTTGCACATGTTCATGTTCTAAGTTATGCATCATTTTATTCATCATGAATAACAGAAGATATTTGTACACCAAAACTGTTCATCTGTAGGAATAGAAACTGTAACATGTTTCAGGAATGTGAAAAATACAGCTAACCCTGTTGAATCAGTTAGATATTGTTGAAAATATTGAAATGCTGGGAAGTGATAAAAGGAATAATACACCCTTTTCAATAACAATGACTAATATATAAATTTCCATAAATGTCTGACACATACAATAATTTTTCAATGTACATGTCAGAACAAAGTAATCAACTTCAATCCAAGTCAACAGAGTCTCAGATTAGTCTTTTCATAAAATGTGCCAACCGGTAAAAACTAATATTATACACATAATCGCTATTTGTCCGCCATTACTGGATATCAAACAGGTTCCTGTAAAATTTTGACGTCATTAAAAAAAATATCTGATGCCACAATGGAAAAGTGATTGTTGTATGCGTCAAAAGTTCAAGCGGACGGGTCAGTCGGGATAAGCGATAAGGTGTATTATGAGCTTATAAGCTATATGTTGTGTACACGATCTTAAACATGTTAAATTTGGCCATTGTATCTCTAGATTTAATTGTTACATTTTTGTCACGACGAGACCTTAAAAGATTTTTTTGTTTTTGTTTGTTGTTACATACAGTTGCTTACAGCCACCTCCTTTGGTATCAGGTGGATATAATGTAACAAACTATTTAGCAATCATACCGCATCTTCTTACTTTCATATGGCATAAACATGATAAACTAAACAGCTAAACTCAGAAAGAAGGAGGATCATAACTCTACTAAGTAAGGAGGTACAATGCCAACTAACACAAACAAGCTCTTACATTACAGTAACAAAACTGATTTTTTTTCACAGGCCCATCCTTGTAATAAATGGTACATGCATCTAAAATATTTGTGACCGACAACAGCATAATAGCATGTTTTAAAATCATAAATCATATTTGTTCATAACAGAATTATACCATTATATAGGAATGTTTCCATTCTTGACATTTCTAGCCTTACTTTCAACAGTATGTTCATAAAAAGACAGCATAGCTGCGTAGGTTACTCAAGCGATGAAAATTTACGGTGCTCCGGGCTACGAGAATATGCCGCTCATTTAAAACACAACAAGAAAAGGAATAGAGGCTGTAAAAAGTTATTTACCTTGTGCAAAATTAAAATATCGGGATGATATAACGACATCACGCTATGAAATTGCCATTAAATGATCTAATGAGTTATTATTCAACAAAAATTCCGCACATTCCAATCTTCTTTGTGGATTTACACCATTAGTAGGACACCTGTGCCTCGATTTCAAAACAAAAATAATCTCTAAAATACAAAATAGATTATATGAATAATTATGTACATTTACAGAAAACATAATAAAAGAAAGATGATCAATGCACACTTAAATTATTTACTTTATTCATCATGTAAATACTAGTGTTTTGAGACTACACAAATGCAAATCTCACCAATGACCACAAAACATAGAAGCATGACTAGCAGGTATGGAACTTTTAAACTTTATATAAAATATGTGATAAACATGATAAATGAATATATAAGGGAAAACAACTGGGAAGAACAAAAATTCAATTATGAAGATATCTTGAATATCCCAAAACTGGTTATACCTCAAAACACCAAAAAACATTTACCAAAATAGAAAAAGTACAGTAAAAACAACTGAACAAATTATATACCATTTAACCAAATTGAAAAATGATGAAAGACAAACTACAATAACAGGTATCAAATAAACACTTAAAACTGAGCAAAATTAATCTATCTAACAAATGGAAGGGAACTTAGGTGCTCTAGAAGGGTACAACGTTTCTGCTCCCTAATGTGGCACCCATCTTGATGCTGAATCCAGTATTTCTGTATGCCTCTAACTTCTGCCTATTAAGGCACACCTCCACTTATTGGGAGTAGTATTTATCCTCCACCAAGAATATATATACACACGGATATCTAATATATACACAAAAAAAATTATTTATAACTGTTCTATTAAAAGTCCTCCACCAATAAAAAGGAAAATTTAAAAAAAAAATTTAAAATCTAGTATATGTCAGTTTCGGTAATGCATCTATCTAGAAAAAAAACATGATTTTGAACATATCAGTAGTTATAAACAAACAAACAAATATTCTTGTCTTGTTATGTTTGGCAGGCATGTTTTTCAAAAGACTGTCAGCATTCCAATTGGAACCAATTGTGCCCCTCTTCTTGACAACTTGTTTCATTATTATTATGAGGCTGACTTCATACAGGAACTTCTTAGGAAGAAAGATAAGAAGTTAGCAATATCCTTTAACTTTACTTTCTGCTATATATCACGGCTGGTAATCTACACACGCAGAACATTTGGTTCTGCAATGAAAACCGTGAGAGGATTTTCCGGTTGTGCTTGAGTGGAGTAATTGTCACCGCTTCAAAAGGTATGTACATTTCTAAATCTCAATTTTCTTATTCAACTGATCAAAATATTGAAAATCGGAGAATGCTATGCTGTGGTGAATACTTTAACGAAGAGATACATGTACCATTTACTGTTGTACGTAGAGTTGAACTCCTACAAAATCAGTTGTCCCACGGGAAATTGCCTAAAAAAGTGACATTTCAATTTTGAAATGGTTCTATTTACAGACCTACAAGTTCAAATTTAGTTTTTTTTCGGGCAATGGGTATGAATGTTGTTTTTGGCGGCGTGTGCGCTGTCCTGTGTCGATAGACGTCTTAGTAATTCCAAAAACTACATTTTTTCATTAAGTCATGCGTGAGGGGATTGGTTCGGATTGAGGACATCGTGAATGCGTGAGGGGAGGTAAAAGTCATATCTTTATATTCAAGCTATGAGTTGTTGAAACTTACCTAAATTTGGCTACATTGTTCATGAAAAAACACATATGGGAGTGTGCTTAAAAAAGTTTATGAGATTGGATTTTGAAATAATTGTAGGAACCTAGGTGTAATAATATGTTTCACGAAGAATAAAGTTAAAAAATGTTGTCAACGATTTTGTTTTCTTGCTACAAGTAAAAACTAGATCGATTATTTGCCCACATCTGCAAATATGGAGACAGATTTGCAATTCAATAGTTAGACTTTATTCATATAAAGAATATTTGGTGATTTATTGTATAAATCAAAATATTTAAACAATATCAAATTTTGTGTTTTTAGAATCATCTGTATATCTGCCTGTGTTGTTTCGAATATTTCGTGATTTTGGGCGAACAGATTTCGTCTAATAGGTGTCAAAGTTTTCATCGGCGATATAATTTTCTTAGATATATGTGGTGATCTCTGTGACGTATATTTGACGACAGGACTACTCCCAGGGGGTTTAGTTCGCTTCGAGGGCGGGGATGACTTGTATCTCGATGGTTTTTTGTAGAGAGTCAATTTCAGTCCTCTTTTCCTTTTTCCTTTGAATAATGGCATTTTCTGAAATTGAACAAACAATTAATAGTTTGATTTCATTAAATCAGTGATCAGTTAACATCAATTAAAGTATAAGGATAAATCTGTGCTTTTTAATCAGCATTGATTTGATCACATTTATTGAGTCAACAAAAGTCACAAAGCCAAATATTAAAAAAAATGTTTGTACTGCCCCTCACTCATTCACGATGTCCTCAATCAGAACCGATCCCCTCACGCATGACTTCATGGAAAAATGTTGTTTTTGGAATTATAAAGACGTCTATCAACACCAGACAGCGCACACGCCGCCAAAAGCAACATTCATACCCATTGCCCGAAAAAAATACTAAATTTGAACTTTTAGGTCTGTAAATAGAACCATTCAAAATTGAAATGTCACTTTTTTAGGCAATTTCTCGTGGGACAACTGATTTTGTAGGAGTTCAACTCTACGTACAACAGTAAATGATACATGTTTCTCTTCGTTAAAGTATTCACCACAGCATAGCATTCTCCGATTTTCAATATTTTGATCAGTTGAATAAGAAAATTGAGATTTAGAAATGTACATACCTTTTGAAGCGGTGACAATTACTCCACTCAAGCACAACCGGAAAATCCTCTCACGGTTTTCATTGCAGAACCAAATGTTCTGCGTGTGTAGATTACCAGCCGTGTATATAAATGATGTTCTCTCACTAAATAATTCTAAATTTAGTGACTATGTTGAAGGGATCTATCCCATCCAAATGAGAGATAAAGGATACATCAGATACAGTTTAAGTCTGCTTCATATCTTGACCATGTTGACTTACATCTAGAAATTGACAATGAGGGTTGGTTGAAAACAAAACTTTATGACAAAAGAGATGACTTCAGTTTCCAAGTTGTGAACTTTCCATTTCTATGTAGCAAAATTCCATCAGCGCCTGTGTAACAAAAAATATGTTCCGGCGTGACATTTGTTCCGCTGGAACAAATTTCATAGGAAATATGTTCCGCCGGAACTTATATCCAGAAAATATGTTCCAGCACTGTAAAATTTGTTCCGGAACTAATTTTTTGACCAAATATGAAATAAGTTCCAGAACAAATATCATAGCTCCATGAATTTTGTTCCAGTTAATATTAAAAGTTTTAAATAAGTTCCTGTGATATTAGTTTAAGACCAATATGTACATATTTCAAAGAAATCAATGAATAAGTTCTTCTCAAACCTATTTTCTCTGAAATAAGTACCTTTGCAACATATTGCACAGTGAAACATTTTCTTGTTACACTTAAATTATAAAGCAAGCTAAATGCTGTACTGAGTGTGCTGGCATGGGATACATGTGCAATTGTTAACTGTCATGGCCCTGTTTCTAGTCATACATGTACTTGTCATGGAACAGTTTCAAAAGAGTGTGTCTTTTGTTTCTTCATGTCTTTTGGAATCATTAATCAGTTATTTTGTCCTTTTCAAATTAGTTCATATGTTCATGTTCATCTTTGACTTTAATTTTTTCTGAAAGATTTTTCTTATCCTACTCTTTTCTGGCTCAAAGTGGGACTGTCATTTTGATATTTTGTTATAGTCCACAAGATTCTTATTGGATGATTTACATTTTTCATTTATTATATTATCAATATATTATACTTATTTTTATAATGCACTTGAATGATAACTTTAAACTCACTGATGACAAATGTTCAGTATATATAAGATAACCTGTTTAACCAGTGGAACATATTTCACAGACTAGGAACTTATTTTACCAGGTGAGGAACAAATTTCACAAAACCAGAACTTATTTCACCAGGTAAGGAACAAATCTTATAAACCTGGAACCTATTTCACTAGGTAAGGAACAAATTTCACCAACCCGGTACTGATTTCACCAGGTAAAGTGTGGAACTTATTTCATAGAGATGGAACAAATTATATTGAAATTATCTATGGAAAAAGTTCTCCCAGAACATATTTCCTGTGATATTAGTTCCACTGGAACTTTTTTCACAGGAACAAATTTTGGCTCACACCTGCATACAGAGTATATATATCTTCCTTTTTGATAGGATTTGTTGACCGTTATGGAATAACTGTTTTCACAGATGATATCGGATATGTACCTTATGTCCTAATTACAATCCGCTTCCCTTTTCACCACGAATGTTACCTACTGAATTAGATTATTTACTGGGTTTGTAATAACATGAGCAACACAATGGGTATTACATGTGGAGCAGGATCTGCTTATCCTTCTGTAGAACCTGAGATCACCCCCAGTTTTTGGTAGGGTTAGTGTTGCTCAGTTTTATAGTTTTCTATGTTGTGTCTTGTGTACTCAAATTTGTCATGGCGTTGTCAGTTTATTTTTTCGATCTATGAGTTTGACTGTCCCTCTGGTATTTTTCGCCCCCTTTCCATCTGAAAAATAGATTAAAGTCTTTAATGCACACGTGAAAAACAGAGTCAATAATAAATCTTTACCACTTTAATATATTTACGATGTAGGCCTTTTCATTGTCATTTTATATTTAGTATGAACTTTACTAAAACAATGTAAGTTGCCGTATAGGGAGGTATTTTCGCTTATTTTCGTGGATAGAACAAAATCTCCAAAATATATTCTGCCAATTTTAAACCGACATGCAAAGATATTGATAAAAATTTAGAAACTGCCAAAATAATTATCGCCAAAATATTTTGTAGACCTAACTCAATGAAAATCGTGAAATTTTAAAACCAGGAAAATAACTTGCTATTCAGTACGTAACTTGCCTTTCTTTGAATTGATTGTTGCAATTTTGTTAAAGAAGAAATTTAGGCCACATTTATTTAGTAATGATCAATGATAAACCCCAGTTTGGATAAAGTTATCATATATATAATCAATACTAGATTGGAATATATTCATTAGCTTTCGATAAGATAGGTTTGCACTTCCCCCCAAGCATTCATGATGTCCTCAATCTGAACCAATCCCCTCACACATGAAATAATGAGCATTGACAGATTTAAGATTTATTAAGACGTCCTTCAACTCCTAAAAGTGTATAAGCCACCCAAAACATCATGATCATCAGTCCCGTAGTAAAAAAAAAATTAATTTGAACTTGCATGTCTGTTAATAGAAAAATCTCAAAAGAAAATCTCAAAAGTGTAATGTCCCTTTTTTCAGCAATTTCTTGTGAGACCATTGACTTTACAGGAGTGCATAATAGTAAACTATACATATGTCTCTTCATGAAAGTATTCACCATAACATTGCATTCCCTGCTGTGCAATATACGATCAGTTGAACTAGAAAATTGCAGTTAAAGAAATGTATATGCCATGCAAAGTGGTGACAATGACTCCACTCAAGCATAACTTGAAAATCTACTCATGGTTTTCATTGCAGAAACGATTGTTCTGCTTGTGTAGATTAGTAGCTGTGTTTGAGAGTTCACAAATTCATATTTGTAAGATAACCTAAAAATGCTATAACGCTAGAATGCTAGCATATATGAAGCATCTTGCCAGAAAACTAATTAAGATATCCATCTTTTCTTTGAATAAAAAGGCTCAAGTATAGTGAAAATTGCTGTTGAATGATTCA
Source organism: Mytilus galloprovincialis (assembly GCA_037788925.1). Lineage (NCBI taxonomy): Eukaryota > Metazoa > Mollusca > Bivalvia > Mytilida > Mytilidae > Mytilus > Mytilus galloprovincialis. The sequence continues at coordinate 7,434,573 of CM075334.1, read as the reverse complement.
ATTTGACCATTAATTTGCAGAGGACTTGATTGGCCCTATCCATTGTTAAGGATTCTCTTTTTGGTAATTGTATCAGGTTTATAGTTAAAAGCTGGCTGCGAATACAAAGCTACATATATTGTTCTCGCGGAAACGATGATAGTCCATTGGAAGGGGACGATAAATGGCTGACCCGTGTTAAGAGAGAGCCATATCTCTTGCACGTTAAAGACACCCTTGTAGATTTCGAAAAAGAGCAGGCTAATGCCGCTACAAGGCAGCACTCGCACCTGCAAAATGGAAAGGGATTAATATAAGTTGCAAAACTTGTTTCCCAATCCACTATAAATAAATATGTTTAAACTTAAATTAAACATATATTGTTCTAATATTTTACAGATGCTCATACAGACTGGGAAATGTCAATTGCTGGAATAAAATTAAAAGACATACTGGTTCCAATCAAAACTAATGACAAATCAGTTGTAGAGGACACATATAATTATAAGTATGTGTTCAGGCTTTTATAGAACTTGCTTTAAAAAATTACCTACAAAAAATTTAGAAAGTTGCTTTTCTGCTCTCTTGATTTATTTTTTTTAAATACGGGTTAATAAAGATTAGAAAAAATGATGATGTAGGGTATACATCAATGAGACAACAATCTAACAACTAAATTAACTGATACACATCAAAATTACCACACATTATGGATAATAACCTTCATTTATGTTTTAATGCATATGGTAATCTACAGTACAGCACAGGGAGAATTGGCATTATTACCTTTTCAACTTGGTCAGCCAACAACTAAATGTGCAATTTAGTTTATCATGATTATGTTACGATTTAGATTTTTTTTTTTCATACATGCTTTTTTTTCAATTAATAGGCATCAAAATTTTCCTGAACTGATAAAACGATCGGAAAAGTTAAATCGTCTGGTACTAAACAGTAACCCACACCCTGACTGGATACCAAGTTTTATCAAGTGTGTAATCTCATGCCATTTACAGTGTACAAAATCTATAAAGTTGTCAAGAACTGTCTTCAAGGTATGTTATAATGCTTGTTGTATCACACAGGCACATTATCTTAAGCCACAGCTGCCAACATGCAGGTCACAAATTTAAGTTTTATTAAATAGAATCAAGTTTTGTGATAAATTACTACATTAATTATTTGATACATTCAAAAGGTAAATTTGAAAGGATTCTACCTTGGAATAAGTTTGTTATTTCATTTTCTTTAAGCAAAATTAAGGTAAAATAATGATCCTCCATAGAATTGTTATAATCAAGGTAAAGAAAAATAAGGAAGTAACCAATTTTTGTTGTTATTTGAAATTGCAAAAAATTTTAAGCTCTTAAAATATACAACTTTTTTTATTTTTATTTCAGCTTACCCCAAAATGGCATGATTACCATTTAAAGATTATAGAGAAAGAGTTTGATGATTTCTTCTACTGTGTGGTGCATGCAGATGACAATGTCAAACATCAGCTTATGACAGGTATGACAGTCCACTGAACATAGAAAATGATAGTGCCAGTGGGGTATTTGTGCACTTTGGACTCATTCTTGTTTTCTGTAGCAATATTGTCTATTTTATAATGGAAAATGAACAGATATTGGATAGATAAATGTGTTCTCTGCAGGGTCTTAAAAGACTGCATAGAAGGCATATAATTTATACTTGTTTCCATAGATTTTGCCAGATTTTAGGCTGTCAACAGGTATAGTTCAGTGTGAGGGTGAACCAGTTATGAGTTCTTGATTTGTTTTATTTCATTTATTTTCTTTCTTTTTGTTATATTTTCCTCCATTTTTATTTACACAGTATCCAACCTACTGGAGAATAGTGATTATGGAAGAATTTTATTTGAGAAACATCACACAGAAATCATGACATGCACGGTTAGATCAAAGACTGAAACAGATACTTGACACCATCCGATTGTCTGTCAAAGAGACTACTGAGACTTATATTTATTCAAGGGTATGAATTATTTAAGAAGTTTTTTCAGGATTTTGATATTTTGAGAAAGTTTGCTGTTTTGCATTTTATGCCTTGTTCACACATACATTTAATGCGAATCGAATTTGCTAATTGTGTTCACACACTCTTCTTTTTAATTCGAATTGATTTGAATTGGCTAATTCAAATTATCCAATTTGCATTAGAAATACGCTTTTGTTAATACGAATTAAAAGTGAACGTCGTTTGGACAGTAAAACCAATTAGTATTGATGTTAGGACGTAATTTGTTTCGAATACGAATTAAACTAATTTTAATTAGTTAATGCGAATCGAATTTGAATTAAGTGTGAACTCAGCATTAATGAAATAATGATAAAGAGAAGAAGAAAGATTTTTCAACCAAAATAAATATTGATTTTTGCTTTTTGTGTTGGTTAATTTTTATACGACCGCAAAATTTGAAAAATTTTTCGTCGTATATTGCTATCACGTTGGCGTCGGCGTCGTCGTCGTCGTCGTCCGAATACTTTTAGTTTTCGCACTCTAACTTTAGTAAAAGTGAATGGAAATCTATGAAATTTTAACACAAGGTTTATGACCACAAAAGGAAGGTTGGTATTGATTTTGGGAGTTTTGGTCCCAACATTTTAGGAATTAGGGGCCAAAAAGGGCCCAAATAAGCATTTTCTTGGTTTTCGCACTATAACTTTAGTTTAAGTTAATAGAAATCTATGAAATTTTGACACAAGGTTTATGACCACAAAAGAACGGTTGGGATTGATTTTGGGAGTTTTGGTTTCAACAGTTTAGGAATTAGGGGCCAAAAAAGGGCCCAAATAAGCATTATTCTTGGTTTTCGCACAATAACTTTAGTTTAAGTAAATAGAAATCAATGAAATTTAAACACAATGTTAATGACTACAAAAGGAAGGTTGGTATTGATTTTGGGAGTTTAGGTCCCAACAGTTTAGGAATTAGGGGCCAAAAAGGGACCCAATTAAGCATTTTCTTGGTTTTCGCACTATATAACTTTAGTTTAAGTTAATAGAAATCTATGAAATTTTGACACAAGGTTTATGACCACAAAAGAACTGTTGGGATTGATTTTGGGAGTTTTGGTTTCAACAGTTTAGGAATTAGGGGCCAAAAAAGGGCCCAAATAAGCATTATTCTTGGTTTTCGCACCATAACGTTAGTATAAGTAAATAGAAATCTATGATATTTAAACACAAGGTTTATGACCATAAAAGGAAGGTTGGTATTGATTTTGGGAGTTTTGGTCCCAACAGAATAAGGGGCCCAAAGGGTCCAAAATTAAACTTTGTTTGATTTTATCAAAATTGAATAATTGGGGTTCTTTGATATGCCGAATCTAACTATCATGACTGTGTATGTAGATTCTTAACTTTTAATCCCGTTTTCAAATTGGTCTACATTAAGGTCCAAAGGTCCAAAATTAAACTTAGTTTGATTTTGACAAAAAATGAATCAGTTAGGTTCTTTGATATGCTGAATCTAAAAATGTACTTAGATTCTTGATTATTGGCCCAGTTTTCAAGTTGGTCCAAATCGGGGTCCATAATTAAACTTTGTTTGATTTCATCAAAAATTGAATAAATGGGGTTCTTTGATATACCAAATCTAACTGTGTATGTAGATTCATCATTTTTGGTTGGTCTACACTAAAGTCCAAAGGGTCCAAAATTAAATTTAGTCTGATTTTAACAAAAATTGAAATCTTGGGGTTCTTTGATATGCTGAATCCAAAAATGTACTTAGATTTTTTATTATGGGCCCAGTTTTCAAGTTGGTCCAAATCAGGATCTAAAATTATTATATTAAGTATTGTGCAATAGCAAGTCTTTTCAATTGCACAGTATTGCGCAATGGCAAGAAATATCTAATTGCACAATATTGTGAAATAGCAAATTTTTTTTTAATTAGAGTTATCTTTCTTTGTCCAGAATAGTAAGCAAGAAATATCTAATTGCAAAATATTGTGCAATAGCAAGATTTTTTTTTAATTGGAGTTATCTTTCTTTGTCCAGAATCAACTTAAATCTTTGTTATATACAATATACAATGTATATTCACTTTTTACTACCAACTGATAAATTAAAATAATCTTTACCATTCAGTGATAACAAGCAGTTTTTTTACATCTTAATATTTTATGATGTATTTAAATGAACAGTTATTGTTGCAAACTACATTAGAAATTTTAATTGAGATTAGTTTTGGAATAAGGGAAAGGGGGATGTGATTAAAAAAATTGGGTTCAATTTTTCTCATTTGAAATTTCATAAATAAAAAAGAAAATTTCTTCAAACATTTTTTTGAGAGGATTAATATTCAACAGCATAGTGAATTGCTCTAAGAGAAAACAAAAATTTTAAGTTCATTAGAACACATTCATTCTGTGTCAACTATTTAATCACAATCCAAATTTAGAGCTGAATCCAGCTTGAATGTTGTGTCCATACTTGCCCCAACCGTTCAGGGTTCATTTTTATTGTTTTATACAATAAACAATGTATATTCACTTTTACTACCAACCAATCTTTACCATTCAGTGATAACAAGCACTTTATTTTACATTTTAATATTTTATGATGTATTTAAAAGAGTAGTTATTGTTGCAAACTCCATTAGAAATTTGAATTGATATCAGTTTTGGAAAAAGGAAAACAGGGATGTGAAAAAAAAGGGGGGGGGGGTTAAATTTTTCTCATTTCAGATTTCATAAATAAAAAGAAAATTTCTTCAAACATTTTTTTGAGAGGATTAATATTCAACAGCATAGTGAATTGCTCAAAGGCAAAAAAAAACTTTAAAGTTCATTAGACCACATTCATTCTGTGTCAGAAACCTATGCTGTGTCAACTATTTAATTTTAGATTTAAAAAGTTTGAAGAAGAAATCTTTAATTGATTTGTAAAATCTTGACATTTGTTTTGTGTAAAAAAAACCCATGTAATGTCAAAAATTTGATCACAATCCAAATTCAGAGCTGTATCACGCTTGAATGTTTTGTCCATACTTGCCCCAACTGTTCAGGGTTCGACCTCTGCGGTCGTATAAAGCTGCGCCCTGCGGAGCACCTGGTTGTTTTTGTGATTATAGATAAGCTAGAGTTTTTTCCCTTTTAGGTATTCATTGCATACTCTTTGGACACTTCAAAAATATTTTTCAAATAGAAACATGAACCTCTGGCATCAAAACTTGTGTGAACTCAGGTACTTTAGAAGGGTAAGCAGATCTTGCTCCACTTGTTCCACCCATCATATTGCTTATAGTAAATTCTTGAGAAAAAAACCAATGAAAAATGTCAGGATTTCCAGAGATCTTTTTATTTTCAATTTAAGATAGTATTACAGATGTTTCAGTTTTGTTCTTCCTCTTTTGCTGTTCCATTTTTTTCCGACAGAGCTTATGGCCAATCAGTTCAGTGTAAAACACTTTTTCAACGTCTGATGCAGGTTTTAGCCGTAGAGGTCTGTCAAAAAGTTTCTGTATTAGTATAAAATGTGAATTGTACATTTTATATTTTTTGTCATTTTTGAATTTTTAATTCTTATTTGAATTTAAATGATTATTATCGTAAAATTTCCATGAAGAAAAACAGTTGAATTTGAATAAACATTAAGTAAGTAGAAAATCCACAAACAATTTGACACAAAAAGCAATATTAGAGTTTTTCCCTTAGAAGAATTAAATATTAGTAAATAAACACTGGCATCAAATAAAAGATGTTTAGGCTTTAAACACAAATTTTTCCGTTAACATATGGTTTATTGCAATATATTAATTTTATTTTAACAGATATATGCTGCAGACTGTCAATGTATATGTGGAACAGCTGTGAGCCTCTTATTGGAGAAAAATGATGGTGTAGACACTGGTAGAACTATATTCTGGAATATATACAGGGTGATTGGATTTGGTATATAATACTAATACATCATAAGGTTCTTAGTTGGTTAGTTTTGACCATCAAAATACACTTTTGGAAATTCATTTAGATATATTCCTATGAGATGGATTTTTTTCTACAATACATCTTCTGTTATAAAGTCAAATTTAGCAAATGGGTCTTTTATTTCAAGTCAAAACTCAGACAAAAGCTTATATTAAAATAGAAGATTTTTAAAAAACCATGAACTACTTTTGTTACAAGCAATCAGGTTACACTTTTTAATGGGAATCTTGTATTATTTTTTTTTAAGAAGAGGACCTCGTCAAAGATGTATTCACTATAATCTGCAGAAGACATTCCAAACAAACCTTCAACCATACATATAGCATTAATTAAAGGAATGTTATCATGTGGAAACAAAATTTTACAAAATGGAGCTTTTGTTCTAAAATGCTTTCATGAAATAATTAGTTACTGTAGAGAACCATTATCATTTCACTACCATGATGCTTTCAGTACACTGGAACAGTTGTTAAACAAAGTTTTATAAATAGTTACTCTAATTAAAGTGCTGTCTGCTGTTACAGAATTTACATCTGCTATTCCAAATTATAGTTTCAGGGACAATAGAAATTGTGTGACTAAAAGTTGAGATAACCCTGTACAAGATGTACCTCAAATAGTCATTAAAATTTTCTCTGGGATGTTACAACTATGGCAACATGGTTATAAACATTGTGGTTGTCTTGATGATTTATTGTCACAGGTACATAATATATCATGGTATGTCAAAAGTCAATACAGAATCATCAGTGTGCTCCTGTCTTTTGTGGATAGTCAGCTGGTATGAAAACATTCATTATTATTATTTAAGGATGTTCACATAAAAAATGATGATCAAATAATTTGTGCAATGTATAATATAAAAAAGAAGATGTGGTATTATTGCCAATAAGACAACTCTCCACAAGAGACCAAAATACACTTGAATTAACAATTATAGGTCACTGTACAGCTTTCAACAATGACAAAAGCCCATACCGTATAGTCAGATATAAATTACCTGAAAAAAACAAAGTAAAACAATTTAATCGAGAAAACTAACACCCTAATTTATGTACAAAAAACAATTGTGTAAGAATATTTCAAATACAATTCATTTAAAATTCAATATATCATTTAGTATTGTATCCTTTAAGTAAAACTATAGATCATTTTATATTATGAACCATAATCTCTGAAAAGTAGATTTCATAGAAACTATGTTCTGAATTTATGTTGGAGTAAAAAGATATAATGTACCTTTTATTTCATGAATGTTAAAACAAATACAGCTTACAGCTTTTAAAAATTTATAAGGCTTGGGATAACAAATGTGAAACAATTACAATGATAAACCTAATGACTTGATAGGAAATCCAATTATAACAGATAGCAACAAACTACAGAAGATAGCAACCAACAGCAAACATTGAAACAACAGGCACAGAAAGTAATCCAATTATACAGTAAATTTTTCATTTTCTTCTTAAATAATTTTCCTAAGTATAAGGGATACACTTTTATCATCCTTATAAATTAAAAACAATAATAGAATTAATATGGGAATAACATTGACACTGCATATTCTATGTTACAGATTTTGGATAGTGATATTACAAACTGACTTTTATTGTGCATGTCATCAAACTATCTGGCTCCAAGTGGTGCTGACGTTTATAAATCATTCCTGGTAAAGATGAGGTCATTTCTATGTTTTAGTATTTCAACACATAATTTAGAATGGCTGTTATTAAAGTTGCTTAGCATACATAATTCATCAAAGCTTTTGTGTAAAATTTACATGTGGTCAATAACCCGCAAGGTGACATTGGTAAACTAAATAAGCAGACAATTTTAGGTACTAAATATTTATAAAATAGAAGTACATATTATCTCCACTTGACTGTAATTTTTGAACTAAGATTATCCCCCTAGATATATTTATATTAAATTCAATTCAATTCAAGAAATAGCAATGTTGATTGCTTTTTCAGTAGGAATTTGAAATTCTTATACAGTTTACCAACCGGTTTCAACAAATTGGACTTGTTAATGTGTTCATAATCCTTTTCAGACTGGCATTTTCAATTCTTTTATTTGCATAACATATCCAATGAAGAAATACAATTGAGATTGTCATACTGTTTTTTTTTTAGATTGAACTTCTGTGCATATAGCATAACAGAAAGATTTGTTAGGATTGCAATGGAAAAACATTGCTTCAATAACCTTAAACATTGAAAGGAATTGTTTGCTGCTGATGTGATTAACTAGTATTTAGTACATGTATAGAAATAAGGAGATAGTTAATGATATAAATATTCACCAGAGTCCAAATAACATTTTGTTTTTTATTGAAATTCATCTTTTTTTCTAGAGACCAAGAAGGATTTGAGGAAGTTTGGACAAGTCAGTGGAAAGCCACAGTTATTAAAGGACTCACTAGTGAGAACAGGTATAAAGTTAAACATGTCTCATGGTTTTAAAATTGAGAATAGAAATGGGGAATATGTCAAACAGACAACAACCTGACCATAGAGCAGACAACAACCTGACCATAGAGCAGACAACAACCTGACCTTAGAGCAAACAACAGCTGAAGGCCACCAAAGGGTCTTCAATGCAGCAAGACACTCTTGCACCTGGAGGAGTCCTTCAGCTGGCACCTTATTTTGTCTCATTTCTTTTTGATGGAACAGAACATACCACTTTAACTTATTAAAGTTTAAGACAAATTGACCTCAAAACTAAATATTCTAATGTAAGACTTCAATTTTCTTAATTAAAAATGCTACTTTTATTTTTGAATTATTGAATATTAATTCTAAAATTCATAGATTAATGATAATTGAATAACAACAGACTCAATGTGAATGTGATACACAAACCTCTTATAGTTTTTTTGCAGTAATAAAAAGTAAAATAACAAAAGAAGAGAACTCAAAGAAAAAATTCAAAATAGAAAGTTTTTAATGAAAACACTGTTTTTATTTTGAAGGTTACAGAGGGGTAATGTAGGTGATTATTGGATATCATCAACATTGAAAATAATACCTGAAGTTAGAGACAGTCTGACTGGAACTCTCACTAAAATATTGGAGAAAGATTCTATACCACAACACTTGGTACTGCATGCTTGGGTCACTGTAGCTCAAATTGTCAGATTATATACTGGAGACTTTCCATTGGTTAGTATTTCATATCTATATGTATATTTTATAAACAAATGAAAAGGGAGATAAGACAGCAGTACTTTAATATAAAGCAATAATGTATGTTTAACTGATTAAACATTTGTGTTTATGGTGAACTATTTTTAAACTGAAATCTTTTACTGGTCTTGCAATTGTTCATTTTATAAAGCTAACAATACAAAGAAAATATTCTTTAGGAGCTTTGATTATTTATTAGGGCCCCGCCGACGGCGGGTCGCCCTATAGTGATCAGTCTGTCCGTCCGTCCGTCTGTCCGTCCATCCGTCTGTCCGTCCGTAACACTTTCGTGTCCGCTCCATATCTAGAGAACCGTTATGATTTCATACTTAATACTTAACATGATTATTAACCAACACCAGAGGGTGTGTCATGTTGTATGTACAACTTCCTAGGTCAAAGGTCAAGGTCAAAAACTTTGGTTTCAGTTGACAACCCCGTGTCCTGTGGTGAAGATCGTGTCTGCTCCATATCTAGATAACCATTATGATTTCAAAGTTTATACTTGACATCCATTTTAACAACCACCAGAGGGTGTGTCATGATGTATGTACAACTTCCTAGGTCAAAGGTCAAGGTCAAAAACTTTGGTTTCGAGTTGACAATCTTGTGTCCTGTGGTGAAGATCGTGTCCGCTCCATATCTAGATAATCGTTATGATTTCAAAGTATATACTTGTCATACATTTTAACCACCACCAGAGGGCGTGTCATGATGTATGTACAACTTCCTAGGTCAAAGGTCAACGTCAAAAAAACTTTGGTTTCAGTTGACAACCCTGTGTCCTGTGGTGAAGATTGTGTCCGCTCTATATCTTGAAAACCGTTATGATTTCAAATATTATACTTGACATCTATTTTAACCAACACCAGAGGGTGTGTCATGATATATGTACCACTTCCTAGGTCAAAGGTCTGTCTGTCTGTTGGTCTGTCCATCGCTAACAAATTTGATCCATATTATATTTTGAGAGGACAGCTGTTATTATTTCATACTTTATACCTGACAAACATTTTCAACTTAACATATATATTAACCAACACAAGAGAATGTGTCATAATGTATGCATCCTAGGTCTAAGATCAGTCTGTCGGTCTGTCCATCTGTTCGTTGTTCTTAACAAATTGTGTCCGCTCTACCTCTCGAGAACCATTAATATTTCATACTTTATACTTGGTGGGTCATAATATATTGAAGGCATAATTCTAAAAATATGTGACAAATATCAATTAGGCAGCACCTTTAAACATATTGTTCAAACATCAATCCATATATCCAGAAGTCACCTTAGAGTAGTAAACAATGAGTTCACATCATGCAGTCATATCACTATTATACTATGAAAGTAAGATGAGAATATTTATCAGTTTTAACTTAAAATCTTAGATCAAAATCACACATGAGACTATGTAATAACTTCAAATAATGCTTCATATCAGATTATCCATACAACTTATTTACCCCACGTTATTGACAGCGGGGCCCACAGAGATGGCTCCCATCTCAATGATATCTAGTTACATTTTTTTTGTCCAAATGTATCCATGATAATTCCTTTTAATATACACTCTTTGTGGCTTCTTGTACAGCCATACATGTGATTCTTCCGGCGGGAGTCAAAATCTCCCGCTTTTAAGCCCCTCTTCCGTCCCTCCCGTTAAAATTTGTAATCTTCCGCTTTTTGAAAATATCAACCTCGAAAAAATTTCAGTAGAAATTTTTGTTTACAAAATTGATACTGACAGAGAAAAAGTCCAAGAAACTCGAAATTGATATCGGAAAAGTCTGAGAAAAACGGAAGTTTCCTTTAACTGTTTTGATGTCAAAAGGTAAATAGCCTAGAGACATCTATGAAGGTGTTAAGGATTAGACTGTATATATATACAGCAATAAAAGAGTATTGGCAATTACCTGGTGATCAACTAGCAAGTTTAAGACACATGCCTGAATGATTAAAAGTGAAATATTGACAATGGATTAATTTAAGTTGTATAAACAATGACTTTGATGTGATGCTGTTAAAAACATTGAACAGTTATATTACTTAACCTCAAGACAAATGTCTTAATGATCTCAAATATGATTTGCATGCGTACTACACTTGTTGCAAAGCTGACTTTGGTGACCCTAATGACTTGACCACACATATGGAGACAGCAAACCCACCAGAAAGCTCACAACTCTATCAATTCAACACCAATGTTCAGTAGTGGTACCAAAGTTGACAATGTAGCTTAAGCAGAGATACTTTTTACCAACTATGTATGATGGCTGATCACTTTATCTTGAACTTTATATATAATAAATAAATATTTAAAAAACCCTTATCTTCTATATCTATCAAGTAAAAATGGCTATGGAGTTATAGAATCATTAACAAAAAAGGAAAATATGCAGTTTAAACACCAAAAAACCATTGCGTACGTCGATAAAAATGTCGATAAAAAATCTCCAGTTATGAGGCCCAAACTCCAGCTGAAAATTTCCAAATCTCCAGTTGTGGCTTGACAACTCTGTCACATGTCTGTACAGCCATTACTGTCTTTATTTTTTATATTCCATGTAATAACTGTAAAGGAAAACATTTGTCTTCTTCTAACAAATTAAAATCCTATTCTAAAAGAAAAGGCTATATTTCAATTTTCTTGTCTGTTTGTCCAACAAAGATTTTCATCAATATTTTCTCAGAAACTACAGAACAGAATGAATTCCATATTATCTAGATCTCCATGACCAGAAAAACTCTTTTACTGTTTTGAATGTACATTTTTATAAACAGTTTGATACATGTGAAATATAATTACTTTATATTTAAATATTTTTAGGACACTAGTTTATTACCTGAGGCTCTATACAGTAATGAGTTGTAATATGTTTCACATATATTTTAGGATACTGTTTTATTACATGAGGCTCTGTAGAGTAATGATGATGATATCAGATCAGAAGCCTTCAGTGTTCTGTGTTTCTCTCTAAAGAAAGCTGGTAATTGTATTGTCATATTTCTACATTGGTTTATTTATACACATTTTCATTAGGGCTATTCCAGAAAAAAATGTAGGGGGGGGGGGGGGGAGGCAGTTTTTGTCAGCACCCGCCACCCAGACAATTGTAATTGAGAATTATAGTGTGAAAAGTTGCTTTGATACCCATCACCCATGTATTATTAATATAATGTGCCTTCCAACCACCCCCAAACCCCAACCCCATACATTTTTTTCTGGAATAGCCCTTATATATTGTTATTATGAAATCTTGATAATGTGTTTGAAGAGTAAATTGATTGATTGGTTGTCGGTTGCTTAACGTCCAGTGTTCAAAGAGTTTTTATAAATATTCATATTGTATAATGATAAAAGTAAAAAGTAAAAAAAAATCATGATGAGGTCTACATCAATTTAATATATACATGTACCGCACAAAATTTTGACAGATGAAAAAAAAATCCTGATTTTTTTATAGCTGAAGTGAGATAAAAAGTTTAGCGATCTTTTATATAATTCTTTTAAAATGGAGATTTTACAACTTTTCAATAAAATTCATTTCAATATTTAAATGAAAATTGTATTCACTTGCCCTCTTCCAAATGTCGTAAAATTACAAATAGGTCAAATTTATATTTGTGTAACCTACAAAAAAAGCATTTTCACAATTGTTTTTATAAATACCATATCATGCTAGTTTATATTTCAAGCTGGGATTCAAAATTTATTTCAGACGTATTATCCACATTATTTTAACTCTGTTGGATAGTTGTTTCATTTGCAATTATACCTCATCTTCTCGTTCTTATCTATTGAAGATAAAGGCAACAGCAGTATACCGCTGTTCCAATGTCATATATCGATTCAGAGAAAACAAATCCAGGTTACAAACTAAAACAGAGGGAAACACATCAACTATAAGAGAAAAACATTGAAACAACAGAAACACTAATGTGCAACAAGAAACCAAACAACAATGTAACACACACAGAAACGAACTATAAGATAACAACTGCCATTTTCCTGACTTAGCATTACTGTACTGAAACTTTTTTATAAAACTAAATGAAAAAAAACTTTTAAAATTGAATATTGTTTTTGAAAAGTACATATTTTAGATTATATTTTAGATTATGTACTTCCTTTCAGATTTACTCATCAAAACTGCTAGCATTAGGTAGTAGCCAGTACCCGCCATTTCTCTCTAGAGTACTACAAGTTATAATAGATCTACATTACAAACATACCAGTAACAATGATATTGTGAGTCATCTGTACAACTACTTGACAAGGGAGATAACTCATATAGACAACAATATAAAATCATTGAAGATGGTGATAGGAGCTATCTGTATTGAGAACCTTATAAGACTGAAAAGGTAAGTTCTTTGGTTTAATTTTTAGCTCACCTGGCCCGAAGGGCCAAGTGAGCTTTTCCCATCACTTTGCGTCCGGCGTCCGTCGTCCCTCGTCGTCCGTCGTCTGTCGTCGTCCGTCGTCGTCGTCCGTCGTCGTTAACTTTTACAAAAATCTTCTCTGAAACTACTGGGCCAAATTAATCCAAACTTGGCCACAATCATCTTTGGGGTATCTAGTTTAAAAAATGTGTGGCGTGACCCGGCCAACCAACCAAGATGGCCGCCATGGCTAAAAATAGAACATAGGGGTAAAATGCAGTTTTTGGCTTGTAACTCAAAAACCAAAGCATTTAAAGCAAATTTGACAGGGGTAAAATTGTTTATCAGGTCAAGATCTATCGGCCCTGAAATTTTCAAAAGAATCGGACAACCCGTTGTTGGGTTGCTGCCCCTGAATTGATGATTTTAAGGAAATTTTGCTGTTTTTGGTTATTGTCTTGAATATTATTATAGATAGAGATAAACTGTAAACAGCAATAATGTTCAGCAAAGTAAGATTTACAAATAAGTCAACGTGACCGAAATGGTCAGTTGACCCCTTTAGGAGTTATTGCCCTTTTTAGTCAATTTTTAACCATTTTTCGTAAATCTTAGTTATCTTTTACAAAAATCTTCTCCTCTGAAACTACTGGGACAAATTAATCCAAACTTGGCCACAATCATCATTTGGGTATCTAGTTTAAAAAATGTGTGGCATGACCCGGCCATCCAACCAAGATGGCCGCCATGGCTAAAAATAGAACATAGGGGTAAAATGCAGTTTTTGGCTTATAACTCAAAAACCAAAGCATTTAGAGCAAATCTGACAGGGTAAAATTGTTAATAAGGTCAAGATCTATCTGCCCTGAAATTTTCAGATGAATCAAACAACCTGTTGTTGGGTTGCTGCCCCTGAATTGATAATTTTAAGGAAATTTTGCTGTTTTTGGTTATTATCTTGAATATCATTATAGATAGAGATAAACTGTAAACATCCATTATGTTCAGCAAAGTAAGATCTACAAATAAGTCAGCATGACCAAAATGGTCAGTTGACCACTTTAGGAGTTATTGCCCTTTATAGTCAATTTTTAACCATTTTTCGTAAATCTTAGTAATCTTTTAGAAAAATCTTCTCCTCTGAAACTACTGGGCCAAATTTAACCAAACTTAGCCATAATTGGGGTATCTAGTTAAAAAAATCTGTCCGGTAACTTGGCCAACAAACCAAGATGACCGCCATGGCTAAAAATAGAACATGGGGGTAAATTGCAGTTTTTGGCTTATAATTCAAAAACCAAAGCATTAAGAGCAAATCTGACAGGAAGTAAAATTGTTGATCAGGTCACGATTTATCTGCCCTGGAATTTTCAGATGAATCGGATAATTGGTTGTTAGGTTGCTGCCCCTGAATTGGTAATTTTGAGGAAATTTTGCTGTTTTTTTTGTTATCTTGAATATTATTATAGATAGAGATAAACTGTTAACAGCAATAATGTACAGCAAAGTAAGAACTTAAAATAAGTCAATATGACCAAAATAGTCAATTGACCCCCTAAGGAGTTATTGCCCTTCATAGTCAATTTTTAACAATTTTCTTAAAATTTGAAGATTTTCGATAACATTTTCCACAGAAAGTACTGTTATAGATAGAGATAATTGTAAGCAGCAAGAATGTTTAGTAAAGTAAGATCTACAAACACATCACCATCACCAAAACACAATTTTGTCATGAATCCATCTGTGTCCATTGTTTAATATGCACATAGACCAAGGTGAGCGACACAGGCTCTTTAGAGCCTCTAGTTTCTGTTTGAATTGTTACACATTTTGTCATGTCAGGGTCTTTTATAGCTGACTATACAATATGGGGTTTGCTCATTGTTGAAGGCTGTACAATGAACTATATAAGTGATGCACCAATACCAGCTTTAAAGTCTCCCTGATTTGAATATGAAATAAAATTGTACAAAAATTGATGAAGCAAATATAGTTTTATTCTTATACTCACATTTATATAACACTTGCATAAGACTGAAGAAAACAATTAAGTAGAGTGGGGTGCTCATTTTCGCCATATCTTTCCATGTTTTCTACAGTTTATGTTCAGGTCTATATGTTTTTGAAGTATACTGATATTTCTATATGAAGATAACTTCAAATGCAAAACATTCCTAAGCTTGAAAACATGTTTGTTTGAAAATAATCATCTGTAAAGTTAGATTAAAAGGTGTTTGAAATTTCCTGAAGTTTTGTCAATGGTGGACACATATTCGCCGTTTTTACACATCTATTTAAAACCAAATAACTGCAGCTTTATATAATATTTATCAAATAAATTTCATTATAGATGAACAGCAGACATTTCAAAGGTGTAAAAAAACAGAAATTTAGGCCAATCAGTCAAAAAAATGCTAAGAAAAAAATCTATAAAAATCCTGTTTTTCATTCAGGAAATTGACCGAAAATCGTTGTCCGTTTTTTTTATCTTTTGCAGTAAATGCCGTAATTTTGTTTAAGTTTAAAAAATAATCATATTTGTTATAAAATTATAATTTATTGGCATATTTCTTCCAGTTCAGCCATCCTTTAAAGTGTTTACACCTCAAAATCATAAAACGGCGAAATTGTGTCCCTGGGGAATATGGGCCCCCCACTCTACAACAAGGCAACAACTTGTGCAAACATGATTTTAAATAGTGGATAAGTACAGTGATATATACCATATTAATGAAAATTGGATAAAATAAACCCAGGTTTTAACATAGTACAATGTACTGCCATAATTTATATAGCTAATATTTATGTTCTATGATTGTTTTGGAGAATATTTGCACATTTTAATTTACTTTTTATAAAAAAATTATACAAAATTTCCCTTTTACTACAGTCATATTTATTGTCACCATAACCATGTTTGTTCATTGATATGCAAAAGAAATAATGGATCATAAACTATCCAGAAGTAATTCTTTTTCAATTCTTGATCCTTTGCCAAGTATAAAATTAATCAGGTCATCTGATTGAGTTGCAATTCCATCACTGACTTCATCATAATCTGTATATACTGGGAGATTGATGTCCATTATTTCATCTTCTATCCTTCCAAAACTGCTTTCATTTTTTGAGAGTTCAGATGTACTTTTATCATGTTGAAAAGATGTGTAATCAATATATTTTTCTAATAAGAAATCTATATCAAATTGATGGTCTGGTACTGTTTCTTCTCCTGTCTTCTTATTAACACTATCATCCTGAAAAGAAAACAGAACGAAATTGTTAATCGGATTTTCCTTTTTGTTACTTATGTTATTTAAATATATATGATTCCAATGCTTGATTCCTAGTTGCCATTAATGTGCCCCTGCCATAGCTGAGGGAGCATTAAGTTTTACTCTAGTCTGTCGTCCATATGTTTACAAAATGCATTTCCACTCTCTTCTTTGCTTCAACATAATATTATAAAAACTTATAAACCATGCTAACTACTTCAAAACACAAATCAAGTTCGAAATTTGGTTTTGCCACTTTTTCTGGAAAAATTGCTGAATTTTTAATTTAAGTGCACTAACTTAATTTGCCTCAGACGAATGTTATGAAACTTAAACACAAGTCTTATAATTACAAAACAATCTTAATCATGTGAATCCTGCAGTTGACCCACATATATTTACAAGTTTGGGCATCTGTTGCCCGTACATTCTGTGTAGAGATTCCTTGGAAGTTTAATTAGAACAAGACATGCTACAAAACACATGATGTTGGGACCATTTTTTCCACCAAGTTAGATAGTTAGATAATTCATAATAGTTTTGAAGTAAATTGAATTAAAAGATAGTCATACAAATAAAAGACGACAGTTGATTTAAAGAAAATAAAAATAAAATCAGGTTTCTTTTTCCTCTCCATAAAATTTTATGACTTACAGTAGACTATTTGTTAAAGGTATTAAATTAAGTACCTATTCAATTTTGAGAAAATTTAAAAAGTTTTGATACAAGTTGACTAGTGTGTTACCTTAGTATTGTTTTCCATCAACAGTAGTTTGTTCATGCCATTGTCATTGCTTTCATTTGATAATTTCCTTTTCTGAAAAAGAACAGTGAAGAATATTAATATATAAAATTTGATGTATTCAGATGATTAATTGACTAAAGTATGACTAATAGTAAATAAACTTTACACAATATCAAAGACAGTAAAATACAGATATAGATAAATTTGATAAATAGAACAAAATTGTTACAGTGTGTATCAACTTACTGTTACATTTATGTGAAAAGTTTGTTTCTTAGATTTTCTGATCTCAACAATTGTTCTTCTTGACATACTGTTGGGATATAGTTACTGGGGATATTCCTACTCCCGACATAATAAATTTTTCTTCTTTAAATAAGTGAAGGCCATATCTTTTGAGGTATGATATGCAGCAGACAGTAGAAATTACAAGTAGACCATGATTCTGACAAATTTTGAATTATACTGTCACTGAAAAGAGGGGAAAATAACTATGATCTAGTAGACTCAAGTTTTTAAGTAACCAAGTAATCTGTGTCAGGAGTTCTGAATAAGGCCATTTAAAAAAAATAGTTTTAACACATTTCTGAAGATTTTTCTGTTTATATAGAATTTAACCTCAGCATATCAGGTGTACTTACTTTTCCTTTTGACTGTTTTTCAATCAATACTTGAGATTCATTTGTCTCAGGTACAATGGCCCTCTGATTATTATCACACTGACCAGTATGGTGAGGATTTATCCCTGATACATCAGTTGGATAATTTGTTCCATCAGAATCTCGAGCTACTGTTTCTTCTCTTTCTGATATGCTTACTGTAGTGGGTGTTGTATTTTCTTCGCTTTTTTTCAATTTGCTGAGTGACAAACTGCTACTTTCAACTGGCAATAGTTTATGTCTGGTAAATAATGTTTCATTTGTTGTTGAAGAGTCAGTTTCATTGTCATTATTGATAAATGAATATTGTGTTCTATCTGTTCCATGATTAAACTCATTCAATGAAGCTGCATTATAACTTAATTTCTGTTCATGTGGAATTTGTGGATTCTTATTGATAGAGGTTCCTTTCAAGTTGTCAACATTGTATGGTTGGTCAACATTGTATGGTTGGTCAACATTGTATGGTTGGTCAACATTGTATGGTTGGTCAACATCTGAGCAATGTTGACTGTTGGAATCAAGTGTTCTAGGAATACTGTCATCAAATGAGATGTTATAACACACTTCAGACTTAGTCTTATAGTCCATTGTTGATTGTGTTACGGACAGTTTCATACATTTGCTTGTGACTTTTATACAAATTTTAGGTCTATCTCCAGAAATTCTATGCAGATTATTAAATGTGATTTCAGTTAAGGGTTCAACATTTTCATGTACCCACCATTGATGTAATGGAAGATAGATTTCTGGGGTGAAAAAACCTTCCGAGTGCAAGCATGTGAGGGCATAATCTAGTACTGATACGTCTGTCTGAATTGTTTTTACTCTGCATAGAACTTCTTTATTCTTTTTGGCTTCTTTTTTGTCTTTTGAATTGAAAACATTTTGATAAAATTCTACAAAAGATTTATATTTTGGAGGAATAAGTGCTTTTGGATGTTGTAACAGTGTTGAAAGAAGTAACTGGTCGGAACAGGTACATTTGCATTTTCCACGGTTGAAAGGACTAAAAAAAAGGAACATTATGAGGCCATTGTTCTGGTGGAGTTGTCCAAATTCCATCCCACTTTGATTCAGGATCTTTTCCCTTAATAATTTTGCACACAACTGCAGCAAGGTAACGTGTTATATCTGCTATCATTTCGGATTGATTTTTCAGTCTTTTCCTTGGATCATTTTTAGGGTCACTATCTCCAACTTTTAGACTAAGTTTCACATATATATTGTCCAGTGCTTCTTGGAGTTCATCAGTATCTTTGTAAGTGAGAAGGTTCTGTAAAACTGTTTTTATTTTTTCAGTTTCAGTACGAAATGTGTGTAGCTTATGGAGCAATTGACTTTTATTTTTTGTCCAAGCAGCGATTTCTTTTTTATACATGCTGCTAACTTTAACCTTCTTACAGACACAGCAATGTATTAGACATTTTAAAAGTTCAGTATCAGATATAAAACATTTATATTCATCATAAGGATGATTTTTAGTATCATAGAATGGTTTATTTGATGGCCAATGCTCTGGTTTTTCTCTCCACAAGTTTTTTGGTTTGGTATGTGGTGGTTCTCCTTTGTATAGTTTAAGGAGAATTGATGACATATCCTGGATCCAAGCTCTTTCCCTCTGAGAATCATGAAGCAACTGACTCTTCTTCATGGGGGGTCCTGGATTGATATGTATGTCACCTGAGCACCACACTATATATAGTATAGCCTCTATATACTCATACTTCAGTGACAGATACTTCTTCAGTTTAGCAGATTTGTGGTGTCTTGTTGCAGCAACTAGCAGAAGGAACATTATTATCAACATAATTTCTGTATTTGATTTTTTTCCAGCCTGGTCTTCATTTTGTAAAGACTGTTCATCAAAATTAAAGCCATTTATGTAATTTGAAATATTGACATCAGTGATCTGTTCTTTTTTCTTTGCGTTTCTTAAAATACAAAGGCAACGATACAAAATGGGTTTTATTTCTCGCATATTTTCATCATTAATGTCTCTTCTTTTTTGCTCATTCAAAAATTCACTTGGTAAAAATAAAGAGCATCCAAAGATTTCTTCAAATTGCTGTAGTTTACTTTGCTTTTCATTTTGATGAGTTTTAATGTTATTTCGACTTTTCCTCTTTTCTCTGATTTTTAACAGATCCCATAGTATGCGTGTTATTTTAATTTTAAAGAGTTCATCTTCTGATTGAGTCAAGTTTATATCAAGAATAACTTTTGCAAGTTCATGAGGTTTCTTGTGAAATCTTATATTGGCAATGTCACAAATACACTCTAAGATGATCTTTGTATTGCCTGGAGTCATTACTCTCATATCACAAAATTCTTTGATTACATTTGCAAATCCTTTAACTGCACTATAGTCTACAATAGTATCAATGAAAATAGGAAGAATGTTTTTCGTTCTGTAATGCATGTGAAGATAAGAAAAGGTAAGTTCATTTGAAAATTCATCAACTGTTTCGAAAGGTCTTGATGATGGCATGTATCTTAATGTTTTTAACAAACAGCTACACATACATTTATTTTCCTCAATTATTGTAGCAACCATCATTTCTGTTTGCAGATTTTTTGGAATTAATTTAAGATTATGTTGAAATTTCATGATATAGCAAAAAACGTCTCTTAGTAAATTTTCCTTTCGTGATGTTAAAGAGTTGAAATCAAAAAAATGTTGTCCATTTGTTTTTGATGACAGCCAGTTTCTAAACACAGAGTCTTGACCGAAAATTTTAAAGCAGTAAACAATAAAGAAATTTCTGATGATCTTTTGCAATACTTCTATAGTTAGTTTTATATTTGCAGCATGGTCTTGTACAATAATCTTATTTAGAATATGTATTAAAGAATTAAAAATGTTCAGTTTTGCTCTATAATCAAGTGCTATATTTTCAGTCACTTCATCAAAACTGGATTTGAAATCCTTAAGATTTTCTTCAATTGATTGGACTGTTGCATTGGTTTGAGATTTACAAAGCATTCTTTTACTGTAACAAAGTCTAAGTTGATGTTCAAATTGTGGATCAGATATGCCAGTAGACAAGTCATCAAAAGTGCACAAAGGATTCTTTAGAAGTTGTAATCTTAAGTAATATTCTACAGTTTTAAGTAACATTTCTTCAGACTGATACTTCATGACTGTTTCTGCTAAACTGCAAACAAACCGAAATTGGTTTTCTTTATCTTGGTTTAAAAAGATACGACTAATACATAGGAGTTTACAAAGTCTGCATGAACTATCATACATGTATATACTTGAATCCATACATTGCCATAGAGGATAAAATATGTACCGGTTTAATTCAGCATCTCTATATTTAATGTTCATGAACCACTCCTTTGTACTGATTTCAAATTCTTTCTTTGCTGTAGAACTACCATTACAGCATTTGAATAGTTTATTTATAGCATCTTCATAATAGTTCAGACGAAATTTAATTTTTTCTCTCAATGATGTCCTTTCCTTTCCAAGAAAAGTAAATGATTCTATCCAGTTAGAATAATTCATTGAACAAGATAGATAATCTGAATATTCAATACTCCTGTTTAAATCTTCCCATTCATAATCACTCTCCCAAAGTAAGCTGGCGTAATCATGTGTGTCCTCACTGTAATAAACGTTGGAAAACAAATCATCGAAGTATTCATTTTCTTTTTTTTCAACTTCAAATGATTGTGTCATTTTGCTTTTCAAATTCAATAACTTTGTTTTGTCTTCATGTCATTTAAGGTTCAGAATGAATCAATCCATGTCTAGTTTCAGACAAAACTACTAATTCCATTCCATTTTATTTTTTTATTTTATGTGAGTATAACCATTTTAAACCCCACAGATGTGTACTTTTCAAGATTTCAGTCTTCTATGGCGGTTTGAAATCAGTGATGAGGAAAACAGCCATTTCCTAAAATAAAAAAGGAAAGATTAGCTAAATTTGAAAGTCATAAAAATTTAATTGCAAAAAGGTTGACTTCATAACTCATGATGCCCAAAGTGTGAGTCATACATGTAACTAGATGTATCATTATCAATAGTCTTTTTTTATAATTGTCAGGGGCAGAGGCGGATTTAGAGGGGGGCCCAGGGGGCCCGGGCCCCCCCTTTTTGGGAAAAAATTTGGTTGCTTATATAGGGAATCACTAAAGCGTGACTGAAGCGGGCCCCCTCTTAGGTCAGTCAGTGGGCCCCCACTTATGAAAATTTCTGGATCCGCCACTGAGGGGCGTAGCTAGACTAGTATTGAAGTGTAGGCACCATTTACCATTTTATGCTGAAAGTAATTTTCCATGTGTATGAACTGTGTTTTTGCATACGGGTTCCAAATATGACCTAATGAAAACAGCGCAATTACCCTGAGCTATTACCATTTTCTTGGGAAAACATTTAAATTGAAAGTCTGTCACTTAGAAGGCAAACATTTGTAGAGATCACTTTTAGTGTATATAAATTATACAAGTGACTGTTAGTAAAATTCAATAATGGCATGCCGTCAGACTAAATGGCCAAGACTAATGTAAGACCGGGAATTAGCCAGTTAGAGGTACAGGGTGTTATATCAAACACATCAGTATTTTTCAGTAGTCAGGCTTTTACAATTTGTGTACATCACCATCTGACCATTGTGTTAAGGGGTCTGATATATAATAATAATTGATTACATTTTTTTTTCTCCTACTGTGAATATATATTATATGAGTATCAACATTATAATAAAAAGGGAAAAAGAACATTTAAGGAATGACTGTAATATTTTTTCTGTCTATGAAGAAATAACATATAAAATATGGTGCACACTAAATAATGTGTGTAATGGGTTATTTTAAAGTGTGCACCACATTTTTTATGTTATTTCGAATGGACAGCTATTTCTTATGATTTAATTCTAAATTCTATTTTAAACCGGAGAAAACCACGAAAAAACGTTGATGATGTCACATTCACATGACAAAATTGTGTTTATGATATGATTAACAAAACAACGCCAGCCAATCAGAAGACACATTACATCCAAAATTAAATTATTCACACATACATACACACACTCTTGCACTTGCTTTAACATAACATATATCAACTTGTGTATTGCAAAGAAAAATATTATCTTTGAAAAGATCTGCTCTTTATATCTGCTCTATATAAACTGCAAGTTTCATTTTTTATTTCATATGATTTGAATCAAAAGTAATTAGTAAAAATGTAATCTACTGGGGCCCAGAATTTAAAAAAAAGGTGTTTTACCATTTTTCTTTGCTAAATATATATATAGTTTAACGTTCCGGGGTTTTCTTGTCAGGATATACACCTGTAGTTACTTTTGTGGGTCTCTGGTGAAGGAAGTAATAATAAAAATCATAATGGAAGTTCATAATGTTACCTTATCCAAGCATCATTTATGATGTGAAGGATAAGGTGCATTATATGAAGAAGCCAAAGGGCTTCGAGGGTTAATAAGTGAACCTTTACTTTATGTCAAGGCCGCACGCCTTTTTTTCACAGCTGAGTGATTTTTTGTCTGACCACTACTATATAAGCCCGTGCAGAGTAGTGACCAGCCTCTTTTTAAATAACCAAAGCCGCTATTGGCATTTATTGGTCTAAATATTTATTTTTGGGACGGGTGTATTACTGATTATATAATTTGGGAGGGTACATATTAACCCTCGAAGCCCTTTGGCTTCTTCATATAATGCACCTTATCCTTCACATCATAAATGATGCTTGGATAAGGTAACATTATATATCATAATCCTGGGCTTGCTCAGGTTAATAAGTGAACTCTTTGTAGCTCCAATAAATGCAACTTCCAAAACAGAATAAGAAATAAATGGAAATTAATAACCAACTAATCTCATGAACAATACCAGTAAAAAACTTGAACAGAGATATAAACAAAGAAATTCACCAAATATAGATATCCAACACAAAACTAATCTGAAAATCAGATCATTCTGACAATTTTTTGTTTAAGACGGACAATTCTTTGCTCTCAAGTCTTTATTCCACATACTTTTAAATTTCATCAAATACCAATATAGTCTAGTTAGAACCAGTATAGAGCAAATCTTTCATCTAAAAATTCTTGTAACAACACAGAAAAAATAAAAATATATGATTAATTCTTTTAATCTTGTTGTCTATCAATATGCATCACACAATATAATTGGAAAAACAATAATAATGTCCATCACTAGTTTATAAATCTTATGTATGTCCATACACGCAACGCGATATCATCGCAAATGTCCTTTCACTATTCACTATTATGAATCAACATCTGGAATAATGGTTCCTCCATCTCCAATCTGTTAGTTCCTTAGACAGTACATCTCCTGATGTAGAAAAACCCTGGAACTGTATCTCTAAGTCATTGTCAGCATCAACATGATCAGGCTGTAAAAGTATGATTAAACACTGAATGAACATAATTTGAATTTGTATTGTCTACCTCAATATCCTTACAGTAAAACTTTTTGAAGGTCTGAGCTGATGCCCAATTTGCTGTTTTCAGGATATCATTTAATGATATACCTGCTCTTTTAGCTGCAGAAGAGGATGCAGATCTGTATGAATGAGCTTTAAATTTCAACACATTTATGCCTGCATTAGACAGTACCAATTTTAACCATCTGGCAATTGAACAGCTTGTTACAGCTTTTAAAGTTCTGAATGAAATAAACAATTTACTACTTTTTCTTAAGTCTTTAGTTCGGTGAATATAATGTTTTAAAGTTTCAACAGGACAAATTTCTTTTTTCTGAAAGACAGGAATAATAACATCTTGTCCTATGTTTTTAGGTCGTGTCGTCTTTAATAAAGTTGTGACACGAAATATAAATGATGTGCCTGTACTGAGAACAGAGTTTAAATTAAGACTTGCAAGTGTTTGTGATCTTTGAGCAGATGCTAGAGCAATTAAAGCAACACATTTGAGAGTTAACATTTTTAAATCCAAATCTTGTAACGGGTACAGAGATTCTAAATAGCTCAATACTTTGCCAACATCCCAAGTAAACAAATATCTTGGTCTTGGGGGTCTCAGATTAAACACACCCTTCAAAAATCTTTGAATATAACTGTTATTTTCAAAAGATAAGTTACCCAATAAAGTCAGTGTCTGACATATTGCTGATTTGTGACTATTTATACAGCTATAAGATCGTCCTTTTTGAAACAAAATGGACAGATAATCTAAAAGTAACTTTACAGATGGAGAAGTGGGACTAGTTTGTCTTGAATTACACCACAAAACCCAGCTTCTCCAAGAGTATTCATACTGAACATTGGTTGACTTTCTCCAAGATTTAAGAAAGATTTTTGTAGTTTTGTCTGAAAAACCTTGATTAAGGAGATGTTTCCTGAAACAAGACAGGCGATAAGAAACATTTTTCTTGTGTTCATTGTATGACTTTGATTGTTGTGTGCTAGAGTTAGCAAGTTTGACAACTGAGGCAATTTTACAGGAAAATCTATTAATGCTTTCAATAACTTTGGATACCATAACTGAGTTGTCCATACAGGGACGATTAAAATTGCCCTGCTTACCTGATCGTCTTCTATCTTTTGAAGTACTCTGCTGATTTGACTGAAAGGAGGAAATATATAAGGATATAATTTATGCCATGAAAATGAAAAAGCATCAGTTGCATAAGCATCAGGATCTGGAAACCAGCTTACAAAATTATTCAATTGTTTATTTAGCCTTGAGGCAAACAAATCCGTATCTGGGATGAAAAAATGTTTGGTTACTTCATTAAAAACTGATTCATTGAGTTTCCACTCTGAAGTGTCATTAAAATTTCTTGATAAATTATCTGGTATAATATTTTCTTTCCCTGGAATATGAACAGCAGATAGTAAAACTTCGTTTTTTATACACCAATGCCATATTAGTTTTGTTATTTCTAATAAAGGTAAAACTGATCCTCCTTGATTATTTATGTAGTTTACAGCAGTGGAACTATCAGATTTTACACAAATGTGTGTTCTTTCTATGTGACAGCAAAGTGATATTATACTAAAATAGATAGCTTTTAATTCTAGAATATTAATGTGTAAACACTGTTCCTCCAAACTCCAATGACCTTGAGTTTGCTTTCCATGAAAAACAGCTCCCCAACCATTGAGGGAGGCATCTGTATGTAAATAATAACTTGGGGAATCATTTCTAATAGGTCTCCCATTAACTGTTTTAACATTTTCTAACCACCAAACTATTTCAGATTTGCCTTCTACTGATATGTTCAAAAATGAATTGAAATTGTTATTTGATGCATGTAAAGCTTGTGTTTTGTCTAAATCTAAATATCTATGAAACAAGTGAGCATATTGTACTGCATAATGTGCAGATGAATAAAGTCCTGTTAATTGTGCTAGACTTCTAATTGATACTTTGTGAGCTTTAAGCATTTTATTTGACAGTTCAATTATTTTCCGTACTTTCTCCGCTGGTAAAAATACCTTAAATAGTACTGAATCTATAATATATCCCAAAAATATAATTCTATTGGTTGGAATAAAAACTGATTTTTCAATATTGATGTCAAACCCAACTGACTCTATAAAGGTTTTAACCTTTTCTGTATTTTGGACTGCCAAATCAAAGTTTTCTGCTTGCAAAAGGGAATCATCAATGTAAAAATATGAATCAATACCCATGCTCCGAATATGTGAAAAAATTACTTTCAGAATTTTTGTAAATACTCTTGGAGCAGAAGCAATACCGAAAGGTAGACATTGAAATTCATATAACTTTTCATTCCATATGAATTTTAGATATTTTCTGTCCGATTCATAGATTGAAATGGAAAAATATGCATCTGTCAAATCCAAAGATGTAAAAAAGCTATTTTTAGAAATTCCTTTTAAAATCAAATCTAGCGTTTCTTGTTTAAAATGGTGATAGCTTATAAATTGATTCAATGGTTTCAAATTGATGACTGGCCTAAATTTTCCATTTTTCTTTTTTACTAGAAATATATTTGAAATAAACTGTTCTGATTCATCAAAAGATTCCTTGATAGCACCTTTCTCAAGCATATCAACTATTTCTTTGTCAATAAGGGCCTTTTCCTTATTGTTAAATTTTATAGGAACAGGAATTTTTTCCTGAATTGGCTTTTCATCAAATTCTATCTTATATCCCTTAATTGTAGAAATAATCCAATTGTCTTTTGTTAAATATTTCCAATTTGAAATAAAATTTTTCAGTTTACCCGACTTTCTTTTAATATTTATACTTTTATTTCTCACCTTTAAAATCTTCTTTTCTGATTGAAGGTGTTGGGTCTGTTTCCTCTCAATTGACCCCGTGGGCTCTGATAACTTTGTCTTGGCTGATAGCCCCTTCTGCCTAAAAAACGGCTTCTTCCCCTGAAACTTCCTCTGTAATTTGAATTTCTACCATAGCTACTAGTAATGTTCTTGTTTATTTTATTAATCTCATTGATATCTTTCAATCGCTTGCCAACTTCATCTCCAAAAAGGTTAGAACCTACATCTTCATTGCGATTGCAAAGTTGGTGATATTTCTTGTCTATGTGTGGCTTTAAAGACATCCGTCTTTTAATTGATAGTTCAAAGTGAGTATTGCTCAAGATTGCCAAAGCTTTAGAAATATTTTCCCTCATAAGTTTTACATCTGGAGTTTTGGATTTCAAAATTTCAGCCACTCTTATCAATGGTACCATACCACAACCCAGCGATTTTTGTATAGTTTGTAGATTCAAATCTGCAGTTTTAGCTTTTCTTTCAAGAAATTGCCATATCTCAGCATTAACTGGGGGTGCTACAAGACTTTTGCAATTTACCGGTATCTTCATTTCTCTCGTCATTACTGACACATCTGATTTCTTCTTACAAATATTGTCAAAAACTTTTGCTAATGATGCGCTTACCTCTTCATCATATTTTTCATCGTCTTCAAATATTTTAGGTAATTCATAGTCAAATTCGTCATCAGATGCTATAACCTGAGGTTCATTCTCTTCGTCAGAAAAGATATTGTAGTGAGTGTCAATCACCTGCTCATCAGACTCATTCTCAGAAAATTCCATGTTATTGTCAATATTCTTACTGGACATTTCATTATTGTGACTCAAAGTGGATACTAGAGTATCCGACAAACCTTTAAATAAAGTTTTAAGCAACTCTGACTGGTCAAGCTGATTCTTTGCAGCAGTTTTCTTTACTGTGCCTGTGCCAGGTTTCGTAGCCTTCGTACCTTTACCACGTTTTTTGACCGGACTTACTGTTATTCCGCTCCCTGATGGCAACTCATTGTCCATCTCAGTCACCTGCCTTTTAGGTGTCTTTTGCTTACTGGCTAAAGCCTTGCCTTTTGTAGAGCTCGTACTCTTCTTACCTTTTTCAGTCTGTTGTTGTTTTTGTTTTTGTGTGACTGCCATTCGGATGTCCTCGGCAATTAATATTTGTGCTTCCGGGTTATCGAACTCCGGGTCATTAATGTTCTCAACTTGAGAAAAACCAGAAAACGAAGCATCAACTTCTTCGTCTGACGCAAATAGTTTTAATATTTCATCGTCATTGTCACTTTCACTGTCGCTTAAACGCGATGTACAGCGCGACATAACTTCTGTATATAAACAGCTGACAGATTCTGCCAAGTTTTGAAATTTATTTTCAATGTTTCCGATTCGGATAAATTATTTTACAACAGAGTCTGTTGCAAAACTTTTATTTCGTGTACTAAATCGAGTCGACTTAACCACGTGCGGCCTTTCAAAATAAAGAGGCTGGTCACTACTCTGCACGGGCTTATATAGTAGTGGTCAGACAAAAAATCACTCAGCTGTGAAAAAAAGGCGTGCGGCCTTGACATAAAGTAAAGGTTCACTTATTAACCTGAGCAAGCCCAGGATTATGATATATAAGATTGTATTATTTCTATTTAAACAATACATACAGTGGTTCATGAAACAAAATACGTTAATTATTATATACAATAAGTAAAAGAGCAAGGTGCATTCATTGCACCAAGTTAAAAAACAATTCTGCTAGCGCTCGGTGCAAGTAGATCTACTTGGTGCACGGCATTCAAATACTCAGCATACTCGGTGCAGCAAATCTACTTGGTGCACTGCATTAAAATACTCTACATAATCAGTGCATAGCTAACTGTTTACCAGGGCAAACAGTACATCTGCATTCAATATTTTCACCAAGCAATTTTACTTGGTGCAGCAAATTCTAGTTATAGAGGGACTGCTATCTGCATGGATGTTGTTGGAGAGAAGCTCTCAGTAGGAACATGCGTTCCGTATTTTATACACCGTGTGATGTAATACACAAGTTATACATAAACAAGAACACATGATGTCATGTCAAACCTCTAACCTGTATGATGTCATGTCAAACCTCTAACCTGTATGATGTCATGTCAAACCTCTAATCTGTATGATGTCATGTCAAACCTCTAACCTGTATGATGTCATGTCAAACCTCTAACCTGTATGATGTCATGTCAAACCCCTAACCTGTATGATTTCATGTCAAACCTCTAACCTGTATGATGTCATGTCAAACCTCTAATCTGTATGATGTCATGCCAAACCTCTAATCTGTATGATGTCATGTCAAACCTCTAACCTGTATGATGTCATGTCAAACCTCTAACCTGTATGATGTCATGTCAAACATCTAATCTGAATGATGTCATGTCAAACCCCTAACCTGTTTGATGTCATGTCAAACCTCTAATCTGTATGATGTCATGTCAAACTTCTAATCTGTATGATGTCATGTCAAACCTTTATCCTGTATGACGTCATGTCAAACCTCTAATCTGTATGATGTCATGTCAAACCTCTAACTTGTATGATGTCATGTCAAACCTTCTAATCTGTATGATGACATGTCAGACCTCTAATCTGTATGATGTCATGTCAAACCTCTAATCTGTATGATGTCATGTCAAACCCCTAACCTGTATGATTTCATGTCAAACCTCTAACCTGTATGATGTCATGTCAAACCTCTAATCTGTATGATGTCATGTCAAACGTCTAACCTGTATGATGTCATGTCAAACCTCTAATCTGTATGATGTCATGTCAAACCCCTAATCTGTATGATTTCATGTCAAACCTCTAACCTGTATGGTGTCATGTCAAACCCCTAATCTGTATGATGTCATGTCAAACCTCTAACCTGTATGATGTCATGTCAAACCTCTAATCTGTATGATGTCATGTCAAACCTCTAACCTGTATGATGTCATGTCAAACCTCTAATCTGTATGATGTCATGTCAAACCTCTAACCTGTATGATGTCATGTCAAACCTCTAACCTGTATGATGTCATGTCAAACATCTAATCTGTATGATGTCATGTCAAACCCCTAACCTGTTTGATGTCATGTCAAACCTCTAATCTGTATGATGTCATGTCAAACTTCTAATCTGTATGATGTCATGTCAAACCCCTAACCTGTATGATTTCATGTCAAACCTCTAACCAGTATGATGTCATGTCAAACCTCTAACCTGTATGATGTCATGTCAAACCTCTAATCTGTATGATGTCATGTCAAATGTCTAACCTGTATGATGTCATGTCAAACCTCTAATCTGTATGATGTCCTGTCAAACCTCTAATCTGTATGATGTCATGTCAAACGTCTAACCTGTATGATGTCATGTCAAACCTCTAACCTGTATGATGTCATGTCAAACGTCTAACCTGTATGATGTCATGTCAAACCTCTAATCTGTATGATGTCATGTCAAACCTCTAATCTGTATGATGTCATGTCAAACTTCTAATCTGTATGATGTCATGTCAAACCTCTAATCTGTATGATGTCATGTCAAACCTCTAACCTGTATGATGTCATGTCAAACCCCTAACCTGTATGATGTCATGTCAAACCCCTAATCTGTATAATGTCATGTCAAACCTCTAATCTGTATGATGTCATGTCAAACCTCTAACCTGTATGATGTCATGTCAAACCTCTAACCTGTATGATGTCATGTCAAACCTCTAACCTGTATGATGTCATGTCAAACCTCTAATCTGTATGATGTCATGTCCAACCTCTAATCTGTATTACAAATCTTGTCAAACCCCTAATCTTTATGACCTCAACTCACATTTAAACATCTACATGCAGTATATATATATAATAAAGGGTATGAGATATGTATTTTTCAATATCACACACTGTATCAACCCTCACAAGTATAATCCCTTGAGGAATACTCTGAGGTTATATTGCTGTCTCAGGGTTGATATGGATGTGATATTGAAAAAGCCATATGATATTTTCCATGTTTAACAGTGAGTTAATACACCATATCCTTATTCTTTCTTTTCCATTATTATGTTTCCTAAGAATTTAGCAAAGTGGTTGCTTTTACTTAGGCAATATCTAAGGAATGGTGTACTGACCTAAGAAGTCTCTAAACTCATTAGCTCCAAATGAAGCTTATGTAAGTAGAAGCCATATTTATAATTATGTGTATCAGTCAGGGGGAATTTGAAAGCATAAAAATATAGTAAATGCCAAAACACATAATTAATTGCGCCTGGTGATGTTTCATAGCCAGACCCGTTTCGGTCCACAAGGGACCTTCATCAGAGGCAGGCAGAATGGTGATGTAATGTTTACACCCTATTTATATAGATATGGTAACCATAGTAACTTGCAGATCAACGTGATCAGGTGGTTCAGTAAACCGACATTCAGAGATAACCGTCAGTTCAGTTAGCGGCAGTTCAGATATCCGACCGATAATGTATCTGATTGATAACTAAACAAGTTCAATGATCCTGTCAGTAAAAAATCCCAAAAGCGCCCAAGCTACCTGGTTCAAATTAAATGAATGATATCACCTATATTTTCATGATTTTTATAAACAATGACAATCAAACTGCAGTAATTAACATAGGCGGATCCAGGGGGGCCCGGGCCCCTGGGCCCCCCCTTTCGTGGGAAAAATTTGGTTGATTATATAGGGAATCACTGAAGCATGACTGGAGCGGGGCCCCCTTAGGTCAGTCAGCGGGACCCCCCTTAGGAAAAGTTCTGGATCCGCCACTGATTAACACACTAACAAACCTAAAAAAAAAAAGTTTCTTTTCTTAAAAGATCTTTTTTGAAAAGTTGACATTATTTTTTTTTATTTACTTTAGAATTTGTATTCTTAAGTTTTAAAATTTTGAAAAAACATATTTGATAATCAATTGATTTGCAAAATTGCTGAAATAATTTCATAGCAAATTGACTTACTAGTTCTTCTCATGATTCAAATATATCCAGGCAAATAGTTACAATGTCAGAACTTCTGTGATTACTGAATTAAATAGCTATTTTTAAAGGTATCCAGGTAAAAAGATGATTGAAAGGTACCTAAAGTTTTTCTAAAACAAGATTTGGGATAATATCAAATTTGCATATGGAATACATTTTATAGATAAAATTTAATATTGATATTTTAAATGGGAAATGACAATTTTTAAGTTTCATTCAAAACTGTTTTTTTTTTTTCATCCAATTTTCATTCAATTTTCATCCATTTTCCCCTCCTTTTTGTACCTTGTTGTGTTAACCAAGGTTTTTAAAAATAGATTAATAGAAAATGACTGTCTTTTTAAATTAATTTTCCCTTTAAATTTCATTGATTGTTGTGTTAACCATTTTTAGGCTATTGTATACATATTTTTTGTTGAAAATATATTGGCCTACAATGAAATCTTTAACAAAATTTTACCACTGGTTTACATGGATAATAGCTGTTTTCATTTATGCATTCATTATCTTAAAATTTTATGTCTTTTTTTTATCTTAAAAATAATGATGTTTGGTTGCTGTCTCATTGACATTTACTCTCCTTTTATATTATACTTGCAAAGTTCCTGGAATATTGGAGTATATTTTGTTCTCTTTTACTACAAATGTGACTTTAGTCATATGGCAACAGTCATAAGAATGAGACTTTTTTTCTGCTGTTTCTGGCATTGGCATCATCAGCAGTTGTTAATAATAGTGAATAAGTTACACTGACAAGACAAACTTAGGATCATATATATTTATAAGATTTTTAGTTCATGAGTTGTCGTGCTTGGAGCTCATTATTCACCTTGTTTTAAATAGGTGAATAAGCAATGTAAAAGCTATTTTTCATTGCTCCTAACTGAAAGTTGAGAACATATAGTTTTACCCCTGTCTGCCTGTCTGTTCGTTCATCCTTCTGTCAATTTGAATGCTGGCGGTTTGTACATATATATATTGAAGGTGTGCATGTGGTGAAATTTTATTAGTATTTGCTCTTTTTGGAGATAGTTGAACTTTGTCATTTCTGCAGTATATACTTGCTTAAGAGGTATATACCATACCCGAATAACTCATCCTATAATGAAACAAAGACATAAGTGCTCCCATGCTCAACTTTGTGTATTTTAAAGTTACTCTTTGCATTAAGTATTTGCGTGGGCATAACTTGTGTCTCATAGCTTAGTTATCTCAAAGAAAGTCCTACACTGACTTTGATATATTATAGTTACTTCAGAATGGTACTTTTGATGTTGTGAATGTCATACCATCTACTATTAATTACTTTCAGAAAGTACGTACTGAGACAGATGCAGATTAAATGGGGGTGGGGGTGTCTGTGTCTCCCCCTTTTTGTGGGGGAAAAATGATTGATTATATAGGGAATAACTGAGGCATGACTGGACCCTCTTTTGTAGTCAGTTGACCTCCCCTTATGAAAACTTCTGGATCAGCCACTGTGAGGATACACTTATTGTCTATACAACTGAGTAATTTCCCCAGGTGTTATCTAGGAATAGCTCACGTGCTTGATAATACTTAGAATCCAAGGCTAATAGATAAAAACTGACATGGTAAATAAGTACATTGTACCACCAATGCTTTTGAAATATTTTTTTTTGTATTGCAGAAATGTAATGGAAGATTTAAACCAATGGAGTGAAGATATATACATTGCTAGTCAGGTGATAGGTGCTGAACATTTTAAGGTTTCTGTTGGCAACTGTCTGAAGATCATAGGTCATAGGGTTATTTACATGGCAACAGATAACGAGAAATTCAATCTATCTGCATTTTTGTAAGTTAACCTTTTTACTGTTTCTTTATCAATGAAAAATAATAAAATTTTCTATTCTTTTAACAGCATGTATCGAGAATCCATTTCTAAAATATATTTCAGTGTTTAACATTATGTTTACAACTTGTTTACTTACTGTGGATTCATTAATTTTCGTTGGATACCAATTTTCGTGGGTTTCGTGGTTACAGGTAAACCACGAAATTCAATGTTCCACGAATGACAAATTTGCTATGGGCTTATAGGAAGACTGCATCAAAACCACGAAATTAAATATCCACGAACATCCAAGTTTTCCCTTATCCACGAAAATTGGTACCCACGAAAATAAATGAATCCACAGTACATATTCTACGTACATCTTCACTTGGAGTTTCTCTTCTCATCAGAAGAGTTATAGTAAATGTATCAAAAATTTCTGCTAGAGATTATCATTTTTTGGACTGTGCATGTTCTTTATGGATAGTCAGAGTCTTTGCAAATCAATGAAGTTGTTGTTAGGTAGTTAGTTTAGTGGGTATAAGAAGACCTTAAAAAAATCACTGGACAGACTAATCTTTGTTCATTACACTTGTATTTGCAGATTATGATAAAACTTCTCCTCCACTAAATCCTAAAAGCTAAAGATACAGGTTAAGCTATGGCTTTAGCCCATAGCTCCTGCCTTTTAAAGTCATAGCTAAACCTGTATCTCTAGACTAGTCTAGAAAATTACAATTGTTTGGTAGGCAAGGTAAATCTTAATTTTCCTTGCTTTTATTTTATTTGTATTTTTCAGATTAATAAGATCAGCATTGAACCTGATTAAAGATGAAGACAGTGATATCAGAATCATGGTTGTCAGTTTTATAGTATCTTTGGAGTGGAAAACTAAAGCTGTTCAATTGACAACTAAACTGGTTTATGTATTAGGAACATGATTGTAGGCTATATTGTAACATAAAAGTGGCAAACTTTTAATTATATTGCTTCCTGGTCCACTCTAGGGAGCTACATATATGGTTAATACATGGACCCTATTCCTAATTTTGTCTTGTTTGGCCCAATTTTTAGCTCACCTGACCTAAAAGGTCAAGTGAGCTTTTCTCATCACTTAGCGTCCGTCATCTGTCGTCCGGCGTCCTGCGTCTGTCGTTTGTTAACTTTTACAAAAATCTTCTCCTCTGAAACTACTGGGCCAAATTTAACCAAACTTGGCCACAATCATCCTTTGGGTATTTAGTTTAAAAAATGTGTCTGATGACCTGGCCATCAAACCAAGATGGCCACCATGGCTAAAAATAGAACACAGGGGTAAAATGTATATTTTGGCTTATATCTTTAAAACCAAAGCATTTAGAGCAAATCTGACATGGGGTTAAATTGTTTATCAGGTCTATCTGCCCTGAAATTTTCAGACGAATCGGACAACCTATTGTTGGGTTGCTGCCCCTGAATTGGTAATTTTAAGGAAATTTTGCAGTTTTTGGTTATTATCTTGAATACTATTATAGATAGAGATAAACTGTAAACAGCAATAATGTTCAGCAAAGTAAGACCTACAAATAAGTCGACATGACCAAAATTATCAGTCAACCCCTTAAGGAGTTATTGCCCTTTATAGTCAATTTTAACAACTTTTTCATCATTTTTTGTAACTTGTACAAAAATCTTCCTCTCTGAAACTAATGGACCAAATTTAAACTAACTTGGCCACAATCATAATTGTGGTATATAGTTTAAAAATGTGTCCGATGACCCCACCTACCAAACAAAATGGCTGACATGACTAAAATTAGAACATAGTTGTAAAATGCAGTTTTGGCTTTATATCTTTGAAATTAAGACATTTAGGGCAAATCTTTCAAGTTTTTAATGTCCATCAGAATAAGATCTATCCCCTCACAAATTTTCAGATGAATCCTACAACCCGTTGTTGGGTTGCTGCCCTAAAATTGGTAATTTTAAGGAAATTTTGCAGTTTTTGGTTATTATCTTGAATACTATTATAGATAGAGATAAACTGTAAACAGCAATAATGTTCAGCAAAGTAAGATCTACAAATAAATCAACATGACCAAAATTGTCAGAGAACCCCTTAAGGAGTTATTGTCCTTTATAGTCAATATTGAACAACTTTTCGTCATTTTTGTAACTTGTACAAAAATCTTCTTTTCTAAAACTATGGGCATAACAGGTGAGCGACACAGGCTCTTGAGAGCCTCTAGTTCAAAATTCTGAATCCACAACTATTAAGTACAGGTATCATAACCTATCAAATATTACATTGTCAAAATTGATTGAGTTTAATTTTTACTTTTTAAATATCTTTGGTTGTTTTTTGAGAGTAAATAACCTCTGTTTTAATAACCAATTGTCCTGTTCCAAAAAATGTGTCGACAATAAAGACAACAACACTCAAGTTTTTACCGCAAAGTATCTGTTTATATGGTGGACATGTTTCACCTATAGATAAGCGTCATCAGGACCTTTTCATATTTTTCAAGATAATTGTGAATACCTAGGGGTATCCACTCGTTTTTATCCTACCGCACAATCACCACTTCAGGTGTTGATTCACTTACATTTTTACAGTGTTCCTAAAAATAAGTAAATGAGTGATAAACATGATAAAGGTATAAAAGAAACATATAGTATGGCTTCTCAGTAATTTATTTTGGCCAAAGTTGTTTAGAAAATTCATTTATTCAGTTAATGAATGTGCCAACACCTAAAAAAGAGGCAAACAACAAGACAACAAGATCATGTATAAACTTTATTGTCACATTCAAAACTTAGACATAGAATTAAGGGAATTTTAATTATAGGTTGATAAATTTGTACTATATATATTTTTTTCTTTTTAGTACCAAAGTATACAGTTTAACACAGGGTGTAAGGTAGGTTATAGTCCTTATGAGATGAAATACAAATCTTGCATTTTATCAAATTAAACCTGAAGACAGTGTCATTGCTAAAAAACGTTCAAAAAATCTACTTCTGGAACAAGTGTAAAACAATGTCTCATTCATAGAAGGTGTAACACATCAAATAAAGCTGGCAGAAGTTTAATTGAAAAAAAAATGAAATGAGACAAGTTTTCTAAGGAGCAGGTCAAATCTAAAATATATCTGGTAGAACTTTTCTCCACAGTGTCTGCCCATTATTGACTATGCAACTGCTAGCACTGTACAAATCATATATGGATATCTAAGGGATGGACAGTGTGCAGGAAACCAGAGTTAAAGGGGGTGCTGGGGATGAGGGGGAGTAAAAATAAGGTTATTCTGAGAATAAATTTAAATAGATTTTCATCTGGGAATAGGGCATGTAGGGGGAGGGAATAGGGAATCTGGAACACCCTGTCCAACCCTTCATATCTATTTAATAGAAAAACTATGAAAAAATATGAACATTCTATTTACAGATGCTGTATGACTTGATCATGTAATTTGTGGACATCACAACACATGATCCAAAGTCTGTTTACAATGCTTTATAAAACTGGCGATATACAATCGTGTATAGAAAGATAACATCAGAGGTAGGGACCAAGATTTGAATATATAGATTCTACCACAACATAAAGTTAAATATAAAAAAATATAAACTTGCAGTAGTTATATTTCAAATTTTTAACATAGATTTGCCTTGTGTTATATATTTCAGTCAGGGCGGATTTAGCCATTTTAAAAAGGGGGGTTCCCAACCCAGAGTAAAGGGGGGTTCCAAGAATATGCTCCCATTCAAATTTTGGTTCCAACCCCGGAACCCCCCCTGGATCCGCCACTGTTTCAGTCAAACTGCAATTTGCTGAACTAACAAGTCTGCAGATAGCAAACTTTTAATACATTTTTATACGACCCCAAAAAAATTTTGGGATCGTATAATGGTATGATGTCGTTGTCTGTGTCGTCGTCGTCCGAAGACACTTTGGTTTCCGGATAATAACTTTAGTTTAAGTGAATAGATCTTCATGAAATTTTTTCAGAAGGTTCAATACCACGAAAGGAAGGTTGGGATTGATTTTGGGGATGATGGTCCCAACCGATTAGGAATTAGGGGCCCAAAAGGGGCCCAAAACAAGCATTTACTAGTTTCAGGATAATAACTTGTGTAGAAGTATTTCAATTGCTCACAATGTTAAAAACCACAATTAGAAGGTTTGGATTCATTTTAGGGGTTATGGGGCCAAAGTTTAGGAATTAAGGGCCAAAAAGGGGTCAAAACAAGCATTTTTCTAGTTTCAAGACAATAACTTGTGTGTAATTGTATGGATCTCTCTGAAATTGAACCATAATGTACCATATAACAAAGGGGAGGCTGGGATTAAGTTTTGGGTTAATTGCCCAAAATATGTAGGAATAAGGGGCCAAAAAAGGGCCAAAAAGAAGCATGTTTCTAGTTTCCAAACAATCATGACAATAACTTGTGTTTAAGTGTATGGATTTAACTAAAATTGTACTACAAGGTTCAATACTGCAATGGAAAGCATGGGGTTGAGTTTAAGGGTTATTACTCCAAGGGGGTTTCAAAAAGTTGGGGGATTTGTTTGTTAACCATTTTTTGTAGGGCTTCCTTTTTTTCAAAATTTTTCAAATTTCGAATTTTGAAAAGTTTCAAGAAGAAATCTTCAGTTGCACAGTATTGTGCAATAGATTTGTTAGATCTTTGACCACATTAATTTTGTGACAAAAACCTATATTATGTCAAAAATTTGATCACAATCCAAATTCAGACAGAATCAAGCTTGAATATTGTGACCAAATTTGCCCCAACTGTTCAGGGTTCAACCACTGGGGTCGTATAAAGCTGCGCCCTGCTGAGCACCTGGTTAACATACAAGATTGTTACATTATTATCATGCACAAAAGATAGCTCACTTTAATTAATTTAACAAACCTTTTTTTATGTTTGGTGTATTTTATTTAAGAAATGACTGTAATATTTATTTTAAATCTTTTTTACAGACAATATTATATTGGAGAAAGTGGCAGGACTTATACTAGCAGCTTATGTCAACGAAAAAAGATTTGGGAAAACCTCAGAAATAGTATACATAATACTTTAAAGGTGAGATTAAAATGAAAATGCATATTTGAAATCATGGTCTAATAAACATTTGCTGTTTAACTTCAACAAATGAGAATCCTGTAGATGCATTATTAGCGAGGTACCAATTTTTCTTTGGTTTTGTGGTTTAATATAGGGAAACCCCAAATTTAAATGATTATTAAACAAATTATAAGTTGTCTATACAAAATCTTGCAAAACCATGAAATCAAATATCCAAATTCATTATAACTGGTACCCACAAAAGTAAATGAATCCACGGTCAGGAAATAACAAACACACATTGATGAAAACACTGTACAGAATAATAAAGATTGAGCATCACAAACCCCACTAAGAAGGGGGGATAATCAGGTGCCCTTGAAAATTGACAAGTTCCTGCTTCACTCGACACTTGTCCTGTTACTCATGTTAACTTTGTTGGTAATATATTACTGATGAAAAGCTTAAAACTGTATAGATATATCAAAATAACCTTTCATTTAAAATATAATTTATTGCTTGTCAGAAGCATTTATTTTGTTCCACACTTGTCCTGAATATGGATACACTTGCCATCGCATGTTTTGAAAATTTCAAAATCCAATCAAAACAACTTGATGATTGTAAATGTTTATGTTTGCCGTAACCACAATACATGCGATATAATTTTATTTATGTTTTGCTAATGTTCTCCACATTTGTGTTTTGTAGAGGGAAGTCTTTCTATTATCCGTCAGGAATATGATGTCTGCCTTAATATCAGGAACACTCTAGTCAACATATCATTTTAAAATAAATATAATAAACAACTTTAGAATTATTGCTTTTGTAAGCCTTGTGTCCTTATAGCCTTCTCACAGCCATTCGTTGTAAATTTATATCTTAACCAGATGCTCCGCAGGGTGCAGCTTTATACGACCGCAGAGGTCGAACCCTAAAAGGTTGGGGCAAGTAGGGACACAACATCAAGCTGGATACAGCTCTGAATTTTGATTGTGATTAATAGTTGACACAGCATAGGTTTCTGACACAGAATGAATGTGGTCTAATAAACTTAAAATATTTTTTTTTGCCTTTGAGCACTTCACTATGCTGTTGAATATTAATCCTCTCAAAAAAAAATATTTGAAGAAATTTTATTTTTAATTTCTGAAATCTGAAATGAGAAAAATTGACCCCCCCCCCCCCCAATTTTTTTTTCGCCTCCCCCTTTCCCTTATTCCAAAAATGATCTCAATTCAAATTTCTAATGGAGTTTGCAACAATAACTACTCATTTAAATACATCATATAGTATTAAAATATAAAATGTCATACAGTCATGGTTAAAATTAATATTAATTAATAGTAACTTCAAAAAAAATAAATGGGGAATGTGTCCAAAGGAACACAGATGATGCCCCTGCTAGCAAACAACGTTATAAAGGGAGGCGAGGACTTTAAAATTTATAATTTAACTATCGAGATTGGATAAATCCGATAATCCACGAGTAACTATGTAAGA
Source organism: Mytilus galloprovincialis (assembly GCA_037788925.1). Lineage (NCBI taxonomy): Eukaryota > Metazoa > Mollusca > Bivalvia > Mytilida > Mytilidae > Mytilus > Mytilus galloprovincialis. The sequence continues at coordinate 7,393,757 of CM075334.1, read as the reverse complement.
ATCTGTTTCTCTAATGATCAAAAAATGAATTTTCTTTTTTTTTGTTTAACGAAAATCCCCTTCGAGTGCCTTTCACATTCCACGAAGTTGTCAATTTCATTAATACCTGTTAGCATATTTTGATTCATCCAGTTAGCTAAAAAGGTTATGACCCTTAAAATCATCCAATGATCTTTTGATATCATCGGCAACCACACGTTGATTAAATTTTTTTTATACAATGGGTTCGGAAAGGGATAAATTTCCATAGAATTAGAGAAAAAGTGAATATTGCATTGTATTGTATATAGCAATGATTTAAGTTGATTCAATTATTATTCTGGACAAAGAAAGATAACTCCAATTCCAATTTATTGACTTGAAACTACAAAAATGCTTGTTTTTGGCCCCTTTTTGGCCCTTTTTTTCTAGACTGTTTGCCCCATAACCCTTAAAATATATCCCAACCTTCTACTTATGGTATTAAACATTGTGGTACAATTTCAGAACAATTGAAATACTTAAAAACAAAACCTATCCCAGAGTCCCAATAAAAGTCCTACCCCCTCATCACTGAGGAGGGGTAGGAGTGGGTGTCATCCTAAATTCATAAAAAAAAAACAACCAAAAAAACCAACAAAACTGCTGAATCCGAAATTCTCCTATTCAACAACTATTCATTCAAGATCAAAGGACTATGATGTTAAAAATTACAGGTCAATTTCAATACATGATTTCTTACATCAACATTAGTGATTGATGGAACCATACTGATGAAATTGTCTCCCAATGTTCTAGTGAAGAGCAATACAAGCTGTGCTTGTAACAATAACATGAATAATATCTAGCAAGAATTTTGAATCTACAAAAAAGAGGTTGAAGATACCATGGAATCAAAGTATTGCCTTCGTAAAATACCATTACCTACAAACAAGGTGTTTCAATTGATATTTTATAGCGTGTCTTCTTAGGTTGTAATGTTACACTACTGTTTCAGGTTAGTGTGAAGGTTAGTGTCTGTTAAAACGTTGAAACCCACTGCATTTGTATGCACCCGTTCTAAGTCGGGAGCTTGATGTTCAGTGGTTGTTGTTTGTTGCAAAAAATGGTGCAAAATATTTTCTGTTTTTTTTTTTTTATAGATTAGACTTGGTTTTTCTGTTTGAATTGTTTCACCCTAGCCATTTTGGGGCCTTTCATAGCTTGTTGTTCAGTGTGAACCAAGGCTCCGTGTTGAAGACTGTTCTTTGACCTATAATTGTTTACTTTTTACACATTGTGACTTAAATGGAGAGTTGTCTCATTGGCACTCATACCACATCTTATTTCCATGAACTCAGTTACTTGGGAAAGGTAATCAGTTTCAGCTCTAGATCGTCATGTTTGCGCAAGTACAAATCTTGTGATAAGTCTCATACAAAGAAGTCACAATTGAGAAAGAAGACTGAACGGTGGGTATTACAATTGATGTTTATCTATGACACAGGTATTTGATAATGGTTAACCAACTGGTGATGTTCTCCACAAGACTCTCGAAGGGATGACTCAATTTTACCCCTTGAAATTCCTTCAATACCTTTCGTGTAAGTAGCAACCCTCTATCAAGGAAATCATGATAAAATACACAAGCTCTTAAATATCAAATCAACTGGGAGATATATACTCCATATGCAGGTCCTGTTGTAATGTTACTACATAGTAATAAAAAGTTTACAACCGGGAAGCTGACATAATCCCTTTAATCCTTAATTTTGTTCTCAAATACCTTTATTGTTAGTTTCTAGAAGTAAGTCATGATATGAAATCACAGTATCCTGTATTTTAAGTTGAATAGGATACATTTAAGATGTATTTAACATAGTCATAAGCTTTGAAATTATACCAATATGACCTCCTTTTCTACCAAAAAAACATGAATGTGTATGAGCTTTAATAACAAATGTATCTGGTGGACATCTATTGAATTACAAGTGGGGGTATGCTAAGCAAGACAAGGCATGCTTTCTTCTTATATTCAATTTGTAACTCTGCATTATGATCTGTTGGTCTTAATCTCCTAATTTGACAATAAAAACTACATATCTTCAGGCATTACCAAACCACAATATAGACACATTTAAGAAATGATGGACTTGTACAACACTAAATGCCCAGAGACTTATTGGTGCTACATAATTAAAAATGAACAATACATAAATGTAAAATAGAAATTTATGAAATAAATAATAAATTGCTGTAATGAGATCTATCCTCCATTTTCTTGTCAAGTTGGTTGTGTAAACATTTTTTTATAAGCAGTCCTTAGTTCTTGTTCTTGTTTAGCTATTCCTTCTTTACATAACGTCAAATATTTCCTTGTTAATGTATCTGTAAAAAAAATATAAATTCATATTTACAAACAGTCGTTATTGTTTATCTGAAAATTATAATAAAAATAGATTTTAAAAAAAATCAGCTAATGTGGTCATCATCTAACATGGTAAAAAAGGTTATTTTAAGTTTTGACTCTATGTTAAGTTTGTGAGTTAAAAGGCTGAGTTTACACATTAACAAACTCTGTAAAAAACTTATGACATATAGTTCAAATAAAATGCATTAATCAAATTGCTTGTTAGCACTGAGGGTAAAGATTGTTTTAATTTATCAATGAGAAATCAATTAAATATTGCATTGTATATAAAGCATTGGTTGTAGTTAATTCAACTGCAATTCTAGAAAAAGGGAGATAATTTCAATTTTTCTAGATGACTTTCACAATGACATCAAGAAATTTTTAGAACAGATATTAGATTCCTGCACCTTGCAAAAGGTATGTTATTATCTTGATAAGTATAACATCCTTTTATGACTTGAATATCTGAGTGGTTTTTTTTTCATTGATAAATTTCTGGATCATTAAAAGTAGTGATAAGCCTTGGAAGATTTAGATATCAAGTCAATCCCATAGGCTTTTGATTACATTTCATGCAATCTTTACCCAAGCACTATGCCCAGTTGAAAAAAAGACTTCAGTTTTTCCGAGTAAGATTTTCACCTACATGTACATCTATCTGTAATGCTTTACAAAATAATATATACATTGCTTATTGTGTTAAACTTACATATGTCATGTATGTATGTGATATTTTAAGCCTTAGCCCCCATTCTGGTTGGCAGATCAATAGACATGAAGAAGACATATCTTACACTAGAAAAGGATGATTGAGCTCAGGATTAATGGTTCAATTTTTGGTCCAGTACTTCGAGAAGATTTTTGTTAAAGAAGATGGAATTGAAAGCAATAGCTCATGATGGTCCTTTGTGCCAGTTTAGCAAACAATAGCTTTCTACCAAATAAGACCAGTACCACTTTTATAATTTTGAAATGCCTTTCAGTAAAATATATTAACCCTTTCCTCCATGGAATTTTTTTTTTTACATACTTGATTCACATAGGATTTTTTCAATGAAAAATAATCATCAGGTTTAAAGTATTAATGCATTGCGAAAACAAATTTTTCATCAATGAAATTCCAGTCAGATGTTCTCATGAATATCCTTTTTATATTAGATACATTTTTTTTAAGTCTGATGAAGTTTTTTCCTAGGTAATATGTTTCAACTGAGGCACTACACAGGTGTCGAAAGGCGTCATTATGGAGTCAAGGGGGTGGCGTCAAAAGGCGTCATTATGGAGGAAAGGGTGAATAGTTTGACATGAGCATTGTGATCTCAATACTACAAATTCTCATTTCAATGACTAATTGATACAAATAATCAACATACCATTTTGTTTTGATTGCTGTAAATATTCTAAAGCTTCTTCATAATTCTTCAAATGATAACAAGCCACACCTTTCCTATACAAAGCTTTCACATTTCCCTTGGAGGCCTCTAATACATTGTTACAATGTTCTACTATCTTCTCATAGTTTGGTTCATCTTGTTGTAACATGCAAGCTGAAAAATATGCATTTTATTGAGTTAGAATAAAGGTTAAATAATCTGCATTTCGAACCACTACTCTAATGCTCAATACTAGTAAAATTTTATTGGAACTATTAAGTATTTGCAAAACTAAAAATATTGGAAAATTGGTCTGCAGACTAGTACTAGTTTGATGGATTGAGTGCCAGTCTTTTCAGCAATCCATCATGATGTATATTTACAAAGTTAAAATTATCATTTTATTGATTTGTCCTGTGATATTTTGACCTGTTATTCAATTGTTGTTGGTAAATACATGTATCTGCTGTATTTGTTTTTAGTTTATATTAGACAGTAGGGTATGATTGAACAGAATTGTACCACATTTTGTCATGCCTGGATCTTACATGTAGATTGTAAGATTATACAGTTTTGCAATGTTTTGTGATGGGAAAGGTGTTGCATAAACATGATAAATGAAATCTCTTCTTTTTGGGGAAAGACGGCTTCAAGACGTCAATTCCCTAATGGGGTTGGCCAGAGTATCATTCCCTCACGTCAATCATTTTGTTTTGATAGTTTGGAAACCCCCTCAAAATGTCATACTGAAATTGATGACAAGGAGAACAGATTGACTTTAAATACATTTTTTACACATTTGCCTTCTGTTTCTCGTGAAATTATCGTAAATTGAGCTTTCCCTTACACTACATACGTTTCTTTTAATTAAATTTTGAAATAACTATTTGTATACAGTATATTATACAGAATTTCTAGAAATCCCAATAATTTATCCAATCTCATTAAATGTTCAGCAAATATATTCAATATCTGATTTTGAATTATTTTCCTTTCAAAGAGAGCATGCATAGATGTAACAGAAGGGTCTAGATACATGTAATGAACCAGTCAGTTGTATCACAAAGAACCTCAACAACATGGTGGAATTAAAATATCAATCTTTAGGGCCGAGGATTTTTGTTAAATCAACATTAAATTTAGGACTCAGAGTATGAGATTTCCTGCAAATTTGTTACTAGATTATACATAAATTAGCATATGATTTCCTGTGAATTTATAAATCTGACTGCCAAAAAACTATGCTGGCACGCTTCATGATAAACTGAAATTTTCATTCCCTGCATAAGCAAACCTTTAGGAGCTCATCCATAAGCACCTGCCTCACACTATATTACATACTAAGGTTTGGGTTTTTTAATTGTTGAAAGGCAGTACATTTTTTGTACATTGACAAGAATAATTTAGCATCAAGAAGCGACAAGAAAACCAAGTACAGGTTAGCAATGGTACAAGATAACTATAATTAGTGCGGAATTTGTCCCATAGACAACCATACCACATCCTCATTCTTACATGTACAAAAAATGTATATTTAAAACATTGTACATGCATGAAGCCTAAACCCCAAACCAAATTGGAAATTAAGTATTTCAGTGTCAATCAACTGCCAGATTACAGTCTAGGCAATGCATAATTAGAAATTCACCTGCTAAATTATTATAACAATCTGCCTTTAATGCATTTGTTATATCTTTAACTTCTGTTGGAATATCTGTACTATCTGCCGACAAACCCATTAGGTTTCCTATATTCCTATTTTGACCCACAGCTTTTAGTTGAATTATTGCTCTGTGATATTTGCCAATGGCAACTTTATAATTTTTTGCTTTATATTGTTCATTGCCTTCCTTTTTAAATCGTTCTGCTGTTTCAATTTTTTCCTTGTCGCTGATGAGTTTAGGTTTTTCAGAACTTTCCATTTTTCACGTGTGGAAGTAAACAGGTAAACAACAATCTTGTTTTTGGTTGTCGTCATCTAAAACTTTTGTGAATAAGGAAATCAAAGTATATAATATTTTGATACAACTATTTTAGAATTAAGGGAGTAAGTTCAATTTATTTTATCAATATGAATATCATTATTTATTGTTTCACTATAACGACAGACAAATACGTCATATTACCGCAAAGATAAATAATATAAAAAGGACAACGATGTACCAACTGATAGGACCGAAAGACACAACGCAAAACTTGATGTTAATTAATTGTATGCTAAGTATTTATTTTGCTTAATATTGATTATATATTATTAAATAATTTAATTTTGAATAATATTCAAATTCAAATATTTTATTGGACAAAGCACATATGATACAATGCGTATTCCAAGATACAAACACATTAAACATGACAATTTATGCAAATACAACATAAAGAAACATTTCAAGTACTAATTATATATATAATATCACAATATTACACATTATTATACTTATGGTAGACCAACTGACATTAGATTTTTATTACGAAGTTCAAAAGCTTGACTTAAATAATTACATATTTGTCTGGTGTCAACCAGATTTACTGGGTTAAGTAAATAAATCATTGATTTAATATCATCATCATTATCAAGGTTATTGAAAATATCAAACTTCTCTCGAAGGTCTTTATATAGAGGACAATATAAAAGAAAATGAACTTCATCTTCCACTTTATCTTTACAAAGTTTGCAGTATCTTTCACTTGCTAAAATTTTTTGTTTGCTATACCTCCCAGTTTCAATTGCAAGTGAATGTGCACTTATTCTAATTTTTGTAAGCAGTGATCTATCATATTTCTTAATATCAAATCTTAAGTAAGCTTTTAAGTCAAAAGATGAGCACATTTTACTATAAAATCTTAGTTTACCTGTGTTATTAGATTTGATATGCTCAAGTTGACCCAAAATCCTGCATTTATAAAAGTTTTTGAGTGAGTCCTCAAACACATTATGTGATATTTGAAGTGAATCAAAGTTGATCAACTTTTTTAGTTTATGTAATGATTGAACCCAGCAAGAGCTCTTTTGTGTATACAATTTTTTATCTTCAATGAATGCAGATTTTAATAAATCAAATTTTGGGTTGTTTCCAACTTCAATGTCAGTTAATCTAGCATAGTATTTAAACATTAGTTTATATGATATAAAACACACTGGATATAGCTCAAGTTCTGTACGTAAAGCTAAATTGGAAGCCTTACCATGAACACCAAGAATATTTTTCATAATCATATTCTGGACCTTTTCAAATGGCAGTTTATCAGCAGTGTCAAGATTTATATTAAAATCTGAGATCCAAATTTCAGATCCATAAGTCATAATTGGTGAAATTAATGAGTTGAAAAGTCTTACCCATTTTTCCACTGCAATACTATTAGAATATGGTGATTTTGATTTCAAGGCGAAATATGCCTTACGTGCTTTATCAGCAAGATTTTCAGCTGCTATATAGATAATTTTGATAAATTGTTTTTTTGTCTTTCGTATCTGTCAATTATGCAGTATGTTGCTCCATTAGTTAAAAAGTCATGGTCACTGAGGAGGGATGACTCAACAACTCATGCTAGATGCATGCATATACATATAATGTTTTGTTCTTTATTGTTTTTTTATGATGTATTGTATTATTTTGTTGAGTTATGTATGCCTTCAACCAGTGGGATATAAATGTGTTTTATTCAATAAACTACAAAACATACACTGTCACTGTGTTATAGTAGTCTCAGATCACACCGAGAAAAAGCATCACAATATGAATAGAAGGTAATCTAACTGGTAGAATTTTGAAATACAATGTGAGATAGCTCTTATAATATGCTTTCTGTATATCAAAAGAAAAAAAGGGGGTCTCCGTACGCTATATAATATAATAGAAAATAGAAAGACAATCAGTTTCTAATGGAAAGGACTATGAGATAACAAGATAACAAACAGATAGGCTACGAAACACTACAGTTTAGCAAAAAAACATTAGTCATGTAAAATTTTGTTTTAAAGTAAAAGAAAAACGCTGATTGCGGCGTTGAGACAATTATACACAAGAGTAAAACTGACGTGGATATAAGCAATTATAGGTTAGTAATGAGAAAAACCCATGTCGTATTGTCAGTATATGTTTTTTTTATGGCAATCAATATGTGACACTTTAATAAACAAAATTTATTATTATATATAAATAAAATTGAGAAAGGAAATGGTGAATATGTCAAAGCGACAACCACCCGACCATAGAGCAAACAACAGCCGAAGGCAACCAATGGGTCTTCAATGTAGCGAGAATTCCCGCACCCGTAGGTGTCCTTCAGCTGGCCCCTAAAATATGCATAATAGTACAGTGATAATGGACGTCATACTAAACTCCAAATTATACACAAGAAACTAAAATTTAAAATCATACAAGACTAACAAAGGCCAGAGGCTCCTGACTTGGGACAGGCGCAAAATTGCGGCGGGGTTAAACATGAGCTACACCGATATGAAAACGATGTGAAAACTAACGACCTAACTTATAACAATACAATTAAAACAATTCAAATATGACATTTTGAACAAACGAAAACCTAGACTGTTGGCCATAGTTCTTAACAAAGCTTGTGTTGTTTCAACACCCAATAGATACAAGAAAATGTGGTATGGGTACATGTGTACAATGAGACTGTGACAACCCTCCATTCAAGTCACAATTTGTAAAAGTAAACCATTAAAGGTCAAAGTACAGCATTAAACATTGAGCCTGAACACACACTGAACACAAAAAAAAACGGCAAGTGTAAAACCATTCAAACAGGAAAACCAAAGTCTAATCAATAAAAAACGAGAAACGAGAATTACTTATGAACCACATCAACAAACGGTAACCAGTGTACAACAAGTTCCTGACTTAAGACAGCTGCAACAGTGGTTGATCCATGGGGAACTATGGTTGGACACCCCCCTTTATCTTGGGTTGGGAACCCCCTTTTTAATATGGCTGGATCCAGTCCTGTGCAAAAAAATGCAGCGGATTTAAACATTTTACAACATAGAAAGACACACTATAAAATATCAATTGAAATGGCCGTACTCAATCAAAACACGTATTAACAAAACCAAATTAACACTGAACGAACACATATGATCTATGACACAATGTAAAATTACAATTAATAAAAAAAAAAGTCGGGGTGGGGTGGGGAGGGAGAAGTAAAACAAATTCAGAAAGACAATTATGACCTTGAACAAAATGCCATTAAATATGTTGGACTCAAATCTATGGCGGGTTCCAAATCTATGGCAGATTCCTAATCTATGGTAAATGTGACGTTACAAACGCCAAACAACTCAAATCTACAAGGCAGATTTTTGTTTTCTCCAAATCTATGGCAGATCTGGGGGAGAGAGTAACATATAACGTCAAAATTGAATAACGCCATATTACATCTTCGCCACCGCTAACGATGGCGGAACCCATAGATTTGAACACCATTCAAGATGAAATTATTTTCCTGACAAAAATTTGTCGGTGATTTAAAGGAAAATATGACCTACTTTTCCGAAGAGGGACAAGGTGTGCTGTACCGGTCAATGCCCGCGTTGTGGACAGTTGTCTCATTGGCAATCATACCACATCTTCTTTTTATATGAATAAGAGCACCGCTATTTTTAGTATCGCATATTTTTAAAAGGAGTTCTGGAAGTATTCTACGGTCTACGACTGGCAAAGTTTATTATGTGAAAGATCAAATTACCGGATACAAATTTGATTTAAATCCAAATCAAATAAAAAAGATGAATTAACGATATCGCTGAAATAAATATTATTTCAAAATTCAAACTGTACTTTATTTTTATTTGTTACCTTTTTATTATTATTTTTTTTTTTATATATAAAAATCGGTCTTCTTGTTTGTTAAAGGGCTTATTATTTGGTTTAATGAATGGATTAAGATACCATGCACAGGTTAAAAAAAATGTTTTTTTTTTTTTTTTTTTTTTTTATTTATGACGTTTTTTGGTTGACCATTATTGAATGTTTATTTCACAAATGTTTATAGACATGTTCCCGAACGTTGTCGTATATTTCCTCATTCGTAAGACAAGTCATTGGTCGAAAATGTACTGCATTGTTTTCCATTTGCAAAAAAATTGCCATAGATTAGGAAACTGCAAAACTTGCCATAGATTAAGATTCTAAAAAGTCTGCCATAGATTTGGGATGGCATGACGTCACATTTACCATAGATTAGGAATCTGCCATAGATTTGGAACCCACCATAGATTTGAGTCCTACAAATATAATAACGTAATAAACGTACACGGGTAATTAAGATAAGTTTGTTGTAAGGATTACAGCGAGTACGGAAATACTGTTTACAAAATAAATAAATGTGTTTTTCCAGAGACATACATATATGTGCGAGTGTATATATATGTCTCTGGTTTTTCATTGTATACGAGAGAAAAAAAATGTATTTTCATACTAAATACTTAAAATATCACATTGGGCAAATATTAAAACTAGGAAAACGAGATATACTGACACAAATTTAGTAAACATTAAATGACAAAAATACATTACAAATTGCCGAATCAACACGAAAGTATGTTTGTCACAAATAAAAAAAAAACTAAAATCAACTAATGCAGTTGCGCCATACATTCTTTCATCTTTGGAGAGCATATTTTTTTCAAATACATTTTTGATTCTTTTAACATTCTTTAAACGTAATTTGTTTCAAGATGCAAGTAAAATAATTAATTGTTTCTTGTTGCTGGTATTGTTTTTTTTTTAAAAAGAAAATCAGTTACCAGAAATGTCATTAAAACTGTATCCAACTGAAGAGACATGTATTGCAACTAAACTAGTGGGTGACAGACGTTACAGTAAGTCATATGGGCTGACAAAACTTTTAATTTTTATTGTTGGACTGGATTCAGTGGAGAAAATGATATTTGATAATAGATTGTAAATGTACAAAATGAAATGGCCAGTTATTGTTGGAGGCCGGATTATGAATTCCATAACTCTATACTGGTGAAGGCGGGCTTTTACTTTCAGAAATTATTAAAAAGAACCAAAGGATATGGGGTATCTATATCCATGCTGAGACTAGTCTCAGATCCATGTCACAAAATTAGTACATGCACAAAAAAAAATAACCACACAAAAAGCAAAGGTTTAATACATATGCATAATCTGTATGAAAAAAGAGAAAAGAGCTTACATAGGCGCTTACCTACATGTATATAATAATTGTATTATATGTCTCTGTCATTTTCAAATTGGTTTTATACTATACAGCAAATTAAGTAGGTTGTGGTTATGCTTTAAAACTAGCTCGTTGGTTATCAGATCTACTCGAAGACTTTTTTACGGGAAAAATCACGATCACAAAGGCGCTTGAAGTACCGGTGCACATGTGAATTTCTTAATTTTCATTTTGACAGCTGTAATTAACAAACTCCAGGATGGCTGACGCGATGAGGGCCCAAGTAGGTGCTTTGCTAAAGGGAATTGACAGGTAAAACACGATAATACGAAAGTGGTAAAGTTTTCAAAACCGGCGATTTCTGATTCTGATTTTGTTTCGTAAAGAAAATGACACTGCAGCCCTTTTTAGACCAAACAAACCTGATTAAGATGTTTTATCAACATTTTCTGTTCCTTATATTACCAAACCATATATTTCCATGATCTGTACAGCTAATCAATCTTTTAATGAATTAAATGTTATTAGAGTTCTGGAAACTTAATATTTGTCTGTCTTTTCTTCTTCTACATACAAAATTTATGTAGAGAATCAGATTCACATGATTGAAGATGCCAAACTGCCAGTTAGGCCACTATTAAAAATAAGTTGGTTTGCCCAAACCGTACTCAAAGGTTAAGACAGTGGGTAGGTAGGTAGGGCCAACCTTAAAAATATGTTTGTTTGCAGTTTTCCGACTGTACCTTCAGACTGAAGGGTCGGTAGGTAGGAAAAATATTTTATTTTATCAGCCAAAATACAGTTTGAACCAGCAGTTACACTAAACCAAGTTTCTTGTGAAGAAAAAAAAACCATTTTAAAACAACAAACACTGGACATGCTGAAAACCAACATCAAATGAACAGGCATTTTCAGATAAAAAAAACTTTTTAACCAAAACTGAAACTTTAACATAGTGTCATTATCCAATTTATGACATAAAATATGGTATAATTATTAAATACTGGAACACTTAAAAACAAGGAATGTCATTATGACTAGAACTGTTTTAAAGAAATATATTCAGACATGTATGCTTCTTGACTAGAATGTTTTCATGAGTAGAGTATTTTCATCAGAAAAATGTAGATATTAAAGATTTATAAGACAATGTATTAAAGAGTGTATTTTTAATAAAAAAAAATAACCATTGAATCTTCCTCAATTGAAAAAAAGGCAACTTGAAAAAAAAGTATTAAGACATTCAACTGTTTTCATATTTCTAACAATATTTAATTATATGTGATAAGGTTATATTTTTGCCAGGCTTTAATGAAAACCAAAGAAATCTAAAGTTTGGGGTGAAATCCATAGCACCCCATTAAAATTAATGGTCTGTACTGAAATGTTTTTAATGCATAAAAAAAATTGGCAGCATAGCTCCTAAGGACATGTTTTAATTGAATGCACACAGGCCACACAGGTTGGGTATATTTAATATTGTGAGAAAGAGAATAATTGCAATGAGTGCCCCCCCCTTATCCTAAAGGAGCATACTCATTGCAATCGAAGATAGATTTAATATAGAGAGAGTATATTTATTTTCAAGCTAACCATTCATTTTCTCTACATCTTTGTGTAGTTAGGGTTGCTTCTTATTGATTTGGCATGATCTATATCCATTAACATTTCAAATGAGCCCTTCCTCCGTACAGGCGTGTTTACAGATATCCATGAAGATTTAAGTCACGGAGGAGTGGTTTCATCTTTGTCGTCTTCACAACAATTTGTAGAAAATATGCCATACTTCAAGCTGCTGTCGAATTATTTAACCACTGAAATTGGTTCCATAAAGTCAGGCTCCACAGATTCTGTACCCGATTTGTTTGAGACAGAATGGTTATCGTGTCAGTTATGAATATCCGCTGCATCATCGTCAATGATATCATCACACATCATTACATGTGCCTGAATCTGTATAAACAGTTTACTAATAAACTTTTTTGTTTGTTATTTGTCTTAAAATTGACACGAGACGACAGCGTAAAGTACTCCTCCGTGACTTCATGGATACCTGTAAAAACAATTTCCATGTGCTTTATCATTAAATGGTCACATGAACGCTTGACGGGAAGCTAAGAAAAACCAAACTTGAAATGCGTAATTGACCCAGACTTTAAATCATTTCCGGAAAGGACCCAAAGTTCCGGATCGCGTCAATAAAGTATTAAAAAAAATTACTTCAAATTTAAAGCAATAAAATTTTCACAGTCGGGAGGATTTTCAAGGGTCGGTCGGTAAACTGCAAACAAACAATATTTTAATTTAAGCCTAGGCATTTTTTTTTTTTCTTTTTTCAAAAAGAAATTGAAGTATCGGGTGTTCATTTGTCTTCATGCCAATCTGATTAAAAAAAAACTTCTTCAAATCAGGACAATAAAAGAATTTGAATAGGCAGCTTTTTTCTTGGTAGGTAGCGTTTGGGTAAACAAACCTATTCTTTTTTATGGCCTTATAAGGTAAAGAAGTCCCCTATTATGGTAGAAAATCAGTAAAAAATAAATAAAAAATAAAAATTTTCATTCTACTTTCAAGATCTTAAAATCATTAACTTTTTTTCAGATTTTTTTAATTTGCACATTTGCACAGAAATGTACTTCCTTTCGGTTTCGTTGTCATGAGAATTTGAGTAGTCTAGTAAAATATAGGAACTCCAGGAACACAATACTATTTTCATTTTTAATAATTCTTTGTCTAATACATGTATGAATAAATTTTACCTGATGATCGCATTTATTTGTTTACATTGAATATGATGTCTTAACTTAAATAACGTCTTGACATAAATCCCAAACAACAGAACCAAAATTGGAAAAGTTACAGTATTTCCGTTTCTTTTTTGGAAGTTTAAATATGTTTGAATTTTTAAGAAAACAATTCATACAGACTTTGTCCCCTTTCACTAGTATTGACAGCAGTGCCATATTGCCAAACTTACTGGTCTTACTAATAATTTTGAGTTCCTACATTTGTAATGAGATACATGTACATGTAGGTACCATACATGTATGCCGATGGTGACCTATAGTTGTTAATTTCTATGTCATTTGGTCTCTTGTGCATGTTGTGAGGAGTTGTCTAATTGGCAATCATACCACATGTTCTTTTTTATATTGAAAATGGAAAATAATATACATGTAAAATTTAGAAAAAGTGTTTTTTTAAATCTGAAATTGGAATCAAACCATGTAATATACATTTAGTTGATTTACATAGCTGCCTTAAGCTTGTAGCATTCTCCTTGTGAGTGGGAGAGATCATTGATTAATCCCTGAGCAGCTTGGACTAAAGACTGTCCAAATATTACATTAAAATTAATTAAGTTCAGTATATTTATGTCACTCCAGTTTCAACTGAATTTTGGAAATGGCAAGACTGCTGAATCTGACAACCTGATCCCCTGGACAATTGTCAATTATAGTTACTTTTGTAAGCACTTTATTAAGATCATTGTATCCCACTTTTGATGGAAATCATTTTTCTCATTTTAAGAGATGATCCATAACAATTTATTGACATTTTGTTTTATTACAGATACAACCCTGAAAATCTAGTAACTTTGGAAAAATATATAAACATGCAAGCTCAAGAAAACACATATGACTTGGAAGCTAATCTGGCTGTTTTAAAATTGTAAGTATATACATGTTTCTAACTTTAATTTCTATATACATGTATAAACAACATAATAAACTAAATGCTTTACTTTTTACTAATCGGGACATGGATGGAGAGTTGTCTCATTGGCACTCATACCACATCTTCTTGTTTCTAAATGACACAATCGACCTAAGCTGTAGTGTATATACATGTAAATAGTGTAAATTAGAATACTGCAGATTTATTTATTTTAGTGGATACCAATTTTCTGGGATTGATGAACAATTGCATTTTCATTCATGATTTTGCCAAAGTAATGATATAATGATTTGAAAATTATGAAGCAGCTAAAACAGTCCATTGGGCTCACTTGAAGACTGGTTTCTTTTCAAACTTCAGCTACTGTTCACATTTAGTTAAGCCGTTTCTTTTTAAATGAACCAGATTAATGTAGATACATTGTCTGATGAAACAACCAGGTTAATATCAATATCATTATAACCTTTTCAAGTTGATCAATATCATTATAACCTTTTCAAGTTGATCCATCATACATCTCATTTACTGTCTGATTTCAAACCAAGAAGCATACAGGAATAAAGTATAAAAAAAAAGTATATAGATTACAACAGTATTTTTTTTTAAAGCACCTTTGCCATTGGATTAATTTATAAACAGTACTGTTTTAGTACACATTGTTGTTATCTCATTATTGTATATTTTGTTTTCAGGTACCAGTTCAATCCAAACCATTACCAGACCACTGTAGCAGCTCAGGTTCTACTAAAAGCTTTGACAAACCTGCCTCACACAGACTTTACATTGTGTAAATGTTTAATAGACCTTAATAAGGTATGAACAAATGGTTATAGGAATCATCTGTCAATAAAAAAAAGTGCTAATATTAATAAACCAGTTTCTTAGTACGTTAAGCTTTTATCTTGAATCTTGCAAAATGTTCTCAAAAACTTTAAGATTAAAAAATCTGCCATTAACACAAAATTCTCCAATAATCCTGAATGGGAAAACATATTTCTTATTTTAATATTTTCTGGTAATCGAAAAAGGGGAAAATCAGTTGCATGAAAAATGCTCATGTATTTTGAAATCTTTGTGTTTTTCAAAGGATACAATAAAATATATATACAATTTAGTTTTTTACTGGTATTGGAATAAAATGTTGTAAATGTGAAACAGCTTCATTTAATTTTTCCTGAGCTTTTTGGATTTTCACTGAGAATATTCGTTTTCACCAACTAACATTTATTGTACAAGTTCTTAAAACAATGTAGATATTATTTATCACCTCTCAAGAAGAATCAGTCATTGGTTTTCTATAAGATGTTTTATGGACGGTTTTTGACCCTCTTTTTTTTTTTTACTCAATTGGAAAATTTATTTACACCCCTTTTATTTTAGCACATGAATGAATTATGCTACATTTCATGCCTTGAAACCTCAAGACTTTTTATTGTTTACTTCAGAAATAATCACATTTTACTACAGTTAATAAATATTAATCTATATTTTAGTAATTTCTTTACATTTTGTGTTTAAATTTTATCATTGTGCAAACTCATGTACCCTATGCATTGTGCATTTATAATAAAATAAGATTTTAACTCAATTTTGTTTTAGCAAGAAGAAGAGCCTATCATGAAGGTGATGCATATTGCCGAGATGTTGGAGATGTGTCAGTTCAAAAGTTTCTGGGTAGATATTTGTTGTACAGTTGTTACTGAATAGATATAAAGAGATGTATGGTATAGGTTGGTAAGACAGCATTTCAATCAGACAAATTACCAAAAAGACATAAAGGGCAACAACCAGGGGAACCTTATCAAAGATACCAGGTTCATAATTTTCTAGGCCAGATGTGTGTTTTCTCTACAAAAGATTCATCAGTGACGCTCGTATAAAAAAAGTGCCCAAATAAAGTTAAAATTTGAGTCTTTATTAGACATGTCTATACAGTATAAATAGTGTACTTGCTTTTATAGTCTTTTCAAACTGGGATTTAAATTTTCTTGTTTGTTTTATTGGTTTCTTATGTTTACTTTTCAGGAATGCCTAAAAATAGACCAAGAACTAAGTGCCAGTGTTCATGTTATTACAGGTTTTGAAGACAGCATAAGAAAATGTAAGTTGGAATGTGTTATATAAGTAGTAGGGATCTCCAGGGATCTCCATCGCCTGTTTGATGATGGCGCCCCGCCATCATTCAAATAGCTTGCGCCATCGTCAAATGACCCGCGCCATCGTTAAATTGTCTTCTGCCATCGTTCAAAACTTATCGTTTTTTATAGCCCAACACCATTTGTTTAGCAATTATAATCAAATGCATGTAATTGCATAACCTTAAGGCTTTATTATATTATAATCCAATACAGTTATAACGCCTGATGGATATCCGAATTAAGATCGCTAATCACTTGTACCTGAGCTTGTACAGGTAGATCAACAAACCAGACAGGAGAATACTATCTGAAGATAGACGATTCATTTATTGAATTACTCATTTAAGTTTCAGCAAATGCTCATGATAATATAGATTAAATAGATAAATTAATAATCCAGTTACACAGAAAACAGTTTAACAAGTCGACCACATGCTTTTATTTTGACTTCCACACAATTAGCATCCCCCTCTTTTAAGAAGTACACAATAAGACGTAAAACATTAATATCATTTCATCGCAAATGACTCGAGAACTGCTGTAACAATATAAAATTACTTTAAAAGTTAAAAAAGTAAAAACTTTAATATTTGTTGTGAAGAAATATCGTATCGTAATTCCGAAACCGTTTTGTAGTTTACAATCAAATTGATACATACGCATTTCCAGTTTATATTCAGACTCGAAACATGCCTGATGCATAGCATCAATCTTTTGCTAGATAAAGTCATTAAAAAATTTTCATTTGTCAACGTTTGCTTTACATTTCTCTTCAACCTTTTACATAACCCGTACACATTGTTTTGTTGTTGCTGCAATTTAGCCATACCAATAATGGGTTTATGGCTTCTGAATTTGACAGTGTCCGTGAAAAATAAGCTCCACATGATTTTTAACCCCCATGACAATTACCAAAAATAGAGTGTCCACCCTGCTATTTCATAATGGTCATTTGATTTCTTTCTACAAAATTTTAGATCCATACAAACATAGATTCTAATAGAATAGTAGCTCTAGATAACTAGTGTAAAACAGTTGAAAGTTTGGATAAATTGAACTTCTTTTTCATGTTTTTTTTTCAGTTGTGTGCCATGTTGTCAGTACCACATACCAGACCATACCATTCGATACACTCACAGAATTACTAGGCAATATACCAGGTAAGGTGCCAGTACTATAAATACTTGTATATATCTTTTTTCAAGTAAGTCAATTGATTGAAATTTTGAGATAGCACAGTAAAACAATTGAATTGTTGTCATTTACGGTAATTTGTTTAGGGCTATCCCAAAATTTATTGTGTGTGGTTATTTGAAGAAAACGTTTAAAGGAAACATCTAATTAAAATTTATGCATGGATGGGTCAAATAAAAAGTGTCTTCCGACCCCCCCTCCCCATACATTTTTTTTTTGGAACAGGCCTTATTGTATTGGTATCTAAACAATATTGATGTACTTTCAAAGTTTGGGAGTTTCAAGGCTATTGCATAAAAAAGTATAAAAAGAAACTACTCAATAAATACAAATGTCTTCTTCCTTATCATTTAATTTCTAGATTTTTATTAGTACATTAATTAAATTTAATTCTAGAAATTTTCATATTTGTCTGCTTTGGACTCAAAATAAAAAGTGTAATTGTTTTATTTTGCAGAATCTCAAGTGAAACAATGGATTTCAAAATATGGCTGGTCCTTACAGAATGATGGAAATATTTACATCACTAACCAAGAGGAAAATATCAAAACAAAAAACATCACAGAGAAAATTACATTTGAAAGTAAGTAGTTTAGAGAAAAAGAATAAGAAAATTAATATTGAATAATCAGTAGGTCAAAGCATGGGAGATCCATGAAATTTGTAAAAGAATATTATTTGGAGGGCATACAACGCAACAATTTTTTTTTTCTGACTCAGCTTTGCCCAGTCACAGCCGTGTACAATTAAAAACTGAAGGAAAATAGTATACATGTACTGTATATTCAAAAATTATGTCGATGTTTTTAGTATTGCGAAAAATGTGACAGGGTTATAATTGCAATAATTTAAACTTGCATTTTGAATTTTTTATATGAATTAAACAGGATATTTTCAATCTCGAAAAAATTAAAATCGTATTTTTAGTCCAAAATGACTAAACGCAATTATAAATGCACACAATAATTTCTGAGTTTAAGGTATATACATGTACATCCTTTTCTTTCAAAGTTACGGCTTTGAGTTTTCCTGAAGAAGGTAAATTTGGTATCACACTTATAAAAATCACAGAAAAAGTAAAGTCAAAGCTCAATAAATAATCAATATTTCTCTAATTATACGGCCACAAAAATTGAAAATTTTTTGGTCATATAGTGGTATCACGTTGGCGTCGTCTTCTGCGTCGTCGTTGTCGTCCGAATACTTTTAGTTTTCGCACTCTAACTTTAGTAAAAGTGAATAGAAATCTATGAAGTTTTAACACAAGGTTTATGACCACAAAAGGAAGGTTGGGATTGATTTTGGAAGTTTTGGTCCCAACATTTTAGGAATAAGGGGCCAAAAAGGGCCCAAATAAGCATTTTCTTGGTTTTCGCACTATAACTTTAGTTTAAGTAAATAGAAATCTATGAAATTTTGACACAAGGAGGTTTATGACCACAAAAGGAAGGTTGGGATTGATTTTGGGAGTTGAGGTCCCAACATTTTAGGAATAAGGGGCCAAAAAGGGCCCAAATAAGCATTTTCTTGGTTTTCGCACTATAACTTTAGTTTAAGTAAATAGAAATCTATGAAATTTTGACACAAGGAGGTTTATGACCACAAAAGGAAGGTTGGGATTGATTTTGGGAGTTGAGGTCCCAACATTTTAGGAATAAGGGGCCAAAAAGGGCCCAAATAAGCATTTTCTTGGTTTTCGCACTATAACTTTAGTTTAAGTAAATAGAAATCTATAAAAATTTTGACACAAGTATTATGACCACAAAAGGAAGGTTGGGATTGATTTTGGGAGTTGAGTTCCCAACAGTTTAGGAATTAGGGGCCAAAAAGGGGCCCAAATAAGCATTATTCTTGGTTTCCGCACCATAACTTTAGTTTAAGTAAATAGAAATCTATGAAATTAAAACACAAGCGTTATGACCATAAAAGGAAGGTTGGGTTTGATTTTGGGCCCAACAGTTTAGGAATAAGGGGCCAAAATTGAACTTTGTTTGATTTCATCAGAAATTGAATAATTGGGGTTCTTTGATATGCCAAATCTAACTGTGTATGTAGATTCTTAATTTTTGGTCCCGTTTTCAAATTGGTCTACATTAAGGTCCAAAGGGTCCAAAATTAAACTTAGTTTGATTTTAACAAAAAATGAATCCTTGGGGTTCTTTGATATGCTGAATCTAAAAATGTACTTAGATTTTTGATTATTGGCCCAGTTTTCAAGTTGGTCCAAATCGGGGTCCAAAATTAAACTTTGTTTGATTTCATCAAAAATTGAATAATTGGGGTTCTTTGATATGCCAAATCTAACTGTGTATGTAGATTCTTAATTTTTGGTCCCGTTTTCAAATTGGTCTACATTAAAGTCCAAAGGGTCCGAATTTAAACTAAGTTTGATTTTAACAAAAATTAAATTCTTGGGCTTTTTTGATATGCTGAATCTAAACATGTACTTAGATTTTTAATTATGGGCCCAGTTTTCAAGTTGGTTCAAATCAGGATCCAAAATTATTATATTAAGTATTGTGCAATAGCAAGAAATTTTCAATTGCACAGTATTCAGCAATAGCAAGAAATTTTCAATTGCACAGTTTTGCGCAATAGCAAGAAATCTTCAATTGCACAGTATTGTGCAATAGCAAATATTTTCAATTGCACAGTATTGCACAATAGCAAGAAATATCTAATTGCACAATATTGTGCAATAGCAAGAAATTTTTAATTGGAGTTATTTTTCTTTGTCCAGAATAGTAGTTGAATCAACTTAAATCATTGTTTTATACAATATACAATGTATATTCACTTTTACTACCAACTGATAAATTAAAACAATCTTTACCATTCAGTGATAACAAGCACTTTATTTTACATTTTGATATTTTACGATGTATTTAAATGAGTAGTTATTGTTGCAAACTCCATTAGAAATTTGAATTGAGATCAGTTTTGGAAAAGGGAAAGGGGGATGTGAAAAAAAGGGGGGGGGGGTTCTCATTTCAGATTTCATAAATAAAAAGAAAATTTCTTCAAACATTTTTTGAGAGGATTAATATTCAACAGCATAGTGAATTGCTCAAAGGCAAAAAAAATATTTTAAGTTCATTAGACCACATTCATTCTGTGTCAGAAACCTATGCTGTGTCAACTATTTAATCACAATCCAAATTTAGAGTTGAATCCAGCTTGAATGTTGTGTCCATACTTGCCCCAACCGTTCAGGGTTCAGACTCTGTGGTCGTATAAAGCTGCGCCCTGCGGAGCATCTGGTTTTTGTGCTATTTTCACATTTCCTGACCGATGTGAGAAAAATATTTCTCCTCACTAGTGAAAAATCTGTTCTCGGCAAATGATTGGTTGAAATTTAATTGTGACGTTAAATTTTCTTGTTTTCTTCTGAAAATTCTTATTGTGATGTCATGAGAAAAGGTGACCATGCCAATGACATCACATCAAAAGTACACAACTTTCCTCAAATCTTTGAAAAGGAAGTATAAAAATTATGAAGAAAAAAATTGCACCACTGTAACTCGTGTATTACGATATTTCTCCACTCTCAACAGTTAAATTTTTAAATTATTTAAAAAGCTGGGCAAGCCTTGTGCTTTAATATTTAAATTCAACTGTCTCGAGTGGAGAAATATCGTAATACACTTGTTATATTTGTGGAATCTATATGTATTACACAGAAAATGCATTCCATAGTATTGTAGGTCATGAAAATATTTCAGATTAGTTTAACAATTCTATGCTGAACTATGTGTTTACTATCATCCTATCAGACTGAAGTTGAGCCACATAATAATGTGTTTGAATGGTGTTGGTCTGGTACAAAACAGGGTCCATATTCATAGCACATCAATATATTCTTGTCCCTAAATATAAATGGTATATATTTTCACCTGTATAATACATTATATTTTTTTTTGGGGGGGGGGGGGCAAAAGAATCAAATGACATCAGTCATCACTTTAAGATTTTAATTCCCCATGGCAAATAAAACTATTTTAAATGCTTAAAGTTTTTATTATACGACCCCAAAATTTTTTGGATCGTATAATGGTATGATGTCGTTGTCGTCCGAAGACACATTGGTTTCCGTAAATAACTTTAGTTTAAGTGATTCGATCTTCATGAAATTTTTTCAGGAGGTTCAAACCACAAAAGGAAGGTTGGGATTGATTTTGGGGATGATGGTCCCAATCGATTAGGAATTAGGTGTCCAAAAGGGGCCCAAAAGAAGCATTTTTCTAGTTTCAGGATAATAACTTGTGTAGAAGTATTTCAATAGCTCTAAAATCATACCACAGTGTTTAAAATCACAAGTAGAAGGTTTGGATTCATTTTGGGGGTTATGAGGCCAAAGTTTAGGGATTAAGGGCCATAAAGGGGTCAAAACAAGCATTTTTCTAGTTTCAAGACAATAACTTATGTGTAATTGTATGGATCTTTCTGAAATTATACCACAATGTACCATATGACAAAGGGGAGGCTGGGATTAAGTTTTGGGTTAATTGCCCAAAATATGAGCTGCGTCGGATAGAAATCGACCTTATGCAAACGAAAATTAATACCTCTGTTAACCTATTTTGGGTTGAAATAATTTTTACGGAAAGTCTGTAATTGTTCCAAAGGTAGATTTGTAGAAGAAGATAACCCTTTTAAACGGACCAAAATGCATCTTTTATATCTAAAATTATTCCAAAATCGATCAAAGTCTTAAACATGTATCTGTGTACATGCACTTGCATAAGGTCGATTTCTATCCAACGCAGCTCATATGTAGGAATTAGGGGCCAAAAAGAAACATGTTTCTAGTTTCCAAACAATCATGACAATAACTTGTGTTTAGGTGTATGGATCTCTCTGAAATTGTACTACAAGGTTCAATACTGCAATTGAAAGCATGGGATTCAGTTTAAGGTTATTGCTCCAAGGGGGTTTCAAAAAGTTGGGGGGGGTTTGTTAACCATTTTTTGAAGGGCTTCCTTTTTTTTCAAATTTCGAATTTTGAAAAGTTTTAAGAAAAGAAATCTTCAATTGCACAGTATTGTGCAATAGATTTGTTAGATCTTTGACCACATTCATTTTGTGACAAAAACCTATATTATGTCAAAAATTTGATGACAATCCAAATTCAGACAGAATCAAGCTTGAATATTGTGACCAAATTTGCCCCAACTGTTCAAGGTTC
This sequence comes from Mytilus galloprovincialis, assembly GCA_037788925.1. Taxonomy (NCBI): domain Eukaryota; kingdom Metazoa; phylum Mollusca; class Bivalvia; order Mytilida; family Mytilidae; genus Mytilus; species Mytilus galloprovincialis. The sequence continues at coordinate 7,370,645 of CM075334.1, read as the reverse complement.
AACAACTGGGGTTGTATAAAGCTGCGCCCTGCCTGGCTTCTGTTCATCTTATATTCCTATTTTATTTCACATTTTGCTAATAAATATATAGCCATGCACAGTCTCCTTTAAAAATTATTAAAGATGTGAAATTTGTTATCCTTCTTTTTTCAGGTGTTGCAGGTATAATGGCAGCCTATAAATAATTACAAGGACATGTGATTATGTGGACAAATATTATATGTGTCATCTTAATGTTATAAAAAAAATCAGAAATTAGATAATTAAAAAATCATTAAATATTTACTGTGTTTTAAACTTAAGCATTTTCAGCTGATCATGAGCTAACTTTTGTTTGTAGGTGCAAAATAGTACCCTACAGAGGGAATCATGTTTCATTTTGAATGATCAATTTTGATTGTGGAAAAAATAGTGAATTTAAAAAAAAAGTAATTGTAGTTATGCAATTAGGTATTGATATGATTTTTTTGACACGCCTAGACTGAGTCAAAACTTATGTATCCTGTTTCTGATGGTGACTGTGTCAGTGGTGGAGTCAAGAATGCCTTAGTTTGTGGTTATGTCAATTCATGGGGAACCACAAGTGGTAGCTCAATGATATTTGTTATATGCAGTTTATAAGCATTGGCATATCTTATTTCCATGGAGATTTATTGGCCCTACTACCTCAGTCATGGTCTATCAATTAAAATTTTCAAACTTTTACTTAGTTTACATGTATTAGTTTGTGATTAGGTCAGTTTATTGGGAACCACTTGTGGTAGGTTATATTTAATACCCAGTTGTATCAGCATTGATATATCACATTTCAATGGAGACTTTTTGGCTCCTACCCCTCAGTCTTGATCTATTGACCTGAAACTTTTGCTTACCTAGCATGTATTAGTTTGTGAATAGGTCCATTTATGAGGAACCACTGGTGGTAGCCCAATGATATTTGGAATGCAGTTTTATAAACATTTGCGTTCCTAATTTCTATGGAGATTATGTGGCACCACCCCTAAGACATGATCTGTTAACCTTTAAACTTGCTTACCTAACATGTATAAGTTTGTGACCATTTTAGTGTAAGAGGAACCTCTAGTGTTATGTAAATGCTATTTGGTATGCAGATGCATAACATTGGCACATCTCATTTCCATGGAGATTGTTTGATTCTGCACCTTAAGTCATGGTTCATTGACTTTAAAGATTTTGTTTAGTCGATATGTTTTAATATTTCCATTTGTGTTCAATATTTGCATAATACTATAAAACTTAAGAATATGTGAGACATATGATATTTATGTTTATTAATATTCAAGTTATTTTGCAATTCATCTTCATGCTTATTTCTGATAGACTGGATGGAAAATAATGGACCATGAATTAAAAAAAAAAAGGAATGTAGAACTGAAGTACCGTATTTCACAATATTTAATACTGAAAATCAAATTGGTGAAGATACTGACTACACACATTTGCACATTTAGGACACTCACAGTCATGCCAGTAATATTTTGGTCCTCAGTGGCCAAATAGTCAAAAAAGTAACCCCGCCAGTTAAAGCACTGTATAATTAGACTGTGGAACCTGAGTTAGTGAGTTGGAATCCCCCACTTGGCAGCTCGACCTAAGTGGAGACTGGCTTGCTCAACCAATAAAAAATGACGCCACCTATATCATTTTAAGGTATATAGGGAAAATAATTCTGAGACAAGTACCTATGTATTATTCCTGAAAAATACAAATCTATCTTTAAATCAACTGTATAAACAAGTCAATTTTGACATTATTTAAACACTTTGGGGTGTTTCATGAAGTCCAAGCCAAGTATATCATCAACTTGTAGATCAGTCACTACAGCTTCAAAATGTAAATTATGTTAACCAAAACACAGTTTGAAGCTACCTTTTCCTCGAAGGTTTATCGCTTTGCCACAGAATGATTCAACTTCGTTCAGGTACGATTTTCTTATAAAGATACAATATAGTATAGTTTAGCAGAAACCAGTGTTAAAGCTAGTCCAAAATCGACCACACACTTTGACTACCTCTCCTACTATCATTCTTAGTTCAAACATCATGCCAATATCTACAGAAAGCTGTAGAAACAATGCATTTATATTTCTTACAGTTATGTGGTTTAATCCACATTTTTCTACATACGAAAATGCCTGTACCAAGTCAGGAATATGACAGTTGTTGTCCATTCGTTTGATGTGTTTGAGCTTTTGATTTAGCCATTTAATTAGGGACATACCTTTTTGAATTTTCCTCTAAGTTCGTTTTCTTGTGATTTTACTTTTCCCATTTTTCATTTAAGCTTTAACATAATTATTGTTCTCTTGAGTTCTAATATTCATTTTGAGGAAGGCATTTTTTTACGTCCTGAAGGGCAGTATATAATGGCAAGTGTGTCAATCTTCTCATTGACTACCCCTAATCTAGCAGTGATTCAACCTATTTTATCAGTTTCGTCTCTTCAAAGGTACTAACTACATCGAAAAAACATTTCTTCCGAATTACTCGCATTAGAGTTTCTTTTAGAGCACTCTTGATTGTATATCTGACCAAAGATTTACTCACCTAATATCTTGTTCGTTTCTACGTGTTATTTAAGTAGAAAAAATGAGTAAAAAAATGTCTTCTGAAATCTGAACTGCAACTAAGGTAAACTATATTTAAAAAAAATTAAAATTATAAAAATAATTAAAATGTTATAAAAAAAATTGTAAACTATGTAATCTAAGAAACAAAATCAATAACTTTGAGTAAAGGAAGCGGTGTATATTTAAAAACAAAATCAATAACATTACTTTGAGTAAAGGAAGCGGTGTATATTTAAACATAAGTATAAAATTAAAATCTAGACACAACAGAACAGTAAAAAACACGCTTGGTTGAGTTGTTTCACAAATGAAAAATGTTTGGAAAAGAAATGTGTATAATTAAATAGTCATTCATATACATGTATAACAGATACAACTAGTCTGCCTCATATCTTGACTCACATCTAGAAATTGACAATGTTGGAGGGTTGAAAACAAAACTATTTGTTTGATTTTTTTGCACTTCAGGGTTTCTGTTGTTCCGTTGTTTTCCCGGTAAAGGTTATGTGTCCCTCAGTTTTAGTTAGTAACCCGGATTTTTTTTCTCTCAATCGATTGATGACTTTTGAACAGCTTTATACTAATGTTGCCTTTAATTATGACAAAAGAGATAAATTTAGCTGCCTTATTGTGAACTTTCCATGAAGCAAAATTCCAGCAGCGCATGCATACAGAGTATATACTTCCTTTACTTCTCAGGGGCGGATCCAGCCATTTTAAAAAGGGGGGGTTCCAACTATATGTCCCCATTCAAATGCATTGAGCGGCCAAAAAAAAGGGGGGTTCCAACCCCCGGAACCCCCCCCTGGATCCGCCCATGCTTCTATGTTTATATGATATTCCAGGGTTTTTATCTCCTATCATGATTTCTTTGTAGAAGGTTGAAAGAAAGCTATTAAGAGTTTCAAGTGATGAATGTGGTCGATGCCACTGCTGGTGAAGTTTTTATTCTACGAGGGTATCATCAGCCCAGTAGTCGGAACTTCTGGATTGACATGAATTATATTGATATGGTCATAATTATAAACTAACTGTTTACAAAACTTTGAATTTTTTAAATACTAAGGCTTTTCTACCTCAGGAATAGATTACCTAAGCTGTATTTGGCAAAACTTTTAGAATTTTTTGGTCCATGATGCTCTTCAACTTCGTACTTTATTTGGCCTATAAAAATAAAATTGATTCAAGTGTCACTGATAAATCATGGTATCCGGTCGTTCCGGCCCCAAACCGATCCGGCCCCAAGTCAATCCGGCCCAAAGTCGATCCGGCCCACGTCGATCCGGCCCCAAGTCGATCCGGCCCCATAATAAAATAAGAAATAACTATATATATATATTCTTGGAGGAATTTGTGACACAGTATAAATGGAATTTGCAAAAAGTGTCCGATAATGGATGACAACAGGCAAGTGAAGTATTGGAGTACCAGTTAAAGAACTATTTTCAATCGATACGAAAATGATTGTTATTGTGTCGTTGGTTGTATAGCAGCTTCAACATATTTTAAAATATGAAGTTATTTTCCATGATAACTTTAACTTTAACTCATGGCGATTTCATTTTCTTTTTGTTCATACACAGAATATCTAAATAAATATTTACAGTCCACTGGAACCTATTAAATTTAACTCATCATAATGACTTGATTAATCAAATCATTAGTCTATAATTGGTTTGTTTATTCAACAATTGTCTGATGATTGTGAACTAAGGTAATGCCACTTGTAATCACTTAATTAAATCAAATCCTGATTAATTGATCTTCTGGTTTAGGTTGGTGTATATAATAATTATAAATTGTATTTTTTTTCAGGTAACATCACAGGATTCTATAAACTGTTATTTGGATGGAGATTTTCTATATCGATCTATTTTTCATAAATTTATGTCTTCTCTTTTATAGATAGGATTCGGCAAATCAAACAACATTTCTCAATTTGAGAAATTTTAAGAACTTAAAAGAAAAACAAAGTTTGTATGTATCAGCTTGGGGATCGGCTTGTACCGTTGTGTATGTAACTATTTGTTATTACACAAGATGAAAGACTTGTTAGGATCACAGTCAATTGAAAGAAAACGCTAATTACTGCTGATTAATGTTGATGTCTGAATTGTTTTAATATAATTATACCCAATAATCTTGAAAACTTGTAATAAAAACATAATCAACCTAGTTGTTTTATACTCATCTGAAGAAAATATTTTTTAATTTTTTTTTACCGTACACCTTTAACATTATAATAAAAATCATAAACATTTATGAATTACTTTAATATATATCTTTATTTTTATTCCTTAAAAATATATTTTTTTATTGGGGCCGGATCGACTTTACATTTGGGCCGGATCGACGTGGGACGGATCGACTTGGGCCGGATCGACGTGGGGCCGGATCGACGCGAAAGCTAAATCATTTGTATACAAAACGCGTGTTTGGCGCAAATATAAAATTTGAATCCTGGTATCTAGGTTGGGTTTATTAAACATCATGCTTCGTATATTTTACGGATGCTATCTTGGTCGGTTGACCGTTATGGAGTTTCTGTTTCACATATGATAACAGATATGTTGCAATTGTCCCGAATGTAAATTACCGTAAATTTTGGTGACAGCACGAACAACACAACGAGTGACACACGTGGAGTAGGATCTGATAACCCGTCCATGACACCTCATAACACCCTCGGTTTGTAGTAAGAATCGTTTTGATTATGTTTTTCAAGTTGCGCTTTTTGTACTGTTGTGTTGACTTTTCTAATTTTTAGCCATGGCGTGGTCAGTTTGTTTTCGACTTATAAATTTGAAATGCCCCCCCCCCCCCCCTCTTTCATTAATGAATATACAATAACTCTAATAAATAGTAACCTTTTCTATGAATAAAACGATCTTAAAATTGGACAGCAACACAAGACAACACACAAAAGAACTACACAAATTTGAATAAAACATATAGATTTAAAAGAGAAGCTATAAATCATTCATTTTGATGTTTTGAATTTAATTAAAGACAGTAGTAGTACACCGCTATTCAAAAGTCATATATCGATTAAGGGAAAACAAATCCGTTTCAATGTATGTTGGCGTTTGCTTTTATAGAAGTTCAGAGTATTTTGTTTCTCCGTTTTGTTTCTCTTATAGTTTATGTGTTTCCCTCGATTAAGGTTTGTGATCCGGATTTGTTTCAGGCGAATCGATTTGTGACTATTGAAAAGTGGTTAAGGTTTGTGATAAGGATTTGTTTCAGGCAAATCGATTTGTAACTATTGAAAAGTGGTAAAGTATTATTACCTCAAATATAAGAGGAAAACAACGGAACAGCAAACTGCCTCTTATTATTAAACCAATGAGATAGTATAAATGTTCAAATAACATCTATCTGGTGTTTGCATGACATTCTTCTATCCCATAGAATAAAACAACACATTGGATATTGTATTACATATCTTCTATCAGTCGACTGCAGTTTGTTCATTTTCTCATTGTCCAGCCCAGTAGTCAACACTTCGTTGTTGACATGAATATCAATTATATGGTTATTTTTATAAATTTCCTGTTACAAAACATTACTTGTTACAATAGATTACCTTAGCCGTATTTGGCACAACTTATTTGAATTTTTGGTTCTCAATGCTCAAACTTTGTACTTATTTGGCTTTATAACTTTTTTTATCTGAGCGTCACTGATGAGTCTTGTGTAGACAAAACGCGAGTCTGGCGTATTAAATGATAATCCTTGGACCTTTGATAACTATTTACATTTAGATAAGAGCAACAACCTTCCCACGTTAATGGGAAAAAATCAATCATAAGCAATAAGGAGCATCCTCTTAAAAAACAGAATACAGATATTCTTGAAATTCTGGAATATTATTTCCACAGGAATAACTATTACAGTATATGTTCTTACGGAATAAATGGTATAGAATATTTGTTCCAACAGGAATAGATATTATGACAATGTTTATAACAGTTTCCATTGGAACTTCTGTTAGGTGGAACAACTATACGTTGACACGTCGAGGGTTTCTTATACACCGAAAATAATGACGGTAAAATATTTCCTTTTATTAGCTTACCTGACCTAAAAGGTCAAGTGAGCTCTTCTCATGCTTTGGCGTCCGTCATCGTCCGTCGTCCGTCGTCGTTAACTTTTACAAAAGTCTTCTCTGAAACTACTGGAGCAAATTTAACCAAACTTGGCCACAATCATCATTAGGGTATCTAGTATTAAAAAATGTGTCTGTGACCCGGCCAACCAACAAAGATGGCCGCCATGGCTAAAAATAGAACATAGGGGTAAAATATATATTTTGGCTAAAATCTTTAAAACCAAAGCATTAAGAGAAAATCTTATAGGGGTAAAATTGTTCAACGGGTAAGATCTATCCGTTGTTTGGTTGCTGCCCCTGAATTGGTAATTTTAGGGAAATTTTGCTGTTTTGCGTTATTTTCTTGAATATTATTATAGACAGAGATAAACTGTAAACAGCAATAATGTTCAGCAAAGTACGATCTACAAAAAGTGAACATGACCAAAATGGTCAGTTGACCCCTTATTGAGTTATTGCCCTTTATAGTCAATTTTTAACAATTTTTCGTAAATTTTTGTAATCTTTTACAAAAATCTTCTCTGAAACTACTAAGACAAATTTAACCAAACTTGGCCACAATCATCATTAGGGTATCTAGTTTTAAAAAATGTGTCCTATGATCCCGTCTGCGAAACAAGATGGCCGACATGACATATGTTAAAAAATAGGTACATAAGGTAAAAAGCCGTTTTTGGCTCATATCTCAGAAACAAAAGCATTTAGAGCAAATCTGACAATCAATTTGTTCGATTGGTCAAGGTCTATCTGTCCTAAAATATTTAGACAAATCAGGCAACCCGTTGTTGGGTTGCTGCCCTGAATTGGTAATTTTAAGAAAAATTTTCAGCTTTTGATTATTATCTTGAATATTATTATAGATAGAGATAAACTGTAAACAGCAATAATGTACATCAAAGTAAGACCTACAAATAAGTCAACATGATCAAAATGGTCAATTGACATCTTAAGGAGTTATTGCCATTTATAGTCAATTTTAAATCATTTTCATAAATTTTGTAAATTTTGTAAATTTTTTCAAAATATTTGAACTACTGGATTAAGTTCATTACAGATAGAGATAATTGTAAGCAGCAAGAATGCTCAGTAAAGTGAGATCTACAAACACATCACTATTATCAAATCACAATATTGTCATAAATCCATCTGTGTCTTTCGTTTATGATATGCACATAGACCAAGGTGAGCGACACAGGCTCTTGAGAGCCTCTAGTTTAATCGAGGACCGGTGTTCAAATATAAATCAATGAACAGAAAATGTAAATCTGATACATATTCAAACTCCTTTGAATTTTGAGTGAAAGTATTGTAAAATAAAATTACAAAAATACTGAACTCCGAGAAAAATTCAAAACGGAAAGTCCCCAATCAAATGTCAAAATTAAAAGTTCAAACACATTAAACGAATGGATATCAACTATCATATTCCTTGCTTGGTACAGGCATTTTCTTGTGTAGAAAATGGTAGATTAAACTGGTTTTATAGGTAGTTAGATAGTTAAACCTCTCAATTGTATGACAGTCGCATCAAATTCCATTATAATGACAACGATGCGTGAACAAAACAAACAGACATAACAGGTTAAAATGCCAAAAAGGGGTACAGCACTGGTAAATAATCCGATCCATTGACCATTGTTTTATTTTGATAATAATTTGTCTCAAATGACGTCCTAAAATATGTTGACTTCACAAATACATATGTTAAAAAACTTCGTTTTTGAAGAGAGAGAGAAGATGACACAAATTACCTTAAAACGATTTTACAGCTACTTTGATTTTCCTTCTAAACTTATCATATTATATATCATTAACAAAATAATGTATTAATCCATTTGATCAAAGTTCTTGCCCAATATTTTCTTTGAGTTTTCTCTTTATTTTTTCTAGCTTTCCCTTTTTTTCCTAGCTTTCCATTTTTTTTCAAAAACATCATAACAGAAAAAAATTGAGACTACTAGACATGATTAATCCTCATATGAACAATTAACAAAAAAAATATTTTTTTTGTTAACAATCTTTAATACAAGATTAATCTCTGTGTTTGTACAAGATGAAATTATAAGATAATTAAATGCTTTGCCTAGCGCAGCCTGACATGACCCCAGTGATAGAACCCTGAACATTTGGGCAAGTTTGGAAACAATATTCAAGCTTTATAATGTACTGTTTGAATTGGAATAATGATAAAATATTGGACATAATATATGTTTCTGACATAAAATAAATAAAACAATATGGTTAGATTCAGCATATGCATATAAAAAAATCACAAAAAAATATTTTTGTTGAAATCAATCAAAGTTTAATTTTGGACCCTTCAACCCTTAATAAGAACTAATAAACAGAGCTCTAAATGAAAAAAAAACGCACAATTAGATCAGCTTACCATAAAGCCGCAATAACTCAGATTTTGATGAAATCAAACACTCAAAAAAAATAATGAAAAAAATCCCCCTACTCTAAAAAAAAAATTCAAAAAGTTTGAAATTTCAGCTTTAATAAAAAAATATGAACCCCCAAGAACCCCCCCCCCCCCCCCACAAAATTAATGACCCTCCCCCTTCCCTCCCCAATTATTTATGAAAATTTTGAGAATTAATTTTCTTTTCAGGAAAAAGTTACAATTTCAGAGAGTTTAATACAAGCCATTATTTGGAAACTAGAAAAAAATAGAAGATGTGGTATGATTGGAAATGAGACAATTCTCCACAAGAGACCAAAAGACTAAGGAATTAATAGCTTTAGTTCACCGTACGGATTAGCAAAGCTCATACCGCGTAGTCAGTATAAAAGGTCCAGAAATCACATATGTAAAACAACCCAAACGGGAAAACTAACGGGCTTATTAATATACAAAAAAAGTGAACGAACAAATATATGTTACACAACAACAAATCACTGAATTACAGGCTCCTGGAACATACATACAGAATGTGTCGGGGTTAAACATGTTAGCAGGATCCTAACCCTCCCCTAATATGAGACAATTGTAATAGTCCAACATAAGAACGAACTATAAAAATCAGTTGAAAAAGCTCAACCCTTCAGGTGGATACAAATAGAAATACATACAACAAAAACATGTGGACGTGACTGGGTACCTTTACATGTTTACCACTAATTTATCAATTAATACACATCCAACATCCAATGAATTTAGTATGAAGTCGTCAGAAACATTTCGAGAAAAACATAACCTTTTGCAATGCTTGTTTTTGGCCATTTGTTTGCCCTGAATTCCTGAACATTTGGGATAGTTACTCTCAAACATAATCCCAGCCTTCCTTTTGTGATATAGAACCGTGTACTACCAGGGGCGTAGCTAGGTATTCATTTAACTGTAGGCACAAATCGGCAGGGGGTCTGGGACCGCTGAAGGCCCCCAGCAGGTCCAGAGCAGATCCCTGGTAGGGGGTTCAGGGGGGGGGGGGGGGGGCGAAGCACCCCGACGGAAAACGGATTTCAGCGTTTTATGCACAAAAATATTAAATTTTCTGATTATTTAATCATGATAATTATAACATACATGATGAAAAGTTCGAAGAATTATGAATAGTTTACCATAACATCTGAATGGTGAATGAAATAACGCAGTACAATTGGAAAATCAAATATTAAAAAAAATTATTTACAATATGTACTCCCCAGCATAGATCCGCGTATCCCTTTATTTAAGCAGTACACCCTGTTTGGTATTTTCAAATCTATTCCGTTATGATCGATATATACGTTTAATTTAATTGATAGTACATATTGACGATCCTTCATTAAAAAAAAAAAGACACGTGCACGTAAACACTGATATTACTATATAATAACACTATCATTTTGGCTAGAAAGACATCATTCATCAATCTTTTGATTCTTGAACTTTCACCCTTGCCACACAAACACATACGTCGATGCCTAATGCAAAAGTTCTGTTCTGTTCATACTAACGTAACAAAATTCAAGAAATTCGTATTTATTTATATCCCGCTCTACTGTAAAATATCTACCTGCTTAGGAATTTGAATAATTGTGGTCATTACACGTAGTACTCAAAACTACTGGAGGCTAGTTGATAGATCCAGTGTAAAATATTTATGCAAGTTTGGAACAAAAAAACCCAAATTGATTATTTACAATAAACACAACAGGGAGCTTAGTCCTGTAATAGGTGTTGTATAGGACGAAGGTCTGGAAATTTGAAAATGTCATGCATTGGAAAAGAGGGATTATTGGATAGGAGCAGAAACTTTGCCTTTCAGTAGACCAACTACGAACTCCTCAAAGAGTGGCATTCTCTCTACAGCTAGGCATAAGATTAAATGTCCCCATTCTGACCAGACGTGACTACATCCTGCACAGCCAAACGGACGACCAACATTGGCAAGTCGGGTGAAGACAAAGTGGAAAGCTAGTTGAAAACTAACAACAACTTATTAAAAATTCATGTGTCTAAGTTGAGGTTCATTCAAGTTTTTGTGGATAGAATTGAAATGATCTGAACCAAAGTTCTAGTTTATAGTTTCTATATAAGGTACAAACATAAAAAACATTCAATTCTGTCCAATATTCCATTCATTAAGGACGAGAGACTAGTGTACACATGACATTCGATAATTAGAGTTGTGACAACTTCACTGGAGTTCATCTACATATAACGTTGTTTATTATTTTTTTAATAAAAAAAAAATATTTGTGAAAAAATTATGTGTAGGCACGTGCCTAAAGTGACTAACGGCAGCTACGCCCCTGACTACAATTTCAGAGAGATCCATAAACTTACATACGAGTTATTGTCACGAACTATAAAACCATTTTTTTTCTTCTTCCCTTTCTGCCCCTAATTCCTAAACTGAGGATATCAAAACCTCCAAAATCAACCCTACCCTTCCTTTGCGGTATTGAACCTTCTGGTAAAATTTCATAGAGATCCATTCACTTAAGGATTATGCAACCTTGTGTTTATTCAATGCTAAACATATAGAAATTTTATATAAATTTTATAGAAAGTCCACAGCCTTTATCCTTGTACTCTCATATTTGATGACTGATAGATATCATTGATTTCTTTAAAACAAGTTTAATAATGTAGTTATTGCTTTGACCAAATAAAGATATGAACCAAATCAAGTACACCTTTTAGACGCGCTCGACTTAAGTGACTCAGCACGAGGTGTTTTGGAATTTACAGGTTGCTTAGAACTTTTTGTAAACAATATAGAAAAGCTTAGAACTTTTTGTAAACAATATAGAAAAGCAAGTGAGTAATCTATGTTTCAAATTTTATAACAAAAGTCTCTGTATTAAAGGCTGTGGATTGCCTACAAAAATCTTGGTTTATTTGCCACAAAGTCCTCTTTTTCTATTAATGCAATGAAACGGTAAATAATAATGCTTTGCATCAAGTTTCTCTTTGGTATATGTATAAAACGACCTATCTCTATTATTCATTCTATCTGTAGTTTTGATACAATTGAAGTTTGAAAAGTTTGTACAAAAATGGCTATAGAAGGGGTTATAAACCTTAAATCAAATGACTTGTGTCTTCGGACGACGATTACCCGACGACGACAACGACAACATGATAACATTAAACAAACGTAAATTTCTAAAAATTCTTATCATTAAATACAATTTGTATCGAATGTTCCGTCCTTCACTCCCAGTTTTCATATAACCACAGATGACTTTTTATATCACCGTAAGTAATCATTTTCTTCATCGCAAATTTTACAGCAATAAAAATTGTATTCAAAAGATCTTGATATTTAGCCTTTACAATTTGTTTTTATGGTTACAATAGCTGACCGTTAATGTGAGACTTACACGGAAATTAATTAAATCTTATTGCATACTAATTATTAGCACCGGTAAATAATTAAACCATCAACAGATAGGTTAACAATTTACTGCTTATTCATCAGTAAATTTATTTTTTTCAAAATTAATTAAGAGATTAAATGACTATATATAAAGAATAATATACGATGCAAAACGCACATTATAGCTTAACACTGAAACATGTCGATCATGATTTATAATACTGTTATAATAATGTTTTTGCTTTTCATTGTTTTCAAACAAGATTTTGTTCACGCATCGGACATCAAAGTAACATCTGAGGAACGAAGAGATGTTGACTCTGGTAATAATGCAAGCCAGAATTACCGAACAACTGATTTTACTCGGGTGGAAGAAAATTCTACGAATAGACAAATAACTATTTTGTCCGACAATCACAGGTTTAACTATCAAACGAGTATTTCCCCAGAAGGCGCTTTAATCTTATCAGAATCATGTTATCTATATGGGACCTGCGAGTTTACACAGGGAATGAAGAAACAGTACTGTAATTGTGATAAACAATGTCATCAATTTAAAGACTGTTGTCATGGTATTAAGTATAACAAAAATAAAAACTCTGTATACACACCACATTACCAATGCTACAAATATTCCAGTGCCGAATATACAGGACTGATTGCTGTGGCTGAATGCCCGGATACGGAAGTGAATACCTCTGTTGCACTTCTTTGTCAAAGTAATGATTTGCTGAATGTAGGACCATGTGTTGTTAATAACAATATTATATTTAAAAATAAGTACTGTGCTTTTTGTCATAATATTACTTTTTATGATACATTTGATCTTAAAATTCAACTTGTTCGGGTAGACCCATCAATACTTCAGGAAAACGTATGGAGTTCAGAAAGAATGGATTATTGTTTACAAAACGGAAAAGGCTTTCGATTATTGGCACCAAATGGTATAACCATCCGTCCATGTATGCTTAAACTAGATGACAACAATGACACACTTTGCCAAATGTTCATCAATCCAGTTTACCAATTTATAAGCAGAGAGATACAGCTATACAGAAATCGGTTCTGTGTTCCAGTATCATCACATGATTTAGTCAACTGCATTGGTCCACTGTATAATAATTTTGATCGATTTAAAATTTACCCAATGACCATATTATTTTCATTTGAAGAAAGGAAACAACATACAGAGTATTGTACCAATTTGAATTACCAGGTAACTTGAAATTTATTTATTAATTGACTAGAGCAACACAACGGGTACCATATGAAGAGCAAGATCTGCTTACACTTTCGGAACTTGAGATCATCCCCAGTTATCGGTGGGGTTCTTGTTGCTCGTTTTTAGTTTCCATGTTGCATTTTGTGCACTTTTGTTTGTCTATTTGTCTTTTTCTTTTACTGTAACCTTTCAAATATATGTTAGTGTTTCGTAAGTCTACGTATGAAAACATGAGTGAAATAGTTTACAGATATTTAAATATTATTAAGTCTGTGATAAAAAATAGGATCGAAAGTGAAAAGCATGAGCTCAAAAAGTTGTGATAGTGAGTTAATCGAATGAGTACTGTGGATTCATTTTTTCGTACGAATCAATTTTCGTGTATTGAGGAAAGCTTGCATTTTCGTAAGTATTTGATTTCGTTTTTTGCCAATGTCTGCATTGATTAAACACAAATACTATAACTATAAACATGAATTACTGTACAAAAGACAAAGTTTGAAAGCACAAAAAAACTTTAAGAACCGTTAAAAAAATGTCACAGAAATATTTTTTTTCCAGTGGACAATTATTTATCAACTTTTCGATTGAACGTCTTTAAAATATGTTCAAACAAACACAAAATACACGTGGATCTTAAATACATCTTAAATAAAGTCAATCTCATTTGATATGCTATATCACTGCTAATACATATAGCTGAAGTAAAAGAGGCGAATATTACCAAATGAAATAATTAAAGAGCAGAATTTACCATTGACAATGCAAAACGGATCGTTTGGTAGGATATTCAGGGGTTTGAAAATACATGATATAGTAAAGGATCTTTCAAGAAATAGTGTAAACTTATCAAAATCTGAACATATTGGTTGTAAGAGGATTTTAGTGCATGCTGGTCAAATTGAGTTGTTCAAAATACAAGTTATGGATATAGTCTGTCACGAATACTTCGGAAAACAAGACTCCAATAAAAACGGAAACTTTACCTCCTCTATAAAAGCTATCCTGACATATTTTTGCTTTTCAGTCTCAGTTGTGGCATTAGTTTTCTCTTTAATTTTGAACAGACAGTTTAACATCTCTTCAAGTATTGCAGGTTCCAACATGGAAAACATTTCCATTTCACTAATTTGTGCAAACGTTTTGTTCATGATTGGTAGTTTTGTCACAAAACTAACCATCCTGTGTTACGCTGTTGGCGTATTTCTTCATTACTTGTGGCTGTCTGTGTTTTCGTTTATGTGGATATCAGTTCTATATATAGCCAAGAATCTTACATCAATGAAGTCCGGTAACAAAACAATTAAACAGACAGGTACCTTCACAAGGAGAGTTTTGATGGTAACCGCCTTGTTGATTCCAGTTGTATTTGTTGTTCCTGCTGTCATACTGGATCAATTTGATGTTGAGAATTTATCTGCAGGATATGGAAATTCAGGTTGCTTCCCAAACAGGTATCCAGCAAATCTTATTTTCTTCAGTGGACCAGTTGTTTTTTGCGCAGTGATTAGTTACGCTATTCTGATGAGAGTTATAGCCAAGATTTGCTTGCGGCATATTAAAACCAAACATATCATCCAATCTTCAAATTTTCAGCATGCAAAACTGTTTATGCGACTTATCCTTTTATCTGGAATCTTTTGGGTGACGGGCTTTTTATCTGGTATTTTGAAGTCTGAATGGCTAGAATACACATTCATATTACTGTGTGGACGGCAAGGCTTATTCTTTTCTATAGCTAACTTGACAACAAAATATATGTATGGTAATATAAAATCTACATTTAGAAGAAATCCGGCATCGTCCTACAATTTGAATTGATAGAGTAAGAAAGTCCTGGCATGAGAAAAAATGAAATGCTAATATTACTCTTTTTTGTGGAACTGTTGAGTTTTGTTCGCTCCATTCAAACCAGGGAAGGGTTGCTTGTAAACAAATGATATTGTTTTCTGGTTTAAATTTATCGTGAATAAATGCTTGTTGGTTTAGGTTTTTGATTTGTATTTCTGTCAGTCCATATGTCAAAATTCCAATAGGTAACTCAATGGTCTAATATGAGTTTGCTTTATTTCAATTTTTATTTGCATTGTTGATACGTTACAGAATCTAAAGCCTTCCGGGTTCAATGAATTACCCCGAAGGCATGCTGAACCGGCGAAATGATGTTATCTTTATTAATTCGATTTTTAAATCTGATTATGTGTGTGATTTCTTGAATAACGGTGTTGAAAACCAATATCTGAATGTTTTAAAAGCATGGAAGTTTGCAGTAAATTTATGAAAGGAAAACAATAGTATTGTCTTTTTGTAGTATAATATGCCTTTAGTTGTAAGTTGCTTGTTAAGGAAAACCTTCATTTATAACTTTACCAGTCTGGAAGTAAATATTCAGATTTCTCAAAGATCCGGATTAATTTACTTCTTAATTTATCTTTTGAAAAGTTAAAATTCACTGAGTGACCTAAATCTGTTAATTATTCGGCAGCATAACTACTCTGCTTACCTAACTGAATAAAAGTTTTAAAAGTTGTATGCGAGTCTGTGGCGACTTATTGTGAATTATTGCTTGTTCAGATTTTTATATATTGCTATTTCAATCGATATCTTCATTGCTTAGGGATAACATTAAAAGTTCAATGTATTATAAAAAAAAAAAAAAATAATTCATAGTTTTTTTCACTGACCCCCTACCCCCTCTTAACTTAATTTGTGAAAAATTTATTGACCTATAAGAATATATATATATAATCGATGTCAATTAAACAAAACTTGCAACAATTTTGAGCTGCTACTCTAAAACTATTTGAATTAAGCTTTTTTTTTATCCTTCATTGATTTTTTTATGTCGTCCCTTACTGTTGTTAATTTTAATTTTGTATTTTTATATCTGATTATATGTTTGATTTTTTTTGTACTGGTTTATCAAAGTGTTGTGTACCATTACCGTATATCAAAGTGTTGTGTAACATTGCCGTATACCAAAGTGCTGTGTAACATTGCCGTATATCAAAGTGTTGTGTAACATTGTCGTATATCACAACTGTTGTGTAACATTACCGTATATCAAAGTGTTTTGTAACATTGCTGTATATCAAAGTGTTGTGTAACATTGCCGTATATCAAAGTGCTGTGTAACATTGCCGTATATCAAAGTGTTGTGTAACATTGTCGTATATCACAACTGTTGTGTAACATTGCCGTATAACAAAGTGTTTTGTAACATTGCTGTATATCAAAGTGTTTTGTAACATTGCTGTATATCAAAGTGTTGTGTAACATTGTCGTATATCAAGCTGTTGTGTAACATTGCCGTATACCAAACTGTTGTGTAACATTGCCGTACATCCAAGTGTTGTGTAACATCGCCGTATATCAAAGTGTTGTGTAACATTGTCGTATATCAAAGTGTTGTGTAACATTGCCGTATATCAAACTGTTGTGTAACATTGCCGTATACCAAACTGTTGTGTAACATTGCCGTATACCAAACTGTTGTGTAACATTGCTGTACATCCAAGTGTTGTGTAACATCGCCGTATATCAAAGTGTTGTGTAACATTGCCGCATATCAAAGTGTTGTGTAACATTGCCGTATACCAAACTGTTGTGTGACATTGCCGTACATCCAAGTGTTGTGTAACATCGCCGTATATCAAAGTGTTGTGTAACATTGCCGTATACCAAACTGTTGTGTGACATTGCCGTATACCAAACTGTTGTGTGACATTGCCGTACATCCAAGTGTTGTGTAACATCGCCGTATATCAAAGTGTTGTGTAACATTGCCGTATATCAAACTGTTGTGTAATATTGTCGTATATCAAACTGTTGTGTAACATTGCCGTATATCAAAGTGTTGTGTAACATTGTCGTATATCAAAGTGTTGTGTAACATTGCCGTATATCAAAGTTGTGTGTAACATTGTCGTATATCACAACTGTTGTGTAACATTGCCGTATATCAAAGGGTTTTGTAACATTGCTGTATATCAAAGTGTTTTGTAACATTGCTGCATATCAAAGTGTTGTGTAACATTGTCGTATATCAAACTGTTGTGTAACATTGCCGTATACCAAAGTGTTGTGTAACATTGCCGTACATCCAAGTGTTGTGTAACATCGCCGTATATCAAAGTGTTGTGTAACATTGCCGTATATCAAACTGTTGTGTAATATTGTCGTATATCAAAGTGTTGTGTAACATTGCCGTATACCAAACTGTTGTGTAACATTGCCGTACATCAAAGTGTTGTGTAACATTGCCGTCTATCAAAGTATTGTTTAATATTGCCGTACATTTTTGTGTTGTGTAACATCTCCGTACATTAAAGTGTTGTGTAACATTGCCGTATATCAAACTGGTGTGTAACATTGCCATATACCAAAGTGTTTAGTAACATTGTGTGAATGTCATCAGGTTTTATTATAAAACTTTGTTGTAAAATAATAAATTTAATTCGTCATCATGATATTCTCTTTTTTTAGTATACATGGTGAAGTAGGCCTTAACGTACAAGCTGGCTGTTGAGAAAGTCTTCGTGCGTATCAACAATTAGTCTAAACGTATCAATCTTTAGACTTCTTGAAGGGCTTTCAGTCGAAATAATGATACAGTATTATAGTATGACCAAGCTATTTCAAGTGTGTGACATGTACATGTTGTTTTTTTTTTAATTCTAAAAGCTTTCTGCATTGTTGAATAGGGTTTTCTGCATTGTTGGATTGGGGTTCCATTTATACTAAAAGCTCTCTGCATTATTGAATTGGGGTTCCATTTATCCTAAAAGTTTTCTGCATTGTTGAATTGGGGTTCCCTCTTGTTATAGAAGCTTTCTGCATTATTTAATTTGGGGTTCCCTTTATTCGAAAAGCTTTCTGTATTGTTGAACTGGGGTTTTATTTATTCTTAAAGCTTTCTGTATTGTTGAACTGGGGTTTTATTTATTCTTAAAGCTTTCTGTATTATTCAATGGGGGGTTCCCTTTATTCTAAAAGCTTTCTGCATTATTCAATGGGGGTTCCCTTTATTTTAGAAGCTTTCTGGATTGTTTAATTGTGTTTTCCTTTATTTAAATAGCTTTTTTCATGGTTAAATTGACGTCTCCTTAATTTTACAGACTCTCTGCATTGGTCAATAGGCGTCAGCTTTATTTGCACAGATACTTCTGCATATGTGGTGGTTTTTTTTATGGCTCGCAACGAAGTTGTCGGTGCCATATAGTTTTAGCCTTGTCCGAAATTGCGTCATTCCGTCATTCCGCAACAAACTGTTATACGGAGTTTTTTTCTAAACGCCTTCAGATATTAGGCTGCTTTTTGGTATGTGAGTTAACTATGATGAGTTACAGCTCAAGATTAAGTTTCGTTCCGCTCTGCTTATTTTTGTCGAAATTACGGCCTTTAGACTTTGATAAATTGTTAAAAATCACAGTTAAATAGACTTTTTTTTCTAAACGCTCTCAGATATTGGGCTGATTTTTGGTGTGTGAGTGACTCAGGATGAGTTACAGATCAAGTTTAACTTTCGTTCCGCTATACTAATTTTTGCCAAAATTAAGGGTTTACAACTTTGAAAATTGTTGAAAATCACAGTTATACATACTTTTTTTCTATACGCCTCCATATTTTGAGCTGATTTATGATATTTGAGACTATCATCATGTTTGTGTCCACATGTATTATAGGAATTGCAGATTTTTCAACTTTTTGAGACTGGGCCATTCGTGTCGCTTTGACACATCTAGTTTTTATATGCTAAATATAATTAAAAATGGTAGCAATGATGAAATACTTCCATTTTACAATTGTACTATATAATTAACATTATTTACAGTACGTTTGTAATACGTATATGAAGTACGAGCCACGTAATGTAATATATTAGTACTGTGAAAGTACATGAAAATAAAGTACTTAAACATGTTCAAAAGTACTTTTGTAACATTTGCAATTGCGTAATTGAATATGTTTTTATAAGAATGTTTTAAGAAGTAAATAAGAATTAAATGAACATATGAATCATCTGCTTAAATGTCATTATGTTTGAAAGTTATGACGAGATGTTGTAAATCAAAAAGTAAACTTACAAAAATACTGAACTCCGGGAAAAATTTAAAACGGAAAATCAAATGATAAAACCCGTCAAATAAATGGACAACAACTGTCATATTCCTGACTTGGTACAGGTATTTTTAAATGTAGAAAATGGTGCATTGAACCTGGTTTTATAGCGCTAAACGTCTCACTTGTATGACAGTCGCATCAAATTTCATTATATTTACAACGGTGCGTGATCAAAACAGACATAAAGGTAAAATTGTCAAAATAGGGGTACAGCAGTCATCGCCGTGTCACAATCTAAATCAAACAAAAACAAACAAATATTTAACGAAAAAGCTCAAAAAGTGTATTCCAAATTTAACATTCACGTGCTTTGCTTACTAATTTTTGTATTGTAAATCAATCCATAAAAGATTGAAATATTTGAAGTCCTGTGACTGAATGACTAGGTTTATATCAACTCTGACGGCAGAATATAAACGTCACACATGTAGAGATATAAAATATTTTTTTCGTTCAAAGTATTTTCAAAATTATAATAGAAAAATAACATAACGGTAGGTTGTTTAAAAGTAAAGAGCAACGGCATATGTACCAAAGAAACGCTATATGTTACCCGTACAAAGCACACCAGCAAAAATGAAAAGATGAAACATACAACACATTGACGGGATGCATAAGTACCGAGCCACGACAAATGGATATCACCAAAAACGGACCAAACAAGAAAAGTAATATTAATAATAGAACAAAGACAAATAAAAGAACAATATAACACGTTATTTAGAAGATAAACAACGTCGGTACGCAGAATCTAACACCAAGACCATCATGTATTATTTGTGAAGTTGATACTGAATATTTACCAACAAGGTCTTCAACAGATTACATTTTGTTATAATGATATGTTTTCTCTTCGAATGAATAAACAGATTGAGGAAGATTCGTCAACATGGTCAATGCAAGAGCAACTTAACTAAAAGACAAATTGAAAATGTTGGTATTAATTGGTTTCATTAAAAAAAAAATGGCCAACGTAGATACAAGTTTCTTGTCATAGGGGATACAAATCCTACTTTGTAAAGAATCACTCTGATTCAAACAAATAAATCTCTGAAACTGACATTATCAAGATGCTTGATTTCTTGATTGACAACACATTTGTTACGTTTGTAGGACGTGTATTTCAACAAACTATCGGCATTCTCATAGGAACCAATTGTGCCCCTCTTCCTGCCGACTTGTTCCGTTGTTCTTATGAGGCTAACTTCATACAGGAACTTCTGAGGAAGAAAGTAAAGAAATTAGCAATATCATTTAACTTTACTTTCCGCTAAATTGAATTTGTTCTCTCACTAAATAATTGTAAATTTGGTGACTATGTTGAACGCATCTATCCCATCGAACTAGAGATAATGGATTTTTTGGCTTTCTAAATGTTTGTTTATGAATCAGTTCATATGAAGCTAGCTCCAAAAAGGAGCATTTAAACCAGCACATCTCTAGAAATGCTGATCATTTTATGGACAACATGTCACACACGATAACACAACTGCCCTGAAATAGGAATTTTGCTAATAAAAAAAGGACGATTGAACCTTGTTTTTTCTGTACATAACCTCCTCCTTTTGAAAGTCATTTTTTTTTCAATTTTAAGTTTTGTTTCATAATGAGGATACCAAAAACGCGAATAACGGAAAGGTAGGTAAGCAAATCCCACTCAAATGTGGCACCATTCATGTTGCTCATATAATTACAAACTCTGTCGTAACCCTATTCGAAATAATACTAACAATTCGTGACCACACTTCCGTTCTCTTTATCTTGAATAGGATTTATTAGCAAGTTTTCATAACATGAGCAATACGACGGATACGTGAGTCATCTTTTCTCTAAAAGGGAGTTGACAATAAATATGTACTTGTATATTTATGTACTTTAGAACTGACCAGATACATATAAAATGTGTCTTTTTCTTTGATGGTTAAGCATGGTTAAGGTGGTACCCAACACTTTCACTAAAATTAATTTGGCTCGTTTAATTTTCTTAAAATTTTGACAAAGTATTTACTTTGACCCTTTTACAAAAATATAAAAAATTCAAAAAATTTGAACCAACCGTTTTATCAGAAAAATTACACTCGTTATATAGCAGTTTGTCAAACACTTATTTTGATCATTGAGAAGCTTAATATTCCCTTAATAACACAACGTAATTAAAACGTCTAGCTGATTTTACAGAGTTATCTCCCTGTAGTGTTAGGTACCACCTTAAGACGTCAGATACTTTAAAGGATATAATGAGGTGACTTTAGGGGAAAGAGTAAACATCAATTGTGATAATTCTTTACAGATTTAAGAAAAAATTAAGATAGTAATCCCGGTCAAATTTCATGTTGAATCTAAAAAAAATTGATGATTTTTTTTCCTGGTATACATTCAACACTCAAACAAACAAAAAATATAAACCTTCGATGCATATATACATAGACTAGGGAGTTATATGACCAGCAAATAAACCTAGCTCGGTTTTGTAAGAGAGTTTGAATCTCTTATTATATTTGATTTTTTTTTCTGTATGCCCATTCAAAGGACAGTGGAATTGACTAAAATCAATGATAATAGAATTAGTTATGAAACCCAATTCATTCATTTTTAATTTGAAAGTAAATTAAGCTGAAATAACTTTTCTTACTTCGCTCAATGTACCTCATTGAATCTAGATAATGTATCAAGCATGACATTTATAATTATTTCCAAAGACTTAAAGAGTACTTACATTTATTTGAGAACATGTATGTACTTAAAAACATTACATATTCAAATCTATTTTTGTAAAATCGGTAATTGCGTAATTAAACATCTTTATTGAATAAAGTGTTCAAAGCTTAAAGGAAGTAAAGAACATGAGTAACATCTGCCATGATGTTTGAATATTATTAGATGTATAAATAATCAACAATAAAGTGTTTTTTTTTTTTTTTTTTTTTTGTTAGAATTGTATTTTCTTTTGAAAAAAAGAGGGGGCTGTGGTATAAACGTCAATGAGACAACAACACAACGAATGAAACGATATCTAGCGGACAGTAGACAGTAAATAAAAGTAAAATATGTCTGAGGACACGAATGCTCCTGCCCAAGCTCTGCAATTTTTAATGTTAAAAAGGGGCATAGCTCTAGAACGGTATGTGAACCACTGCCAAAATTCGAACCTTGTCTGTTAGTTTTGGTTCCTATCAATGTGCATGAGCTCCATAAAATTTAGATTGGGAAAGTTAAAATGTGAAAACGAAAATTGGACGGACAAAGGGACGGAAGGACGGTAAAGGAAAACACTTAGTGCCCTGGTTGCCTACGTCGGAGGCATAACAATCGACATTTGTTGAACCATACGTTAAGTTTTTAATCGTCCATATACAATTAACCGAGTTATAAATTATTTAAGGTAGAAAACAGCATGGATCTATCATCAACACCAAACTGTTCAAATTATAACACGTATTAGATCATCTGACATAAGACAGCAACTAACAAGGTTCAAGACATTGCATATGCATATGAAATTCGTGTTCACCGATTTGTCTAAAATTCTTACATTCGACAAGTAACAAACTATTAAATCTAGACGCCATCCAATTACGGTCATATAACCCCATATAAGTTGAACAAAAATATAAATAGGTTGTGAACTCGTGCAATTAATTTTTTCTATGTCTGTTTGATTTAATACCTTAGGGTTTTACCTTGTTTAACTTCCAATGTTACATTCTTTTCGATTTAATGACTAAACAAGCCTTATTCCCGCGTAATCAATATAATCTATGGAAGTCAATTAAAATTCACATGAATATGGATTCCTTGATGTCAAATTGTTCACTTGCAAGTGAATAATTCATAAGGGTGGTTCATTTGCTTATTTTGACAAACTGAACCAAAATGGTTGTTAAAATCAAATTATTATTTCACTATTTCATTAATGATAAAACCTAATAAAAAAATCATGTTCTATTTTATTTATTTGCTTAAGTATTTTAAAGGTTGTTGCTCCGTGTAAAATGTTTCTCAAATGCTTTCAGTTTATAAGTATAGTATTTTTTTAAATGTCTCTTTTATTGATAGTGAGCTGTTTTATTATTTATTTTTTCTTAAACTTTGTCGATACAATGTACTATTGTTTGTTCTCAAAGGTATCATTCTTCATCTTTGTAGATAATGTTAAATTTCCTGTTGTTTAATATAAAGAAATTACGGATATTGTCCAAAGATTTGTTATTGCAATAAAAATGACATCAGAATTTCGCGGAAAAAAATTAAGTTGATTATTTTCTAATCTTTAAGTATAACTTGAATTTGTTTGTGTCTAACGCCAATTTAAATTATTTCTAACACGTTTACAAAATTAACATTAGTGATTATGCAATTAGCAACTTTTCACAAGCTGTTTCTTAATTTGCATAATTTCAGTGTATATAAATAGAGTCAAAGGAGTAGGGGCAATAAGGCCCTTATTTTGCCCAAAATTTTCTGCAAATTCAAAAGTTATCATACATATTCTTAAATAACTGAAAACTTGACTAAGGTATGAGATACTAAGAAAAACAAAACAAATTTGACATCGAACATGTTACCATGGCAACAAACCATGACTTAATTTGCATATTATGTTAAATTTTGTGATTTTCCTTGTTTTTTCATCAAATTTTAAGTATATTTTAGATTGAAAAAGTATGTGCGCACCCAAGAAACAACTTTATATTTGGTGAGATTATGCCAATAGTTATAATAAAGCATCTGTTAAATTATTTTGTTGTTTCTTGGCTGCGCAGGATGTTTCCACAACGGAAATAAAGATAGAAAACTGCATAAATTCTGTGTTTTTTCATCGTTTTTGTGAAAACAGTACATATTATGACGTAGTTTTGACGTCATCAGATAAAAATCTTTATATTTTTCATTTATATTTCTTGACCCGATGCCTTTCTAAACATTATGTGCCAATTTAAAATGGTTATCAAACATTTTGTTTTCTTGGGCAAAAACTAGGCCTTAATGCCCCTACTCCTTTCTTTCTGTACTAAAGACACTCTGAACAAAGGTATGTTTTCATTATTTCCTTGTTGAATATACTAGCCCAAGAGTCAGCACTTTTGTGTTCACATGAAATACCATCGATGTGTTCATTTTCTGTAAATTTATTGTTAATCAAATGCGCAATTACTCAAAACGAATCTAGCTAAGTCACAGATGGACTGAGTCATATATCCATGGAATTCAGTATATTTGTTATTTCCCGGGTTTTTTTTCTGATAAATTTTTTTGAACTTTTTGGTTTCTAATGCTTTTCAATCCCCATTTGATTTGGTTTTCTAAGTGATTTGATTCGAGCGTCACTGCTCGATCTTTGAGTAGACAAAACGCGCTCCAGGTAACTTTGATGAGATTTTAGCAAACAAGTGTATGTGTATTTTAAAAGTAATACTTTTATTTTTTTTTCTCATTTTTGAGACAAATTTGGACAAAAGTAAATCAAGGTTTGTTTTTGAAAAAAAAGATTTTTAGAGTTCCAGAAACAAATGTTACAGCTGTTCGTTCTATATAGTTACAAAGGCTGGTTTGTATACTTCACCGTAATACATTTTTGAACTTATCAAAAGCTAGATATTTTTTCCTAATGAATAAATATTTGCTCGCTACTGTATACCAGATAAATATTTCATATAATTTGAATCTTGTGTAAACCTGCACCAGTATATTTAGTATTAGTTCTCCGAGTGAGTTTTGTATCATAAAAAATCCGAGAAACCTTGACTTTTTAAAATACTTTTCAATTATGATTTCCCTATTTAAATACATTATAACTGCAACTCAATTTTCAAGGAAAAAAGTATGTGTTACTGCTTTCAAAGATGGGACTAAAGAACCCAAATTAAACACTATTTATAATCTATACCATTTTAGTAACCTAGGATTGGAAATAGTCAAAAGTTTAATAATGAGCCAGCTTTCCAAGTTTACATTTCATCTGCTAGTAAAGTTTCACAAACTTTAAAGAATCGGAAAGGCCATTGTCCATGATGTTAAAAGTAGTGGGTATAGATAACTACCCTAGAGGTATCGATAACTACCCTAGAGGTATCGATAACTACCCTAGAGGTATCGATAACTACCCTAGAGGTATAGATAACTACCCTAGAGGTATCATTATCTAAAACATCAGAGAATTTGCTTTCCTAGCCAAATAGATTTTCGTTTGTACTTTTTTTGTTGCTATAATCGGTCTGGCAATTAATTTTACTATTTTGATCCGCTTTAAATAAAATTTAATTTTATCAACGAATAATACAGATTTGATACTGGTATCAGAGCAAAATAAATTACTCATAATTATAGTAAATATTTTATTAATGTATGAATCAAAAGTAAAATCACAAAACTACCGAACTCCATGGAAAATTCAAAATGGAAAATCCCGATTAAAAGTAACGAGTTGGAGTCAGTTCTATGGTTTGTCAGCTAATTTCCTTTCATTTTAATAAAAAAAAAATATTTGAACTAAACCTATGTAAATTATGCTGATACAAAAATTAAAGCATCTGGTGTTCCTACAATTTGCAAATCTTTCATCACTGGTTTTACATAGTCAACTTTTGATTAAAATTGATGTTTTACAGATTCACTTAGAAAAAAATGAATATGTATTGATTAAGTGACATTATATTTGGTTGGTTTCTATTTTACATTGACAATGTAACACGAGATTTGAGATGGGCCGAATATCGAGGATATTGGAACCTTATCGACAAAAATGTTTAGAGTGACGTACATTTTATTGTCATAATATTCATCAACTTGAAGTTATTTGATAAACAATTAAATAGCAGTCCCGAAGCGCGGCTCTTAATATTCATTGAATAATCGGCTTAAATTAGATTAAACATTTATAATCCTTTTTATTTGCAGAAAAAAAATGAGAATGAGGGTTTTTCTTGTTTTGTCTCTTATGATAGTCGAAGCCTTCGCATACCGCTACCGCTATTACAGATATTCAAAATGGAAACCACGAGACGTCCCAGAATGTATGAGTCCAGGCCTCGTTGCGCAATTTGAAGACAATCCGAAACTAAAGGAATATATAATAGAACGACACAAAGGCCTTTCAAACTCTGCAAGAATAAACTTTAAGAAATATAACAAATATCCAGCAATAGAAAACTTTCTTAAATCACTAGGTAATAAACCATCGATTGGGCCATCAGGACAACAAATCTTTGCTTATGACGAAGTAATAGGCACAACTGTAGAAAATCGAAAAATATATTTAGTAAAGATATTCAAAAAAGATATGCATAAACGAACCAGATATTCAAAACGTATGAGGAAACCTGCAATTTTGATAGATGGTACATTACATGCACGTGAATGGATCTCACCAGCGGTAGTGCTGTATTTCATTAACCAACTTAAGAATAATCCTCAACAGGATCCTGCCATAGAAAAATTAGTCGACATGTATGACTGGTATTTCATCCCTGTAGCCAATCCTGATGGCTACGTTTATACTTATACAACAGATCCTTGCTGGAGGAAAAATCGACGACAGACTTCGTCAGACCCCGTTTGTTTTGGTGTTGATTTAAATAGAAATTTTGGTTACGATGACAAAACGTGGGATCCTTCTGTTGGTGGATCAACAGATCCTTGTAATTATAACGGTTATGCTGGTACCGGTCCATTTACTGAGGAGGAAACTAAAGCCGTGATGAAAGTGATGAACAGAAAGGGTGTAAAATTCGTTGCTTACTTTTCGTTCCAAAGTTATAGTCAGATATGGGCATATCCTTGGGGATACAAAAAGGAAGCATTACCAGACGCAAAAGATCTCAGGAAGGCTGCTCAAGTAGGAGCAGATGCGATATTTGCTAAGAGCAAAAGGATATACAGAGTGAACCAATCTGCCCGTATTCCAGAATTTGGACTAATTGCTGGAGCTTCAGATGATTATGCAAGAGGTGGAGCAAACATCAAATACTCGTATACAATTGAACTCAGGGATACAGGAGAGAAAAAATTCTTTCTACCTGCATCAGAAATCACTCCTAATGGCGAAGAAATACTGGAGGGAGTAAAAGCTTTTGCAAACTACATCTACAAGCCTCGAAAAAAATACTATTATTATAAAAAGTGGTAAAGCCACGTTTGTTAAAAGGAAGTTCACATAATTGCTTAACATAGCATTTAGAAAATTCAAAGAATAAAGAAAAAAAATTGTACTGTGTTCTTACATTCTTTTCAACATTTACAAATATAATGTATTCTCAATAAACTTAATGCAAGAATATAGAGTTTTGAGGATGAAGCAAATCACAATAGCTAGTTATACATCTCACGTGTATGACATCCCAATAGCTAGTTATACATCTCAATTGTATGACATCCCAATAGCTAGTTATACGTCTCAATTGTATGACAGTTGCATAGAATTCAATAAATTGAAAAAAATGTGTAACAAAAAGACATAATAGGTAAAAAACGTCTACAATCGGGGTAAAGCAGACACCATTGTAAAAGGTAAAAAACGTCTACAATCGGGGTAAAGCAGACAACATTGTAATACAATCTTAATCACTTCAAAAACAAATTACTATTTCAACAGAGAAACACAAATGGCATTCATTAAGATTTCAAAAATGTCAATTGCCTTCTTTTTACACATACTTAAGGTAGATTACAAATGGAAGGTTTTAAGACTTGACTGGTTCTACAGACCTTGCACGGTCGGTAAGGTAGTCTCATGGTATACCACCATCTTAGACTGAACTATTGTAGTACACAATCAGTCTAGTTATTTTGCCCAAATCTGCAAATTAGTAGACAGAGGTGCAATTTTATTTGTTAATGTTTTTTTTTAATATAAAGAAAACTCGCTGATTTATTGCTTTTCTTCAAAATATTTTATCAAATACCAAACATTTGAGTATAACAATCAATTCATTAAAATAAGCCATTTAAGGGGAGATAACTCATTTAGTGAAAATTTTATACTGTACTGATAGGGATTTTTTTAAAATTTTCACTTGTAGCAAGAAAACATGTTCTGTGACACTATTTTTTCTTTTTATTTTCTTAAAGTCATAAGAAGCGAGTGACCGGTGAAAAGTAATGTTCTTCCAATTCTTGAACCAATGCATACAAACATCATAAACTTAGTCTACTGTTCAAGAATTTTTCTTTTTTTTCGCATAAATTTCGTATAATCGTCATTTTTTTTTCAATCGGTCAGTGTTGTTGTGAAAATATGGCAGGTAATTAAAGTTCGTGTTTTGAAGCCGAAGTTTAACGATTGTCACCTGTTTGTCAACAATCAACAAAAAATAAACAAAAAAGCATGGAAATTGAGCACGTGTTTAACATGTAAATTCAGATAATAGTTTATTTTAAGGACATTCATGCGGATTGCGATCACCGGATTTTTACGAGATGGGTCACACTGAGGTCACTTTGCATACGGAAAATATGTCGGGGGAATTGCTTCCTGGAAGGAAGCAATAAAAATAAAGTAAACTGCTTCTAAATATGAATAAACTAAAGAATTTTCTTAAGAAAAAAGTTTATGTAAATAAGTTTTATAATGAAAATATCCATTGAGTTATAAAAAAAACATGTGCATTATTTTTTTCAATTTGAGGTTTCTTATGACTTTAAAACATAAAACCTATCTTTGAGTTATAAAAAAAACATGTGCATTATTTTTTTCAATTTGAGGTTTCTTATGACTTTAAAACATAAAACCTATCTTCTCACAATTTATTTCAAAATTGTATCTCATAGATTTCTTTGAATGCACAAATGTGTTTTTCCATGATCGTTTTAAGAAAATTTAGGCAATTTTCAACGACTCATAGCTTGAAAAAAAGCACGATGACCAATACTTTTTGTTATACTTTTGAAAAGAGCATAGTAAAATCTTCATTTTTGCAAAGTATAAGAAAATTCTATCTCGGGAAAAATAAAACTTTGATCTACCTTAATACAAATGCTCATGTTTTGAGTTGAACACCACGGGGCGTGACTAGTCGTACAACGGAGGAAAATTCATTACATACTAGAAGAACACACCCGCAAAATCGCGGGCATTCATAGCGTGGTTGAAAGTATGTAATGTGTTGTAGGAATAATATGTAAAAGATTTAATGTCTGCTGAATTTCAGGAAAAGTATCAAAACTCTAGGTACTTGGGGACTTATTTCCAACATTTTGTTTTTTCTTTCAATTTCAAGATGAACATACATTCACTATTTTATAAACATTCAAGTTAGTCTGTAATTCAGTGGTCGTCGTTTGTTTATGTGTTACATATTTGTTTTTCGTTCATTTTTTTGTACATATATAAGGCTGCTAGTTTACTGGTTTGAATAGTTTTACATTGTCATTTCGGGGCCGTTTATACCTGACTATGCGGTATGGGCTTTGTCCGTTGTTGAAGCCGGACGGTGACCTATAGTTGTTAATTTCTGTGTCATTTTGGTCTCTTGTTGAGAGTTGTTTCAATGGCAATCATACCACATCTTTTTTGTTATCAATGATTTTTTTGTAAAAGATTTAATGACTGGAGAATTTCAGAAAAGGTATTAAAAGTCATAGCTACTTTGGGACAGGACAATTGTTTGTCTATCCCGGATCCTCCTTATTTCAAATTCCCATTTTTTTCTATTAATTTTATTAACACATGAATTATTTTAGCAATTATCTGTAAAGTATGTACATTCATTACTATAGATAAAGTGTATTTGCATTTTACTTTCAATTTTCAGTTTACTCATCAATCCACGGTGGTCATTAATATATTATACAGACACTCTCTATTTGATAACCTCTGTGACTGCCGTGGATAGTAAACTTGAAAATGATAGCAGATAGAAAATACACTTTATTCTTAGTAGTATATAGAAAAACGCAAACCGGAAGTCTAATCTGACTTAAAATTTCATCCAATGACGGAAACAATATCCGGATGCCTTTTGGTTTTTCTCGCTTTTCTCCCAAAATAACTGAATCTGAATACTCATATGAATGGATGACAAATGAGACTATGCACTGTACCTATAGGACACAGAGGAATGATGATTAATTTACTGTGGAAAGAAGAGAAGCGACACACAAAATGAAGTCTTCTCGTTTAATAGTATATATATAGAATCTCAACATTTGGTTGTGGATATTGTTTTCTATACCGAAAAATGACCTTTCTGTCAATCTTTTTTTAATATTCTTCGTTTCATCTCCCCTTTGAGGAAGTTTTTGTTATCCAAATGTTATACTTTGACCAAATAGTATGGTGTTTTAACTACTCCTGCGGTTCTATCATTGATTATGGTAATTTTTATAAATTTCCTGTTTACAAAACTATTATTTTTTTCGAAAAAAATGGGTTATTCTTATCCATGGCAAAGACTAACTTAGCCTTATTTAGCACAATTTTTTTTGAATTTTTGGTCCTCAATGCCCTTCAACTTAGTGCTTGTTTAGCTCTATAACTATTTTGATCTGAGCGTCGATGATGAGTCTTATGTAGACGAAACGCGCGTCTGGTGTAATAAATTATAATCCTAGTAACCTTTGATAACTATATAATCATACCTGCAGCATCACCTATCCCATTTCGGAAACTATAATCGTCAAATATAATTTGCCTCAACGAATGTGTAATAGTTGGGTTATTTACGCCAAAGTGTTATTTGCTGTACATTTTTGTACTAACTTTAATGTATATTTCTTTAATTTCTGAAATGTTTCGACGGTGTTCGTGTAAATGATTATAATTACAGGACTGGAAAATTAAAGTGCCTTTCTCAATTTTATTTACACACTTGACTATACACTACTGAAACCCAGACATAATTGTAAGACTTTCAGTCAATGCCAAAAAAATAAAAAGCCTCGATTTCATTCGTTCGGTCTCTAATGATTATAGCCTGTTAATGTAATCATTCAGTGGTTTCAAAGAAGAATGAATGTTTTCATAATCATATGGTCTTTTCGCGATGGCTAAAGTTCCTTTACGAGAATAAGCATTTATCGTCGTCGAGCATTTCAAAATACATCACAACAAAATTCGACATTCGGCTAACATCAATCGCCTTATACATTTATCATCATTGTTTGTGTCTGTTTGGAACATCGCCAAATTTATCTTCTACTGTATAGACATTTCGAACGTTATTTCAAGAATGCGACTGTCTTGACTTTTTTCTATCTCTGTTTTTTTTTCTACATTTCTTTAAAATTTGGCTCGTCAAGTGACAAGAAATTTCGTTCACGTGAATTTTTGGATTGCATTTCTAATGTTCTCTTAAAGTTCGCTTCCAAACCAAAGGTTTATGAGTCGCAGCAAACCATAGCACCTTTGAAGATCGTGTTTTAGCTTATGTATTGTATATATAATAAAGAAAATGTGGTATGATTGCCAATGAGACAACTCTCCACAAGAGTCCAAATGACACAGACATTTACATCTATAGGTCACCGTACAGTCTTCAACAATGAGCAAAGCCAATACCGCATATTAAGCTATAAAAGGCCTCGAAATGACAAATGTGAAAACTAACGGCCTAATGGAAATATAATGTCATATCCTATAGGTTACTCATTGGAAGAATTAGCAGATAAACAAGATCAACAAGACGCTGGTAAAGTTGCAGCAGCTGCGATATTTACTTAGCATCAAACGAAATACAGAGTGGACCAAAATTCCCTTATACCCGAATTTAGATCAATTGCCGGAGCGTCAGATGATTATGCAACAGGTGGAGCGAGAATTAAGTACTCATATACAGTTGAACTTAGAGATGAAGGAGATAACACATTCTTTCTACCTGCATCAGAAATTACTCCTACAAGCGAAGAAATAATGGAAGGATTAAAAGCTTTTGTATACCACCTAACAACTGCCTCGCATAAATTACCAGATCGATATTTGAGAAAGCCTCATTATTACAAGAGGTTTTATAAAAAATAGCTTGTCTCCATTTTCAGAACATTAAAAGAATAAAGAATTCAATAATCAAGTGAATATTATCTTTAAAGAATCTAATCTTTTAGTTGTAATTTGAATTTTTAACAAAATGTAAATGAAGAGATAACAGAACAAGATGGGCAAGAGCTCGGAGTACATTGAAAATGTAACAAACGAAAAATTATTGTTACGTTATAAGGGGACGACCATTTGATAATCTGGGAGGGGGCGCGGAAGGAGGATTTGTTTTGGATCGCCTATTTATTTTTGTAAACTAAGAGGACAGGTTATCTATTTTCTGCACTATTGCAGTAAGATTTTTCATTTTCATTCAAACAAAGGACTGATTAATTATTTGTTTATAATAAATAATATATGTATTGTCAAGTCATTATGTACCATTTAATCAGAATTATTCATCATCCTCGGCAGAAATGAATCTTCTATATTCCCAACTGCATATACATGTATTGCATACATACAGAGTATTAAAGTTTGATTTGTATCTAGCCTTTTTTAAAAGTATTGGCAAATATGTTTTTGCCGAGCGGAGTTCGTCAAATTGTTTTTTTTAAGGGTTTTGGAGCCATTGAAGGCCCAAGAAGCTATAGACCAAATGATGCAAAATCATGATTTATGTGTGTTCCCCAGACCCTTTCTTAATCTGAAAATGCAAGTTTTCTTCAAATAACCTATTGACAATATTTTGGTCTGAAAGCAAAATGTATAGATTCAGTGTAAGACTTACGTTTCTAGGGACAACATCAAAAGACCAATATACATGATAAAGCAAAAATGTAATTCACATAGTTAAGTCTGTGGCTGGTGTTTTTTTTTTTAAACTCATGATCAAGTTAAGAACAAAATTACTAAACTACAAAAGCAATGCAACACTACAGAAGGACAATCAATGAATAAAAGTCAAATAAATAAGAAACATTAAGGATCCCAATAAAAACAGGAGCTACGTAAGAGGGAGAACAGAACTTGTTTCTTGCAAGGCACTCGCTGTGAACACAATTTGATACGAAGACAAGCATTTTGTTTTGAAACTTCCTACATGAGGCATTTGCATCAATGTAGTTAATACGGCCCTGTAATAAAAGTTAGGTAAGGGTTCCTGAGAAAAGTTAAATGAAACCAATTTTAAGACATTTCAAGTATATTTAAATAATATTTATACTTTTATTATTAAAAGATTTGGAAGTGTTTCCCGATTTTTCTGGTGCCATCTCATACTTTCAATTACACCTGCTGAGTAATTTATTTTCAATACATTGCAAGCCAGGTAATTTATTTTCAACCTATCACTGAACAAACCATTTATTTTTTTGATTATCAAGGCTTATTTATTTATTTTCAAAATCCTCCCCCCCCCCCCCCCCTAGAATTTCAAATGGTCGTCCCTAACTAATTAATTGGGTTGGGAACTGATTAATTACGAACGATTCTAACTTGTACGACAGCCACATAAAACTCATTTATATTAACAACAATGTGTGAACAAAACCAACAGACATAAAAGTCTATAGTTTGCTGTTCGGGTTGAGCCAATGATCCGTGTCGAAGACTGTACTTTGACATATCATGGTTTACTTTTAAAAATTGAGACTTGGATGGAGAGATGTCTCATTGTCACTTATATCTTCTTATATCCAAAGCAGGGACAAATGTCAAAAAAGGGTGCAGCAGTCAGTATTGTGTTATAATCTTAGTCATAAGAAACCTCAAATTAAATAAAATTATGCATATGTTATTTATAACAAAATGGAATGTTTTCATTATAAAACTTATGCACATATACTTTTTTTCTGAGGAAAATTCTTTAATTTGTCCACATTTAGAAGAAGTTTACTTATTTGTAATTGCTTGCTTCTAGGAAGCAATTCACTGACAAATTTTCCGTATGCATAGTGACCTGAGCGTAACCCTCTTCGTAAAAATCCGGTGATCGCAATACGCATGGATCTGTCATTAAAATAAACAATTATCTGATTGTACATGTTAAACACGTGCTCAATACCCATGCTTTTTGTTATTTGTTTACTATAAGGTGACAATCGGTAAAGTTGCAGCAGCTGCGATATTTACTTAGCATCAAACGAAATACAGAGTGGACCAAAATTCCCTTATACCCGAATTTAGATCAATTGCCGGAGCGTCAGATGATTATGCAAGAGGTGGAGCGAGAATTAAGTACTCATATTATATTATATGACTATCTGATTATTATTGTACATGTTAAACACGTGCTCGATACCCATGCTTTTTGTTATTTGTTTACTATAAAGTGACAATCGGTAAACAACTTCGGCTTCAAAACACGGCATTTAATGAGCAACAATATTTGTTAAATCATAACAGACAGAGAAAAAAAAATTGACGATTATACGATATATTTGCGTAAAAAAAGATAAAATCGTGCACAGAGGACTAAGTTTATGATATATACATTCATTGGTTCAAGAATTGGAGAAACATTATTTTTCACCACTAACTCGTTTCATATGATTTTAATCATCATAATTAAGAAACAAATATGTCAACAAAGAAAAACATAGTGGCACAAAGACATAGCACATAAGCAAAAATAAAAGACAAGAATTCAAAAATTGACAACAGCACAATAACAAAAAGACGGGAAGTATAAGTATCGAGCAACACCAAAGGTATATTACCAAAATAAGGACAAAAAAGTAAACGTAATAAATTACAAAGACAAATAAAAGAAACTATAATACGTAATTTAGATGATGAAACGTGTCAGTACCTAGAATATAATGGTTAAGACAGCTATGTATTATTTGTGAAGTCGATAGGGAATATTTATCAACGAGGTCCTGGTATCTTCCGATGAACCTTATTTTTACAGATAAAGACGAGACGTTCTTTGAAAAAAGACTGGTTCATCGACTTTCTGCTAATTGTCGTGTTCTAAAGTCTGCGTAGCAACTGCAAGATCTTGAATACTAAATGAGTTGAGAAATGTATATCGCATATGCAGGTGAAATTAGTATATTGATACTAAAGTGGGAGAAAATGATCTTTTCAAAATAAAAATTGGTTTAGTTTGTCATAGATTTTGGTACCGAGTGACTGCTTATATCAAATTCGAGGTAAAATTTCAGAAAGCTGTCTGAAGGGACTCCAATTCGTTTCAAAATAAGAGGTCCACAAGAGATGCGCAAAGTTCGTTCATATAGGAATGCCGATGATATGGTGAAAATTCGACCTCCAAATTCAACAAATAAGTTGTCTATCAGTAACTCTAGCAAAATTATAACTTGTTTCTCTGTGTAGCATGTTATACCTTTTTGTTCATTAATAACAAAATATGACATATGGTATCCCAGACATTAATAGCGTATGACAGTTGTTATCTTATAGTTCATTTCTGTGTGTGTTACATTGGCGTTTTGGTTGTTGCACTTTTATGTTTCTGTTGTTTTGTTGTTTTCCTCTTATAGATGATGTGTTTCCATCGGTTTTAGTTTGTAACACGGGTTTGCTTTCTCTCAATCGATTTATGACTTTGAAACAACAGAATGGCTGCTTTGTCCAATTAGAATAGTAATCAATCATCAGAACGTGAATTTATATTATTTTACCATGGCTTGTTCTTTTCTGCTGATATTTTACACCTTGCTATATCTGCTTCCTGCAAATTTAAATACACATGATTTGAAGACTCCAATCTTCTAAGACTCTTTCATCTTGCAATAGTATTAAAACATTTGACTTTCTACA
Organism: Mytilus galloprovincialis; assembly: GCA_037788925.1. Taxonomy (NCBI): domain Eukaryota; kingdom Metazoa; phylum Mollusca; class Bivalvia; order Mytilida; family Mytilidae; genus Mytilus; species Mytilus galloprovincialis. The sequence goes on along the minus strand of CM075334.1, from coordinate 7,334,090 downwards.
CTTCACACAGGTATTTCCCATTCCAAGGTAAAAAGACAAATTGAAAAAGTTGGTTTTGCTTTGTTTCATAAAAAAGAATGACCAACGTAGATACAAGTATCAAATACTACTTTGTAATTCCTTTAATTCAAACAAAAAATTCTCTGAAACTAACATTATCAAGATGCTTGATTTCTTGATTTTTGTTACGTTTGGAGGATGTGTTTTTCAACAGAATGTCGACATTTCAATGGGAACAAATTGTGCACCTCTTCTGGCAGACTTTTTTCTTTATTATTATGGGGCTGACTTCATAAAGGATCTTCTTAGGAAGAAAGATAAGAAGTTAGCAATATTCTTAAACTTTACTTTCCGCTACATAGATTATTTTCTCTCACTAAATAATTCAATCTTTGGTGACTATGTTGAACGCATCTATCCCATCGAACTAGAGATAAAGGATGCAACAGATCATATCTTGACTTAATCTAGAAATTGACGATGGGGGTCTGTAGAAAACAAAACTTTACAACATAAGAGATGATTTCAGCTTCCCAATTGTGAACTTTCCATTTCTATGTAGCAACATTCCAGCAGAGCCTGCATACAGAGTATATATCTCCCAATTGGGGTTGTATTCAACCAAGAGTTCCAAATGGTGAAGTTGAAATCATCCCTTCATAAATTTTATGGAATCGATCATGAGTTTATTGACCGTTATGGAATAACTGTTTCACAGATGATATCGGAATTCTTTAGTCGAACTACAATCCCCTTCCCTTTTCATGAATGTGACCTACAAAATTAGACTATTATGGGTTTTGATAACAATCAATGGTTCATCCACAAGTTGCAAGCTTTATGAAAATGTCACTAATTGCTGTTTTGTCAGTGCTCATCACTTAAAAAATAAATAGTAATTTTTATACCCCACCCAATAATATTAACACTTTGATCATGTTATTTTGGCAATCTTTTTCAATACCTGTATATGCCCTTGTTTCAATTCAGGGGCTCCAGTCGCTGAGTGGTCTAAATAGTTACTACATTACTTTAAATATTAGCCAACTAACACTGTAATTACGAGTTCAAATCCCACCTGTGCAGGGGTACTTGACAACAAACAAGTCGGGCAAAAAAGCAGCGCTTAATAGTTATCAAAGGTACCAGGATTATAATTTAGTACGCCAGACGCGCATTTCGTCTACATAAGACTCATCAGTGACGCTCAAATCAAAATATTTATAAAGCCAAACAAGTAAAAAGTTGAAGAGCATTGAGGATCCAAAATTCCAAAAAAGTGGCATTAAAAACACAAAAATAAAAACAAATAGGTTCACTTCATGTATAATTTATTATACTGTATCAAACTAGTGTTAAATTGGTCAGATACCAGTATAACACTTCAGATAAACACACTTTGTTCAATCAGAACTTTTTTGTTCACAAAACAACTTCTTTCTTTTTTGGTCTTTCGAGGAATTCCAACATTCAATCCTTTTACCTGTAGTCATGGGAACAGGTATCTGTTTTGAAATCTCTTCGGTAGATTTCATCATTCCATCAGTATGGCACCATTCAGGAAGGCCTTACTTTTATAATCAAGTCACTGAGGACATTAACATTTGTATTTGTGTCTTACTCAAATGTTGAAAGTCTTTATGTATATTTTGAAAATCTGAAAAATAAACAAAATAATTGGATAGTTTATTTTCATTTGAACCTCGTTAACACAAATACTAATTGCTACTAAAATGGTTGTCATTTTTTTATTTAGAGAATTTGGATTTGATAATCATTCTTATATACTGTGGATTCATTATTATTTTTTTTTTTGTGGGTACAGATAGACCAGGAAATTTAATGTATAATGAATTACAAATTCTTTATACAGTTGTAAGACACATTGGCAAAAATCATGAAATCAAATATCCACAAAAATGTAAGTTTTTCTCAATCGATGAAGATTGGTACCCACTAAAATACATGAATCATCAGTAGTCTCTGTTAAACTTAAGGTTGTACCCAACACCTTGACTAAAATTTATTTGGCTCCTTTAATTTTCATAAAATTTTGACAAAATATTTACTTTGACCCTTTAACAAAAATATAAACATTTAAAAAAAATTTAACAAATCAATTTATTAGAAAAATTACACTGGTTATATAGCAGATTGACAAATACTGATTTTGATCATTGAGAAGCTTAATATTCCCTTAACAACGACAAGTTACGTAATTAAAAGGTTTAGCTGATTTTACAGAGTTATCTCCCTGTAGTGTTAGGTACCATCTTAATCATAACTTTTATGTAGTAAGAGCTTGATATATTGAAGGAAACTCTGTTGATTGCAGATGACTTTATGTTGATATGAATGCTTGCTGATATTTTATGGCTTTGGTTGGCAGTTTCTTTAGCTGGTTTACATAAGTTGAACAACAACAACAATGAGACCAGTTGAATGAGACAACCCCGACCAAAAAGAGGAAAACAGCTGAAGGCCACCAACGAGTCTTCAATACATCTGAAAAATTCCTGCACTGGAAAGGGGGGGGGGGGGGGGGCTTCAGATGGTCTCTAAACCAAAATGTGAACTAGTTCAGTGAAAATGGATGTTATACTAAACTTTAAAATATATAAATGAACTAATATTAAAAACCATACAAGACTAACAAAGGTCAGAGGCTGTTGACTTGGGATAGTTGCAAAAAAAAATCCTTTCCTGGATTTATCTTCGTCAAGATTCCTGACACCAAAACATTTGAAAGCTTAATAAAGGCAACAGTAGTATACCGCTGTTCAAAAATCGTAAATCTATGGACAAAAAACAAAATCGGGGTAACAAACTAAAACTGAGGGAAATGCATTAAATGTAAGAGGAGAACAACGACACAACATTCAAATGTAACACACATAGCAACGGACTAAGCATTAGACAAAATCCGATGAGAATAACCAATATAACATCAAAACCAAATACATGAATTTGGGATAGAAAAGAACCGTGACACGTCTTATAGTAATGTGAATAAAATAGAACATACATGAGTATGCATATAGAATAAACAAATATGTAAGTGACACTGACCTTGACCTAAAACAAATACTGCATATCTAGCTTTACATAAACATAATTCACATTCTTCCTCTTTTTCTGGACAGTCATAGCTGGTAAAATGATACTGAGGCCACCACGATTGCCTTATCTTCCAAAGTTCTTCTAAAGTATGAATCACCTCTAAACTGAAATGAAAATTTAAAACCATTGCGACAGAATCTATTATAAATGAGAATAATACTTTATAAATTTGCATGTGTACTGAGCGTTTTCCTGGATATACTCTTATCAGGATAACCCAAGTAATTATGAGGTCTTGAAAGGTTATTTTATTTTTTTCTTAGTTAAGGTAAGACGTCAAAGCAAAAATATAAAATAGCCTTTCAAGATGTCATAATTATTTGGACTATCATTAAGAAGGCTCAAATCAAAACATTAAAAAAACAGGGATGTGTAAATATGTAGAAATATAAAGAGCAATGTGAATAAAAGGGATCTAAGGCCAAATAAAAATATATGTGTGGTTCCAGTAACCCTACCGTCCCTACTTTTTCGGCTTAAAAATAGCCTACCCTAAAGATTTTATTCTCATTTTTCATTAAGCACTGTGAAAGTCAGAATGTTGCTCCCATAGACTCAATGCAAAAAAAAAACATAAAATAAAAAAATCCCTACCTACCTACCCTAACTTTTTTTCAGATGTAACTGGAACCACACATACTTTTTTATTTGGCCTAATTGAAGTTAAATTCATCTTATGTCAACATTGCTGGAGACTTTTTAAATACCTCACTTTCCTAGTAATTTATTTACAAGGAATGTAAGTCATCAGTCATCAAACTACAAATGATACATGTTGTTTTGCTTTAACATACGTTTATTTATTTTACAACAATTTGGTTATGGGCTTAGGTTGTAAATTGAACAAACTTTTTTTTCTTTCAAAACAATCTTTTAAGTATGTGCATCAATCATTCTTACCAACCTTTTGTTTCTTATATCAATCAAATCTACCAGTAGTTTCCAAGGTTTTAATTCTTGCTGCCAACAACTGTAATCCAGCAAATCAAACAGGAATTTCAAGGCTTCTGCTATCTTATTATCTGTAACAGAAAAATTATTCTTAGAATATAAACAAAACAAAGAATATTTAGAAAATGACTGAACAACAGATTAATTCACAAATCTGAGTAGGCTGCAAGTGAATTATCTGTGGTTTTTGGTCACAAGTTGAATATTTTTTTATTAGTTGTTCTTTTTTATTGCATTGACCATTTTAAGGTGGTACCTAACACTACAGGGAGATAACTCTGTAAAATCAGCTAAACGTTTAAATTACATTGTGTTGTTAAGGGAATATCAAGCTTCTCAATGATCAAAATAAGTGTTTGTCAAACTGCTATATAACCAGTGTAATTTTTCTGATAAAACGGTTGGTTCAAATTTTTTGAAATTTTTATATTTTTGTAAAAGGGTTAAAGTAAATACTTTGTCAAAATATTAAGAAAATTAAACGAGCAAATTAATTTTAGTTAAAGTGTTGGGTACCACCTTAAATGGAAATGAAGTATAAAAAACAAAGATCTATATCATTTTCTACATGTTTCCAATTTGTTTTGATAAAAAATGAGTAAGAGAGACTGAACAAAATCCCATTATTTCATGATTTTTGATGAGTGAATAAACTCATCATAGATACCAGGACTCAATTTTATATATACGCCAGATGTGCTTTTCGTCTTCAAAAGACTCATCAGTGACGCTCGAATTCAAAAAAGTTAAAAAGGCCAAATAAAGTACAAAGTTGAAGAGCATTGAGGACCAAAATTCCTAAAAGTTTTGCCAAATACAGCTAAGGTAATCTATGCTTGAGGTAGAAAAGCCTGAGTATTTCAAAAAATTCAATCTTTTGTAAACAGTTAATTTATAAACATAACAATATCAATGATAATTCATGTCAGTACAAACAGTCATCTTACATGTAAAATTGTCTGTTTTTATACAACTTGGAGATCAAGTTCCATTATTTCATGATGTTCGATGAGTGAAACTAATGAAGTCATCTTACATGTAAAATTGTCTGTTTTTATTCAACTTGGAGATCACGTTACTCTAATTTCATTATTATTCGTTGGATACTAATTTTTCGTGGATTTGGTAGGTAAAGGTGAATCTAAAAATTAAATGTTCAACCAAATGACAAATTTTCTATCAGCTTGTATGAAGACTTTCGCAAAACTCAAAATCAAATATCCACGAACATGTAAGTTTTTCTTCATCCATAAAAATTTGGTACCCACGAAAATACATGAATCCACATGTTCGGTTATTCATTACATCCAATGTAATAAATTTATCTATTTTTCATTCATTATTGATTTATTCCATCTGTTATCTCTTTATTTACTATTTTTAACTTTTTCTTAAAATTAAGGATGTTTAAAAAGTATGTTTATTTATTATTTTTAACTTTTTCTTAAAATTGAGGATGTTTAAAAAGTAACAGTTCCCTATACAAATTTGAAAATGTAAATTTGTTTAAATAAATACCAACCTTCAACCAGTTTGTTACATAACTGTAAAACCATAGAATCTGAAGGACATTTTTCTGCTACATTCTGAAATAAAAATTACATTGAATCTGACATTAATGGTGAATCAATTAAATCAATTTAGGTTGAAATAATGGTTAAAAATTGATACTATTCCAAAAAAAATTAAATGCTAGGATACCAAGAACAGTTATTTCTCTGTTTCGTAGCTCAATAATCGTTTTGTATCTGGTTGCATATTTTTGACAATCAATTGGGTTTGCTTGTTTTATTTTCATTGGTAAAATTCCAATTAAAGCATTAAATAATCTCTCTATTAGGTTTGCCAATAAAAAGCTCCCCCTACCCTTTCCCATATCTTAGGTGGAGAGTACAAAAGATATTGACCTAAACCTTATTCCAATCAGTCAACAATAATAAGCGAGATTTCAAACCAAATTCTATTTTTAAAAACATGTACCTATCATTAAATATGAATCAAATAAATTTAACATGAATTGAAAAATATTACCTTTAATAATAGAATCTCCTCATTTGCAGAGAAACCATTTCTTACACAGAAATAGTAGACATATTTGTGAGCATTTAGATTTTCTGTGTTTCTGTCTCTGTACTCTGTCAGAATATCTTTTGCTTCATCTATTTTGTCATAGTGTTCTAAAATCTGAAACAGAAAAATAATTTTTACTTTTTGTTTATATTTGATTTATCAAATAGAGAAAGATTTTTTCTCACCAATCAAGAAATGTGAAAATAGCACAAAAATAAAAGAAAAAATTCATAAAATTTTGTTGAAGCAAATGGTTGAACCAAATTAAAGTTAGAAAATCAATTACAATTTTTGGGATTTACACAGATGGACAGGCTGACACTTAATGTCCCCTCTGGTGATTGCAGGGACATAACAACTGAATTACTAGGAATTCACTTTTGAAATCCATTTGACATCCAGGACACCAATTGGCATATTCACACCTCAAGAGTATCTTTTTTTTTACTATCACAAACAAGAATTCTTAACATAAAACATTATATCCTGATACCCATTCCAAAACATTCTCTACCAGGACTGACAGGAAGAATTTGTTAGCTTTTGAGTAAATTTGTATAAATACCTCTACATGTTTAGTAACAAATATATCCCAAACTCCAATCTCTCCAGAGACTTGCTGGAAACCAATCATAGCTTTCTGTGCATAAACAGCCATTATTTCTTCATAGTTAGATACAAGGTCACCTATAAATTACAGGTAGAATTATGGTACTGTATGATAGTCCATGTTACATACTTATATCTGTCAGACCTAAGTCTTAGTCACAAAAAGTGAAAGTGGTATTAGTAAATGTAAACTTAAGTTATAGTTCAAAATAAAAAAACAGGCTAGATCTTGGTAAGGAGAGACACTTTACTTGATATGCATGTGACAGTTAAAGATATAGAGGTACCAGTCTTGTATTACAACTCCAGTTTCCGATGCATGTCAAAGCATGGAGGGAAATAAAATCGTCCATTTTTTTCTAAAATAAATTCTGGACTCATTTTTTTCTGTTTGATTGAAAGTTTATGCTGAATTGAAACATAAATATAGATTTAAAAAAAATCTTGCATCTTTTGGGGATATCAATCCAGGAAAGTGGAAGGATATTTTGTTTACTGGAAGTGGTGCAGTCTAATAAAAACAGCAAACAGAAAGTAGAAAAAATTGTTTTGATTTCAGGGTTACATAACTTTTTTATTCTTTGTAGCATGACCCACTGTTTTTTCAATTAAATCACAATTTCACATTAGTGCACACATGATATGAACATGAATTTTTTTTCTAAGTAGCTTTTTTTATTTTATTATTTTCAAAGATCAGCTGTTTTCCATGTAAGCCTATGGAGCAGTCAATTACAAGACTGCAACCTAGAACAGGTAAATAATTTGAACAGCAGGGAGAAAACAAATAACAACCAGGTGCTCCGCAGGGCGCAGCTTTATACGACCGCAGAGGTCGAACCCTGAACAGTTGGGGCAAGTATGGACAAAACATTCAAGCGTGATACAGCTCTGAATTTGGATTGTGATCAAATTTTTGACATTACATGGTTTTTTTTTACACAAAACAAATGTCAAGATTTTACAAATCAATTAAAGATTTCTTCTTCAAACTTTTTAAATCTAAAATTAAATAGTTGACACAGCATAGGTTTCTGACACAGAATGAATGTGGTCTAATGAACTTAAAAGTTTTTTTTTACCTTTGAGCAATTCACTATGCTGTTGAATATTAATCCTCTCAAAAAAATGTTTGAAGAAATTTTCTTTTTATTTATGAAATCTGAAATGAGAAAAATTTAAACCCCCCCCCCCTTTTTTTTCACATCCCCGTTTCCCTTTTTCCAAAACTGATATCAATTCAAATTTCTAATGGAGTTTGCAACAATAACTACTCTTTTAAATACATCATAAAATATTAAAATGTAAAATAAAGTGCTTGTTATCACTGAATGGTAAAGATTGGTTGGTAGTAAAAGTGAATATACATTGTTTATTGTATAAAACAATAAAAAAAACTTCATCAGCAACATTTTATATTGGCAAATTACCAATGAAGTTATTTACATAAAGTTATTGGCAAATAAAAATAGAAAATGACATCATAGTCATGTCTGGCAAATGTCCAACATACATTATCTAAAAACATTTTAGATAAGATAAGGAAAAAAAGCTTCATCAGCAACATTTTATATTGGCAAATTTCCAATGAAGTTATTTACATAAAGTTATTGGCAAATAAAAATAGAAAATGACATCATAGTCATGTCTGGCAAATTTCCAACATATATTATCAACTACTATTCTATACAAAGAAAGATAACTCCAATTGAAAATTAATTGCTATTGCACAATATTGTGCAATTAGATATTTCTTGCTATTGTGCAATACTGTGCAATTGAAAATTTCTTGCTATTGCACAATACTTGATATGGAATCCTGATTTGGACCAACTTGAAAACTGGGCCCATAATCAAAAATCAAAGTACATATTTAGATAAAGCATATCAAATAAGCCCAAGAATTTAATTTTTTTTAAAATCAAACTTAGTTTAATTTTGGACCCTTTGGACCTTAATATAGACCAATTTGAAAACTGGACCAAAAATTAAGAATCTACATACACAGTTAGATTTGGCATATCAAAGAACCCATTTATTCAATTTTTGATGAAATCAAACAAAGTTTAATTTTGGACCCCCATTTGGACCAACTTGAAAACTAGGCCAATAATTAAAAATCTAAGTACATTTTTAAATTCAGCATATCAAAGAACCCCAAGGATTCAATTTTTGTTAAAATCAAACTAAGTTTAATTTTGGACCCTTTGGACCTTAATGTAGACCAATTTGAAAACGGGACCAAAAATTAAGAATCTACATACATAGTTAGATTCGGCATATCAAAGAACCCCAATTATTCAATTTTTGATGAAATCACACAAAGTTCAATTTTGGACCCTTTGGGCCCCTTATTCCTAAACTGTTAGGACCAAAACTCCCAAAATCAAACCCAACCTTCCTTTTATGGTCATAAACCTTGTGCTTAAATTTCATAGATTTCTATTTACTTATACTAAAGTTATGGTGCAAAAACCAAAAATAATGCTTATTTGGGCCCCTTTTTGGCCCTTAATTCATAAACTGTTGTGACCTCAACTCCAAAAATCAATCCCAACCTTCCTTTTGTGGTCATGAACATTGTGTTTAAATTTCATTGATTTCTATTTACTTAAACTAAAGTTATTGTGCGAAAACCAAGAATAATGCTTATTTGGGCCCTTTTTTGGCCCCTAATTCCTAAACTGTTGGAACCAAAACTCCCAAAATCAATCCCAACCTTTCTTTTGTGGTCATAAACCTTGTGTCAAAATTTCATAGATTTCTATTACCTTAAACTAAAGTTATAGTGCGAAAACCAAGAAAATGCTTATTTGGGCCCTTTTTGGCCCCTAATTCCTAAAATGTTGGGACCAAAACTCCCAAAATCAATCCCAACCTTCCTTTTGTGGTCATAAACCTTGTGTTAAAATTTCATAGATTTTTATTCACTTTTACTAAAGTTAGAGTGCGAAAACTAAAAGTATTCGGACGACGACGACGACGACGACGACGACGCCGACGCCAACGTGATAGCAATATACGACGAAAAATTTTTCAAATTTTGCGGTCGTATAAAAAAGGTAAAGGTTAAGAAAAAATACTTTAAGATGCCTAATACATATGATAAAAAATGTTCTTGAAACGCCTTATCTCACTTTTGTCTCCAAAAGAATGCCTTTAAACATTGAAACCATGTCAAAGAAATCTTAAGTTATATAAAACTGTTTACATAACATAAACAATTGTAAATTCTAAACCGATAATTTTGTATGTTTATAGATTATGGTTGATCATCTCAACGAGATTGATTTTCTCACTTGAGCCAGTACTGGGAAAGTGAGAAAAGCAATCAAGTTGAGATGACCAATGATAATCTGTTTATAGCTATTTTACCTATGACGACGTTGTCAATTTCATGTCAATTTTATAGCAACACCACGTGGGTCCTTAGTTTCTAGCGATAATGTGCCATCTCAAGCGAGAAGCATGATATGAAAAATTATCACAAAAAAACATCAAAGGAAAAATGCACAAAATAGCGACAAGAAACGTTATTAAATTGTTGACTTACTATTTTCATCCAAATCTTTAATTTTCATCTTGAGAAACTTCCATTCTACATACCATACCAAACCTAAATACGATTTGTATAAAACCTCTGTGTGATGATCTCGAGTACTCTTTTGGTATCTTGTCGGTTTTATTTTTTCCTAAGAAAAAAAACCAAAATGGTCAACTCTCTATTCATTATTGACTATAAACATTATATAGTGAAAACATTACAATATAAGGTGTCAAAACTGTAATTAAATGTTAATTTTAGATTTTAATTTATCAAAAAAAACCAAAGGAGTTCAGTAAGAGCCCTTTTTGGCCCCAAAATATAGCAGTTTTACAAAATTGTTAAAATGTATACTTTTAGTTATTTATTGGACAGTAGAATGCTTCTGCTAAATAAATATATTGTGTTTGACAATACAATGCACATATATCAGGTACTAGCATCATTAAGTCATGCTAAATTACTGAAATCTTCACCATTTTAGCATTTTAGTTATATTTTAGACGGTTTCCGTCTTAAATGAATGTGGCTGCATTCGTATACATTCTTAATATTGAAATGTAAGTTGTATTTGATGATAATACATAACATATATAAGGGTTAAGGAGGAACACGGATGAGGCCACTTTCATTTTTGACAAAAACCATCTGCAAAGTGACAATTTTTGGCATATTTGATAGATTTTTCATATTCAAGCTAAAATCGAGGCATTTTTAATTAGTAAACCAGTCAAAATCTTTTACATTTACTTATTGAATCAACGAAAATAGACACTTAAGTGTTTAAAAAGTGTCTAAAATCTTTTGTCAGATGAACTTGAAATTTGAGGCCAAAATCCGCCCTTACCAGACCTACTCCTTTCTTTTTTATTTTAAGACTTTTAAAAGCATTTTAGATTATCTTAAATCATGAGTGAAAACACCGAAATGTCCACTGCTATGTCTGCTCTACCACTGGATTAGCATCGTGGCAACCAAGATCTCTCTCTTATACAATCCTTTAGATATGATGATTACAAACAAAAAGGAAATACAACTGTACCTACATTATCTATTAAAAAAATCCTACAGTTAAAAGAAAAATGGACTGAATGCTATCCATAAATAAAAACAGTTAAAAGAAAATTTGACTTTATGCTATCTATGAAAAAAATCTTTAAAGTAAAATCCCTCATAACTTATAATTTCTTAATGAAAGAGATTTTATGCAGATCTCTTTAATCCAATCATTTGGTTGAACATAATGATTTCTGCAATTGTTTGATTATTTTTTGATGGTACATCCTGTCACACATTTTTCATTCATTAAAACATCCCATTATTTTCTGAATGCACAGCTCTTAAGTTTTAGTTGTCTCCCCTTATTCTGTTATTCAAGTGTTCAACGTAGATAATAGGCAAAAATTACTCAATTTCAATATTTTCACATTGCTATGGTACATTGATGTTTTATACATGTATACATAAAGATAGGCATGTGGAAAAATATTATCACAATAAATATCATTCTGACCTGTGAAATCTGTTTTGCATCATCAATTTTACCATGATGAAGTAAAAACATGAGGTACTCCAACAAAACTTCTTGACAACTGAGATGACGTACAGTCTTCAGTTCCCTGCAAATCAAATACATATCAATTAAACAGCTTATAGATACGCATTACACAATCAAGCTTTACAAAGAGTTCATCAACAATAAAATGAAAAGTCTCTATTAGGTTTGAATTATATTGAATTAGAATGGTCCCCAATTTAAGTCAGCAGTTATCATACACAAGATTGATAATAGAGGTTATTATATGAGTTATTATTGTGATTTTTATCAAAGGAACACAAAAAACAGCATTTAACATCAAACAGTCGGCAGGGTTCTCGTTAAGACACGTATACGCGTCCAGGACGCATGGAAATCGAGCTGGACGCGTCATTTTTTAAACCCGAGAGTCCCTGGGACGCGTCCTGATTGTATCCCCTGAGTCGCACACTTTAATGTTCATTTTATTGTATATGCAATATATATTTTAAAAATTTTAAATAAAAAAAGTTAAAAACATTTGCGCTAGCAGCTGGGAAGAAAAATGATAGGTGCAAATTGTTCAACCTTTATTATTTGTTTATCATATACAACATGACTTGTTTCACACATCAAATATTGTTTCTTTCCTCTTGCTTAATTACAAATATACTTGTACTTTTTTTCTAAAATCAAAGGCTAGTATGAGCTAAGTCCAACTATTCCTGTCAGATCAGAAAATATATATAAACTTTGTCCTATGTTCAGTTCAAATAGCTAATGGGTAATTATTAAAAAACCTAAAGCTGTTCTAATTAAATATTACAATGTATGTTTATGAAGAACAATTCTAACAGTTTTAAATTCCGCAAATACTGTCTAGGATAAATCATTCTAACTTACTTGACAAGTTGCTGCACCAATGGGACTGAAGACTCAGATACATACAGAGCTTCCATACTTGTCTGCAAATACAATAAACCATAGTACAATGAATTCTACAGACCATGTAAAACATATAGATTCCTACACTGCAACAAGTGTATTACGATATTTCTCCACTTGAGACAGTTAAATTTTATTATTTAAAGCGCAAGGCTTGACAAGCTTTTTAAATAATTAAAATTTAACTGTCGAGAGTAGAGAAATATCGTAATACAGGAGTTATAGTGTAAGAATCTGTTTCTCTGATGATTTTTATCATTCTTTTTCAAAGATTTTCAGAAACTTGTGTTCTTTATATGCGACGTCATCAGGTAAGGTGGCCCTTTTTCATGACCTCACAATAGGAAAACTCAGAAGAAAACAAACTATTTTAACATCATAATCAAATTTCGACTACCGCGGTAATCATTTGCTGAGAACAGATATTTTCTAGTGAGGAGAAACAGTTTTCTCACACCAGTCAGGAAATGTGAAAATAGCACATAAATTAGAGGAAGTTTTGTTCAAACCAAACTTTACTCATTGCTGACTGCAGTACAGTGACTTTAAATAGATGTTAATTTCTGTGTCATTTTGTCTCTTGCGAAGAGTTGTCTCATGGGAATTACCGTGGACATATCAGCAGCATCATAATGTTTGAACCGACATTGATAAGTTTGACACAAACTTATCAAGTAGACTTCCAGTTTCTGTTGAAAATAAGAGTATATTTCGAAAGGCACAAGTACATACATATAGATCGATTATCTGCAAAATATGTAAAATATCAGCTGCTCTACACAATATGAAGAATTTTTTGCTGCACTCACTCGACAAAAAGCCACCAAAAAATTGATAAATTATAATACTGTACCTTCCAGAATGTTGTAAGTTCATGTTTAGATATCTGTTTTATGACTGGTACCACTTGAGACCATCTATGGGAGGACAAACATTCTCTGAGAACATCCAGTAGTTTGGGTATGACCATATCAACATTATTATCTCCCTTGGTACACAATGGATCATCTACGTCAAAAAAAAAAATTCTTACAACATTCAAGATTAGCAACAATGATTTAAGTTGTATGAATTATTGAATTATCTGGATAAAAACAGACAAATTAACACTGCTATATGCAAATTTGTTGGCTATGATGTAAAGTCAAACAAGTTCCCTTAAAATTTTGCATCACACAAATTTGATATCATAATTAAAAAGTGATTTGTTGTTTCACTTTGATGTCAGAAGTTAATCAGGAGACTGATCTATCATCTAGTCATCTTGGTCATAATTCAGCTATATACTAAAAGTGTTAATATATCTCACTCTATTAAAGCATGAAAAACAAATACTGTACACCAGTCAGAGTGCAAAAGTACTTAATCTAACGCTAAATACCCTAAGTCAGTGGTTGTCTTTTTTGCCTTATTGATTAACTCTGATGTGTCATCTAATAAAAATCAGTTTAGATTTATCACATAGATGAACACACCTCTCATCATGAATATGATAAAATGACTAATGTAAATTCGGAGATTATTGTGTGTACTTATTACTTAGATTTTGTCATTTTAAACTAAATTGAGATTTAAATTTTAGCAATATTAAGAGAAATCTTGTTTAATTCACAGAAAAAGTTTCAAAATGTGAGTTAAACTTATTGCTGTTTTAACCCTTTCGCATATTAAAAACATCGCAATAATTTCTGAATTTACAGTATTTGTGTTGTGTTAAACATCCTCCAAAGAAAGTGTATATGATATACTTACACATGTATATCATTTACGCCACAAAAATGGTCAAGGGAGATATTATGACTCATATTGTTTATATATATATATACACATGTATTATTATCAGTTTATGGTATTTACCTGTTTTCAGTTCTGTGTTCAACTTATTCAACCAAAGCAGTGGTGCACTTGGATCCTCTGGTGATGAATCAAACAAAATTTCACAAATGTCCCTCTGCAAAAATAAAATATTAGAACTTGTAAATACATGTACATCAGATGATCTGACCATGGAAGTAATGTTGACCTTTGGATCTTAATGTAGACCAATTTGAAAACAGGACCAAAAATTAAGAATCTGAATACACAGTTAGATTTAGCATATCAAAGAACACCAATAATTCATTTTTTTTATGAAATCAAACAAAGTTTAATTTTGGACCCTTTTGGTCCCTAATTCATTGGTACCAAAACTCCCAAAATCAATCCAAACCTTCCTTTTGTGGTCATAAATCTTGTGTTAAAAGTTCATAGATTTCTATTAACTTATACTAAAGTTATTGTGCAAAAACCAAGATAAATGCTTATTTGGGACCTATTTTTGGCCCCTAATTCCTGAACTTTAACTGTAGGAACTAAAACTCCCAAAATCAATCCCAACCTTCCTTTTGTGATCATAGACCTTATGTTAAAATTTCATAGATTTCTGTTTACTAAAGTTATTGTGCGAAAACCAAGAAAAATGCTTATTTGGACCCTTTTTGGCCCCTAATTCCTAAGGTAGCAATACACAGTTAGGAAAAAATACTAAAATTTGCCCTTATGAATTTTACCATCCCCTTTTCATTGCTTTCTTGCAATATCAAGCTTACCTTTTGTGTCATATATGGGCATATGTATGTAATCAGAATCTTCCATAGATTTTATATCCAGTATATAAAATGGTAAAATATAATTTCTTTTTGGTGTATCCATGGCAACAATCTGCATTTATTTGTTATAAAATATTGCAAAAAGGGGGGGAAAGATGTCACATATTTCCCCAAAATTTGGCTAAAAGTAGAATTTCAATCGCTTGAAGTAGTACCTTTTCTAAAACTGTGTACATATATCATTCAGCAAATCCAATGAAAATCATATGTCTTTCGTCTCATTTTTTTGCAAAATTGCGTCAAAAACCTCGTGTAGAAAAAGAGTGTTTGTAAACAGTACATTAATTTCTGGACCGATGGCCGGTCTAGCTATGAAAATACGGATTGTCAAACACAAAACAGCCCATAAAACATGTAAAAAATAATCTTGATGCACTTATAAACCATCTTTGAAGGCTAAACTACAATGTAGCACTCATCTGTCTAAAAATGAATTTTATTACACAATAACTTTCCTATTTGAAAAATCCACAGGGGCCAAAATGCGAAACTAAACTCCTAACTGTGTATTGCTACCTTAATAGTAAATATTTTTTTCAAATTATCCCTTTAAACTTATTTTCTGAGTTCTGCTAGCTAATACGAGTAAAATGGCCTTTTATTTTTGAAAATTGGTTGGGTAATGAATATTTTATGAAGGTTAGCAGTCGACACTGAAATGCGACAAAAAATGATTTTAAAGAAAGGTGCCAAGTCAAAGTGTAAAATCTTGTTTCTACCTCAATTTTTAGCCAAATCTTAAAAACTGTACCTCTTTTGTCAGTTTTTTAATGTTGAAAATCTTAATAAGATCTCTGATGATGCATCATTGTATAAAATTTAGCAATTTCAGGCATAAAAATGTTAATCTTTATGCTTATTGCATACCAAAGACTTGATGATAGGGAATCAATTTCTTACATCTGATTTAACTATACATTTAATATATGCCAAAATGTAACATGAAATCTTGATAAAAACAATAATTTGATATATTCGCAAGAAAAAAAACCAATGCGTTCAATACTTAGGCTACTACATGCAGCCCAATCCATCAGAAGCAACAGTTAAGCCGATAGAGTACAAATATAAGCCTTGTGTCAAAATGTCTAATTTTGGTTGCTAAGGACTGTAAACAATAAAATTGACATATTTTGTCATTCTTAAACACTTAATTTACTCAGAAGTTGATTTAGAATCTAAATATCAATAGATTTGTGGCATGAAAAGTCTTAAATTATACAATTCTGAGCTTGGTAAGTATGCCATAAGGTAGCAATAAACAGTTAGGAAAAAATACTAAAATTTGCCCTTATGAATTTTACCATCCCCTTTTCATTGCTTTCTTGCAATATCAAGCTTACTGTTTGTGTCATATATGGGCATATGTATGTAATCAGAATCTTCCATAGATTTTATATCCAGTATATAAAATGGTAGAATATAATTTCTTTTTGGTGTATCCATGGCAACAATCTGCATTTATTTGTTATAAAATATTGCAAAAAGGGGGGGAAAGATGTCACATATTTCCCCAAAATTTGGCTAAAAGTAGAATTTCAATCGCTTGAAGTAGTACCTTTTCTAAAACTGTGTACATATATCATTCAGCAAATCCAATGAAAATCATATGTCTTTCGTCTCATTTTTTTGCAAAATTGCGTCAAAAACCTCGTGTAGAAAAAGAGTGTTTGTAAACAGTATTATATAAATAACACATAGCTGAGAGGGTGATAGAGCAGATTGCTACCCCGAGAAAACATTGTCAACCGCGGCGAAGCCAAGGTTGACAATGCTTTTTCAAGGGGTACCAATCTGCTCTATCACCCTCTCAGCTATGTGTTATTTAATTTATTATACTAAACGTCCTACCATTTTTGTCTTTTACAGATAAATTTTATTTCAAAAGGATTTTCTATGACGTCACGTACATAACAACGTTACGAGTATTAGAAATGTAAACAACAAGATGTTGGTTTTTTTTATTTTGACAGTTAAATAATAAAATTTGATCCAAAACGTCAAACTTAAGCATTGTATTCAACTACTTGATGTAAATTCAATCCATTGTTCTTTAAATTGTCGATTTTTGATTGGTTGAGACGAGAGGGTAACATTCAAAAAAATTGTCACCCTCTCAGCTATGTGATAGAGTAAAATGACACCCTCGTATTAGCCAATCAAAATATGGCATTTTAACGTGAAGTATAATAAATTAATTTCTGGACCGATGGCCGGTCTAGCTATGAAAATACGGATTGTCAAACACAAAACAGCCCATAAAACATGTAAAAAATAATCTTGATGCACTTATAAACCATCTTTGAAGGCTAAACTACAATGTAGCACTCATCTGTCTAAAAATGAATTTTAATACACAATAACTTTCCTATTTGAAAAATCCACAGGGGCCAAAATGCGAAACTAAACTCCTAACTGTGTATTGCTACCTAAACTGTTGGGACAAAAACACCCAAAATCAATTCCAACCCTCCTTTTATGGTCATAAACCTTGTGTTTAAATTTCATAGATTTCTTAATATTTTTACTAAAGTTAGTGTGCGAAAACCAAATGTCTTCAGAAGACGATGACAATGACGACAACGACGACGCCAACGTGATACCAATATACGACCAAAAAATTTTCAAATTTTAGGGTCGTATAATGAGCCATGGCAATTCATGTGTTTTTGCCCAAGTTCTAAAACAGTTTTAAGAATATTTGTGAGAAACTATAAATAAAATGCTTCGCTGAGCACAGTCTGATTATGATAAGACCTCAGAGGTCAAACCCTTAACAATTGTGGAAATTTGGACACAATATTCAAGATTGATACTGTCTACTGTGTCCAAACTTTCAAGGTAAGACCTGGGAGGTCTTATCAGGCTACGGTTGGCAAAGAATATGTCTGAATATGGATTGTGATCATATTTTGGACATAATTTAGGTTTCTGACATAAAATAAATGTAATCAAAGATCTTAAAAACTGGAATTTATTTACATTTTACTACATGTATGAGAAATATGATATCCAAAATCTAACAACATGGTTAAATTCAACATTTGATAAAAAAAAAAAAAAAAAAAAAAAAAATTTATTTCAGTTGAAATCAAACAAATTTAAATTGTGGATTTTAAGTGGATTCTAAATTACAAGTACGATACATTGGCATCACTTATCAATGCTTATTATTAGTTTGAATGATATATTATTAAATTATTTAGATAATTGAAAGTACAAATGTACATATATTTTACACATGTTTTATCGGCTACAATACACCTTATCGCTATTTGACCACCATTATTGGACCTCACAAAGGTTCCTGTAAAAATTTGACATCATAATACAAAATATCTGAAGCCTGTGACAATGGAAAGGTGATTGTTGTATGACGTCAATAGTTCAAGTTGGACAGATTCTCGGGTCAGCCGGAAATAGCGATAATGTGTATTAAGTAGTGTCAAGTCCTGTCAAAATATACATGTGATGATATATGTTCCTGTCCATACCAAGGCATGAGACCAAATCTTGTTAACCAAGTCTCCTCAATGATGAAAAGGGTTTTGAATCCAAATAAATTTAAGCCGCAAGAGTAAAATCCCGCTAAATTTGGGACTACTTTTCCCAAGTGACGAAGTGTGGCTAGTTGGTAGGATTAAATTATTCGAAACTTTCTCCTCTTGAATAGAGGGGTAAGTTGGATTTCAAAAGACTGAAATTTCATTTAAAGAGTGAAAACAGAAAAGTGGGGCGAGTTGGTCTGGGGCGAGTTGTCTTACATCCTCTTCCACATGAAACACTGGTTTCCTACAATATTAATAACACAATTGATTTAAACATTCTAATTAAAACATCCAATACCAATGTCTCTATTAGAGGGTTAGGTTCTGTGGTCTGCATTTTGAATTAAACACGTAAACACGTGCAACTTCCTGTTTACATTTTTTCGAGCTTTTCTATCCTCTTCTTCAAACATCTGCACTGAGACAAAGGTGTTCTGAACAGCAAAATCGTTAAAACGTTTTATCCTAAGTAAAAATTAGATCAGAAGCAAAGTAAATATTGACATTGAAGAAAAAATTTAATCTCCATTCGGCTTTGGCCAACTCATCAATAAACACCATAGCGTTTGTCTATTATAATATTTAGGTATGCACTGCTTTCAAACTCAGTACAGGTTTATTCAATCTTTTCAGAGACAGCTTATAAACATTTGTTAAATTATGCAATACATAAATACCTTCTTTACAAAATTGTATGTTCATTTTTTACTCCCAACATATGTTACGAAAAATATATAATGCTAAAAAATGTTAATTCCGATTCTGTAACACTTGACAAATTGACAAACATACTGTGACATCAGACACTCAGAAATTTTATGGAGACACCTGTCATTCACAGTAAACATGGTAAAAGCTGGAAAAAAAGATTGATTACAGCATCGGCTAGCTGCAACGTTGGATGCTTTCCTGACGTTTCTGCCATGAACCAGTTCAGCCGTTTGTCATTGTGTCCATACACTAGTTCTGTCCTGGTCATTTGGGTCCATTAATACCATTATACATTTTTCTTTATGTCCATGATGTCTGTGCTTATCAATGTTGGAATAAAAATTTTATACATGTAGGTTGGTGGAATATGATAGTTTTATTGATAAATATAAACTACATGTATGATGCAGTGTATGGACAATGTCCAATGAAAACCCTATTTGTGAATTTTATTCAGTATGCTTGCAGAAAACTGTCATACTGTCATGACGGTATTTGTTTCATCAATCTTCAAAAAAAGTATTAACACCATGATAAAAAATGATTGTATGGTCCAAACAATTTTTATTACATAGCCAAAATGGTACATCGCCAAAGCTAGCTCCTTGGCCAAAAGTTCTCGTTTCTGGTACGATGGTTTTAATAAAAAAAAAAAAAAAAAACGGTCTACAGAAACCTTTTTTGCTTGTTTTAATTTTCCTCACCATACCTACAATGTATAGTCTGCCAAGATTTCTATTTACTTTGAAAGTATTTAACCCTTTGACTTAAGGAACATTGATTTCTCTGGCCAGGATTTGTATATATGCCTTTAAATTAAAGTTTTCTACATGTACATGTACTTGAAAACCGATTTACAAATTCCAGTATGATATATACATTGTATGTATAATGATAATAGGATTCCTGAAATTCAAACAAATAATAGTATAACATCATGATGACATCATACATGTATGAAAAATACATATATATATATAACTTGGAAGTATTTTTGAAGAGGTTATCTGAAATTCTTTACACATCTATAAAGATGAAATAGGAAATAATTGATGCAAGCTATACTTTATTGTAGTTTTAACATGGGTAGGTATTATATTTGTGATTATTTTTGCCCAAGCGAAAGTGAGGGCTAAAATAACAGGAATATATTGCCTACCCATGTTTTAACTACAATAAAGTATAGCTTGATCAATTATTTCGATTCTGATTAGGATAATTAAAGTAATTTTTATGTCCGTTAAGTATAATAAGTGTAAAAGCGTTTGTGTAGGCTCTTCCATGAACCCCATTTTGTTTGTAAAGAAGCAAAAGGCTGGCACTGTGATTTTTTAGAGGGAGGAGTTTGAACAGCCAGCATGAACGGTTGTCGTATCTAGGTCAAATATCTCAATTTCGGAATGCAACACATATCAGTCATAATAAAGGAATTAGTAACATCATGTGCACCATTTGAGAGTTTGAAAGTGTTTTAAAGTTAAGGAAATATATTAAGTGCATGATAATTGGATGAAATTCATTATTTTGAAGAAGTTAACATACGCATGTGCAAACAAATTATATTGGATTTATAAGAGCGTGGGTTCACAAAGTGAAAGAAGCACGTCATATTAGAATTGTATTTTCTCCATAAATCTTCACTGATATATATCCTGTAATGTCTTAGAAATATTGACAATGCATATTTCAACACATTTTGGGATCTTAGTGGCCTAGACTGGCAAGTGGTTGAAGGCCGTATATTGACCTATAATGGTTTACTTTTATAAATTGTTATTTGGATGGAGAGTTGTCTCATTGGCACTCACACCACATCTTCCTATATCTATTAGTAGTTTATCTATAGTGATCAGTAGTTTTATCAAAACTGAAAACAATTATATTTCAAAAAGTGCTCAAAAATCAAAGTTTTTGATCACGAAAATTATGAAAATGACTGACACGATTTGGAAAGAAATAATAGTGAGGACCAGCACATTAACTTCAATGACCATTAGGGAAAAACACATTTTGAGAAATCTGGTTTTGTCACAAGCATATTTTATAGTGATATACTTCGAACCTATCTTAATCAACATGATTAAATTGTAAACATAGGATTTATTTTACATTAAAGATATTTTTATTTAAAATAATGTAGGTTACTATTATGTGTACTTTAAAAAAAGAATTGTTATACATTGTGTCTTCTTAGATTGTGCTATATACCTGTATACCATGTAGTCCTTGAAACATACAATTTTGTTTACATTACAGATATCAAAGATGATTCTCCAATCATTGTCCATTCTCTTTTTGTGTGTTACCATAACAACACAACATCAGAATCAAGCTTTCCCACCTGGAGTCCCTCCACAGCAACAACACATGCATCAACCACCTGGAAATCAACAGCAATATCAAGGTCAAAATCAACAGTATCAAGGTCAACAACAACAAAATCAACAGTATCAACAAGGTCAAGGCCAGCAACAACAAAATTTACAGTATCAACAGGGTCAAGGTCAGCAACAACAACAGTATCAACAACCACCTCAAGGACAACAAAATACACAGCAATTCCAACAGCAGCCACCACCAAATCAAAATCAAGGTCAAGGAGGTCATCAGGGTCACTCTGGAGGTCATCATACCTTCAACCAGAGGGAAAATGTACATAATCAAGAGTAAGTTTGTTTATAAGCTTTACCATGTTTTTGAACAGAGAAAGTAAATTTTAATTAAAAGTTCAGTAGATTATGATGAATTACAATTATTTTTAGAAAATCTCTAGCTGAGGAGGATAAAAATATATACATTATAATAAATTATGCATTGAAAATCAGTTTAAGTTCAACCACTGAACAATAGACTCCTGTATATATTTCAGGACAAATGATGATCTATTCATATATTTTTATGCCCCACCTACGATAGTAGAGGGCATTATGTTTTCTGGTCTGTGCCTCCGTTCGTCCGTCCGTCCGTCTGTGCCTCCATTCGTCCATCCGCTTCAGGTTAAAGGTAGTTTTTGAAGAAGTTGAAGTCCAATCAACTTGAAACTTAGTACACTTGTTCCCCATGAAATGATCTTTCTAATTTTAATGCCAAATTATAGTTTTGACCCCTATTTCATGGTCCACGGAACATAGAAAATGATAGTGCGAAGTTCAGGTTAAAGTTTTTGGTCAAGGTAGTTTTTGATGAAGTTAAAGTTACATCAACTTGAATCTTAGTACACATGTTCCCTATGATATGATCTTTCTAATTTTAATTCCAAATTAAAGTTTTGACCCTAATTTCACGGTCCACTGAACATAGAAAATGATTTTGCGAGTGGGGCATTCGTGTACTATGGACACATTCTTGTTTAGATATCACATTACATGTACATGAACAATCTTTCATACATGTATCTTAATTAGATTTAAAAGGATTATATAATCTGTGTCAATTAAAGCTCTGGCAGAAAAAGATTTTTGACCTTTGGAAATATAGTTATCAAAAGTACCAGGATTATAATTTAGTACGCCAGACGCGCGTTTCGTCTACATAAGACTCATCAGTGACGCTCATATCAAAATAGTTATAAAGTCAAACAATACAAAGTTGAAGAGCATAGAGAATCCAAAATTCCAAAAAGTTGTGCCAAATACGGCTATATTTCACTTTTTGAAATGGTTTGCTCTGAATATTTCTGTTGAAGTTTAATATACCATGTTTATAAGATATATGTATTTATTAAATGAATATGAAGCAAGTTCCAATAGAACAATTTCTCTTTTTTACAGACATATAAAAGAGCATTTAAAAGAAGTCGTGGACAAACCAGAGAAAGAAATGACTGACGATGAGTTAGAATTCCATTACTTTAAATTACACGATTATGATGGTAACAATAAACTTGATGGGGTAGAGGTTACCAAAGCTATCACTCACTTTCATGATGGTAAGTCTATCCAGTCACCAGTAATGTAGGTAGAATAATTACATGATTATGATGGTAACCATAAACTTGATGGGGTAGAAGTTACCAAAGCTATCACTCACTTTCATGATGGTAAGTCTATCCAGTCACCAGTAATGTAGGTAGAATAGTTACATGATTATGATGGTAACCATAAACTTGATGGGGTAGAAATTACCAAAGCTATCACTCACTTTCATGATGGTAAGTCTATCCAGTCACCAGTAATGTAGGTAGAATAGTTACATGATTATGATGGTAACAATAAACTTGATTGGGTAGAGGTAACAAAAACTATAACTCACTTTCATGACGGTAAGTCTATCCAGTCACAAGTAATGTAGTTAGAATAATTACATGATTATGATGGTAACAATAAATTAGATGGTGTAGAAGTTACCAAAGCTATCACTCACTTTCATGATTGTAAGTCTATCCAGTCACAAGTAATGTAGTTAGAATAATTACATGATTATGATGGTAACAATAAATTAGATGGTGTAGAAGTTACCAAAACTATAACTCACTTTCATGATTGTAAGTCTATCCAGTCACAAGTAATGTAGTTAGAATAATTACATGATTATGATGGTAACAATAAATTAGATGGTGTAGAAGTTACCAAAGCTATCACTCACTTTCATGATTGTAAGTCTATCCAGTCACAAGTAATGTAGTTAGACTAATTACATGATTATGATGGTAACAATAAATTAGATGGTGTAGAAGTTACCAAAGCTATCACTCACTTTCATGATTGTAAGTCTATCCAGTCACAAGTAATGTAGTTAGAATAATTACATGATTATGATGGTAACAATAAATTAGATGGTGTAGAAGTTACCAAAGCTATTACTCACTTTCATGATTGTAAGTCTATCCAGTCACAAGTAATGTAGTTAGAATAATTACATGATTATGATGGTAACAATAAATTAGATGGTGTAGAAGTTACCAAAGCTATCACTCACTTTCATGATTGTAAGTCTATCCAGTCACAAGTAATGTAGTTAGAATAATTACATGATTATGATGGTAACAATAAATTAGATGGTGTAGAAGTTACCAAAGCTATTACTCACTTTCATGATTGTAAGTCTATCCAGTCACAAGTAATGTAGTTAGAATAATTACATGATTATGATGGTAACAATAAATTAGATGGTGTAGAAGTTACCAAAGCTATCACTCACTTTCATGATTGTAAGTCTATCCAGTCACCAGTAATGTAGGTAGAATAATTACATGATTATGATGGTAACAATAAATTAGATGGTGTAGAAGTTACCAAAGCTATCACTCACTTTCATGATTGTAAGTCTATCCAGTCACCAGTAATGTAGGTAGAATAATTACATGATTATGATGGTAACAATAAATTAGATGGTGTAGAAGTTACCAAAGCTATCACTCACTTTCATGATTGTAAGTCTATCCAGTCACAAGTAATGTAGTTAGAATAATTACATGATTATGATGGTAACAATAAATTAGATGGTGTAGAAGTTACCAAAGCTATCACTCACTTTCATGATTGTAAGTCTATCCAGTCACAAGTAATGTAGTTAGAATAATTACATGATTATGATGGTAACAATAAATTAGATGGTGTAGAAGTTACCAAAGCTATCACTCACTTTCATGATTGTAAGTCTATCCAGTCACCAGTAATGTAGTTAGAATAATTACATGATTATGATGGTAACAATAAATTAGATGGTGTAGAAGTTACCAAAGCTATCACTCACTTTCATGATTGTAAGTCTATCCAGTCACAAGTAATGTAGTTAGAATAATTACATGATTATGATGGTAACAATAAATTAGATGGTGTAGAAGTTACCAAAGCTATCACTCACTTTCATGATTGTAAGTCTATCCAGTCACCAGTAATGTAGTTAGAATAATTACATGATTATGATGGTAACAATAAATTAGATGGTGTAGAAATTACCAAAGCTATCACTCACTTTCATGATTGTAAGTCTATCCAGTCACAAGTAATGTAGTTAGAATAATTACATGATTATGATGGTAACAATAAATTAGATGGTGTAGAAGTTACCAAAGCTATCACTCACTTTCATGATTGTAAGTCTATCCAGTCACAAGTAATGTAGTTAGAATAATTACATGATTATGATGGTAACAATGAATTAGATGGTGTAGAAGTTACCAAAGCTATAACCATGATAACTCACTTTCATGATGGTAAGTTACTTTAGTCACCAATGTTAATCAGTAGTATTTATTGTAGAATAGTTCCTGTATTTATTTTAAAGTTGATATCATCTTTAGTAGTTAGATATTTGTGTCTATTTGCACACTGCTAGCTGCCACAAAGTTGAACAATACCAAAAAATTGAAATTCATAATTTTTGTTTTCATTTATTATGTATATTTTTTTTATTGTGATTTCAACACATCTACTTTTTAACAACCTTGACTGGCAGTGAAGCCCTTGCATGGTCAGCTCTATGCTCTAAGCAAGGTTGGGCGGTAAATACAAAAATGTACTGCCCCTGTATTTACCAGTGGTATTTACCGCCCTGGACAATACTCCCCAAGTGGTCAATACTGGCAAATACTGGTCAATTGAAATTTTCATGGTTGTTTTTACTATAAATTGAAGTAAAAACTTAATAAATAGTCAACAATTTTGAAACTTTAATCTTTATTCATGTGTCAGCTTTATATATGAATTAATGAATTTGATAACACTTATTCATTTATAACACTTAAGTTATTCCTACAGATTTAAAAATGTAGCTACTATGAATTGGTTAGATATATAAAAAAATGACATGTTAGTTCAAAATTTATAAATCAATATATTTTTTATTAAAAATTTATGATTTTACAGGTACTTAAAATAAAAGTAATAAAACTATAGGCGTATTGCTTTTCCGCTAATTTTTCAAAATCCCAATACTACTTTTCCGCAATTTATATTTATTACTTTTCCAGAAATTTACCTGGTAAATTAGGAATATTTGAATATATATTAAATACATTATTTATTTCATTGTTTTAATAACGAAAAGGTTCTGATCTTTAATCTACAAAATACTTTTGATTCAGATATCGTTATATGTTCATGTTTCACCAACTTGGAAATCTCTATGTAATGAAATGACTGATATTTTCATAGATTGCACATTTAAATCCTGTCATAAACTATTCTACCAACTTTATTCGATACATGAATGTAAAAATGGTTACTACATTCCTCTTGTATTTGCGGTACTTCCACTTAAATGCGAGGAATGTTACTTCAGAATGTGGGATCTGCTTATTGATGTGTGCACTACCCGAATATTAACTCTCCAGCCCAAGATAGTTCATATTGACTTTGAATGTGCAATGCATACTGCCGTGACGAAATCTTTTCCTGCTGCTACAAATCAGTTGTTGCAGTATTACGCTAGCCATCTCACATTTTTATACGACCGCAAAAATTGAAAATTTTTTGGTCGTATATTGGTATCATGTCGTCGTCGTCGTCGTCCGAATACTTTTAGTTTTCGCACTCTAACTTTAGTGAAAGTGAATAGAAATCTATGAAATTTTAACACAAGGTTTATGACCACAAAAGGAAGGTTGGGATTGATTTTGGGAGTTGAGGTCCCAACAGTTTAGGAATTAGGGGCCAAAAAGGGGCCCAAATAAGCATTATTCTTGGTTTTCGCACCATAACTTTAGTATAAGTAAATAGAAATCTATGAAATTTAAATACAAGGTTTATGACCATAAAAGGAAGGTTGGGTTTGATTTTGGGAGTTTTGGTCCCAACAGTTTAGGAATAAGGGGCCCAAAGGGTCCAAAATTGAACTTTGTTTGATTTCATCAAAAATTGAATAATTGGGGTTCTTTTATATGCCGAATCTAACTGTGTATGTAGATTCTTAATTTTTGGTCCCGTTTTCAAATTGGTCTACATTAAGGTTCAAAGGGTCCAAAATTAAACTTAGTTTGATTTTAACAAAAAATGAATCCTTGGGGTTCTTTGATGTGCTGAATCTAAAAATGTACTTAGATTTTTGATTATTGGCCCAGTTTTCAAGTTGGTCCAAATCGGGGTCCAAAATTAAATTTTGTTTGATTTCATCAAAAATTGAATAATTGGGGTTCTTTGATATGCCAAATCTAACTGTGTATGTAGATTCTTAATTTTTGGTCCCGTTTTCAAATTGGTCTACATTAAAGTCCAAAGGGTCCAAAATTAAACTAAGTTTGATTTTAACAAAAATTGAATTCTTGGGCTTTTTTGATATGCTGAATCTAAACATGTACTTTGATTTTTGATTATGGGCCCAGTTTTCAAGTTGGTTCAAATCAGGATCCAAAATTATTATATTAAGTATTGTGCAATAGCAAGAAATTTTCAATTGCACAGTATTCAGCAATAGCAAGAAATCTTCGATTGCACAGTATTGTGCAATAGCAAGAAATTTTCAATTGCACAGTATTGCACAATAGCAAGAAATCTTCAATTGCACAGTATTGTGCAATAGCAAATATTTTCAATTGCACAGTATTGTGCAATAGCAAATAATTTCAATTGCACAGTATTGCGCAATAGCAAGAAATATCTAATTGCACAATATTGTGCAATAGCAAGAAATGTTCAATTGGAGTTATCTTTCTTTGTCCAGAATAGTAGTTGAATCAACTTAAATCATTGTTTTGTACATTATACAATGTATATTCACTTTTACTACCAACTGATAAATTAAAACAATCTTTACCATTCAGTGATAACAAGCACTTTATTTTACATTTTAATATTTTATGATGTATTTAAATGAGTAGTTATTGTTGCAAACTCCATTAGAAATTTGAATTGAGATCAGTTTTGGAAAAAGGGAAAGGGGGATGTGAAAAAAAAATGTGGGGGTGTTAACTTTTCTTATTTCAGATTTCTTAAATAAAAAGAAAATTTCTTCAAACATTTTTTTGAGAGGATTAATATTCAACAGCATAGTGAATTGCTCAAAGTCAAACAAAATATTTTAAGTTCATAAGACCACATTCATTCTGTGTCAAAAACCTATGCTGTGTCAACTATTTAATCACAATCCAAAATTAGAGCTGAATCCAGCTTGAATGTTGTGTCCATACTTGCCCCAACCGTTCAGGGTTCAACCTCTGCGGTCGTATAAAGCTGCACCCTGTGGAGCATCTGGTTCACTTTTCTCCGAAAATGATGTGGAGTGTTTCATTTTGAGTGATTAATTATAAAAAAAAGATGTGGTATGATTGCCAATGAGACAATTCTCCACAAGAGATCGAAATGGCACAGAAATTATAGGTCACAGTACTGCCTGTTTCTTTACTTTGCTTGCATGTTACTCATAATATCACGTATACATTGAGTACATTTACATTGGGTTGCATTTCACAATTTTTGAGTTGGCATTTTGTTTAAAGTAAGACTAAGCCTTGCATGAAGGAGGTTGCACATTTAGATGTAGGTTCACACTATATTAGATCAGAAACGAAATAATGAAGAAAATCGTAAAATTTAATCGCATTACTGATTTAGAGTTACTGCTAGAAAAACATGTATACTAATTATGTTTCTTTAAGATCCTGCCCCGAGCTGAGAGACAAGTTCTAATTAATTTTATGTTTATAGGATTAACAATAGCAATCAATAATAAAACCTAATTTTTTAATGATTTCAATACAAATTTATATAAAATCTATTAAAAGTGAAAAAAAGTCCAGTTAACTGGTTAGTGTTTTTGGTATTCGGTATTCGGTCGTTCGACTGGTTAACCATTGACAACACTACTGTTTATTAAAAAAAATTACAATAGAAGTAGAAATGAAAGCATAAAAAATCATTTAAACACTCTCTATATTTCATTATTTCATTATCAATAGTAATTGACCAGGTAGAGAGTGTTTTTTATAGTAATGACCACTCAAAATTTCAATGGACCAGTATTTGGCTGTATTTACCACTGACATGGTCAATACTAATATATACTAGTATTGGCCACTTTTTTTTTTCATGCAGGAAATGAGAGCTTTTGTCATCACTTGGCATCATTCGTCATCCATCCAGTGTAAACTATTTCAAACATCTTCTGCTCTGAATCTACTGAACTAATTCCAACCAAACTTAATCTTAATTTTCCTTATGGTATCTAGAATATTCAGTGGCGGATCCAGAACTTTTCCTAAGGGAAATAATTCGCTGACGGACCTAAGGTGGGGGGGCCCGCTCCAGTCATGCTTCAATGATTCCCTATATAATCAACCAAATTTTTCCCACGAAAGGGGGAGCCCGGGCCCCCCAGGCCTCCCTGAACCGCCTATGAATAAAGGGGCATTAGGTTAGTTTGCCCACAACATGGATAAGTGTGTCTTTGAACCATATGGTCAGGTTAACATTGTGTTTATAGAAGCTGATCCAGCACATCTTTTCAGCTGTTAGGAATGAGACCTGACTGGATCATTAAACACTAAAATCCTTTATCCATCAAAATTCCACTTAATTAAGGAGTGATTTTCTTTAAAGTTTCATACCGGGAGGAAAAATGAGATGGTTTTTTTTCAGGACCAGATACATTTTGATAATTATTTAAATCTCATCAAAAGTTAATGTGTCTTTTTTTACTTGTAAACACACAACAATATTATAAACTGTAATCCTTGTTTTAAAATGTATTGGATATATTTCTTAAGCTGAAAATGTTATTTTTCATTTTAAGTTACTTCCCTTTATTTGTATGAAATCTTTAGAAATTTAGAAAATTGACTGTTGTAAACTCAGCTTGAGATATTTGATAAACTTAAGGAAACAGTTGTATGTTGAGCTCTTTCGATGTCTTTTTTTTTCATAGCTGGGTTTCTGTCTTATTGACAAGTTGTATACGAGTTGTTTGAGTACAAATGGTCAATCCATGGCCATACAGTTGTGGTATTGAAAGATACACCTTATTGCAATTTGAAAATCTGCTTTGTTTGATCTGAGAATCTGTGCCACTTGAACTATTGATGTCATACAACGATCACTTTTCCATTGTGGTGTCAGATATTTTGTATTATGACGTCATTTTTAACTTCAACCTTTGTGATGTCTAGTAATGGCGGACAGATAGCGATAAGGTGTATTTAAGTTACCTTTCAAATTAAGCCATTTCATTGTCTGTAAAATATCAACCCAAGGTTATTAATACTCTTGTTCAACATGATGTTGAGATTTTAAATTAAATTTGTAAACTCTGAGTCATTTCTTATTCTTGATTGAATATAATTGAAAACTTTATGTTTTAATGCTATATTTTAAAAGTGGTAATGAATTCTTTATTTATCAAATGCTTTTCTGAAAACAATTAGAACTTTCAGAATCAGAGGGAGGTAAGAAAGTTATGAGGGAACTTTTGAAATATGTTGGGTTTCTGTCATTATATTACTCATAATATATAATGAGTCAGTGTGGTATACACAAGTACATACTACTGTAAGCCAACTTATTTTAGCTGATACTTTATTTTGAATTAAGACCTTTCTAGCCCATTTTGGGTCATTTATTTTCAAGATTTTTTATTTTCTTGATATATACAATTTTTACATACATAAAGGAAACGCTGCTAATTATTTGTTTGCAATATGAATATTTTATATTGTACATGGTTGTTCAAAAGTTGCAAAATAAATTGCCTGCAAAAATGAGTTGGTTTTTGGTCAACCTAATTAAAGGACATTGCAGATCTATACAAATATTCCACTCACTTTTTTATGTGTTTGTATAGAAGCTATTGGAATATTTATTTGTTCATTAGAATTTTGTTTCATAATATGAAATAGTTTATTTTCCTGAACTTGAGCATTTACTCATTTCTGTACTTTGTTTGAGTCATGCCTTGTTGGGTTCAATTTATGAAGTAATAATGCTCTTAGTGTAGGTGTATTATTGGATAAAAGATATATAACTTTATTGAAAACTAATTACTGATAGTATACAAGTGTATGTGTGTTTGAATTCCAAATTTTAAATATTAAAGACTTCCTTATATGACATAATTTTTCATTTATAAGGATACATTTTACATAGTCTGACAATTCATGCAAAAACTTTCATTTAATTTGATGAAAAAATAATATATGAATATGAAGGGAAGATTTTATTTTTTTACTTTAACACATTACAAAAGGGATTGTATGTTATTTATTGAGCAATGAAATGGTAAAATGAACTTGAATTTCATTATATTTTGAGTTTATATTTTAAATTATGTAACAAAAAAGAAAGATTTATGTATTTTAACATTCTATAAAACAAAAATAGATAAATTCATTGATGCCTATTCAAAAAGTTCAATGCAGTGTGTATTTCAAAAATAAATAAATGAAAAAGTGCATATTCTTATCATAGGGCTATAAAAAAGCACTTTGGAGAAAACTATTACATAAATACAAGTTGTAATGATAGCTAGGTACTCTTCGGAAAATGAAGGACTGAATTATTGGATCACTCAGTATGTATGTTAATAAATAAAAGAGAACACGATTTCCAAGGAATGATATATATTTCTGAAAGACTTGCCTTACACAAGAATTAAAACCTTAGCAAAATACCCCAACCCAGGCATTTATCATTGGCATTGAGTATTATGAAGTTCAGTTATACACATTATGATAGATAATTCTTGTTCTGTAGACAAAAACCATAACCATGATAACAACACAGAGAGTAAGTGCCAGACCATTGTTCATTTTTTATATTAATATTTTCTATTATTATTTATGATTGGTTTTGGAATTTTTATATTGGTACAATGTATATGGTCCATTTTACTTTGTAACTCAATAATTTATTGGAGTTGTTATAAAGTTTATTCCAATTTTGTTTCATTTGATCTTTACGTTTTTGCTATTTTTTCATTTTTTTTGTCTTCGACTTCTTGGTACAAAGAACATTAGCTTTTATTTATATATATGTTAACTACTTGAGTCAGATTTTTTTTAAATCTAATTCAATTCCTCTTTTTGAGTCACTCTTATATAAATAAGAGATTGTTTTCTTCGTATAAAAAAATCTGTATCTGTTTGAATTTTCATGTCTAAGATAAAAACTGAAATTTCTGACAATTTGTCTAAAATGAATAATTATACAGTAAAAAGATGTTGAATGCAAATTCTCCTTTAAATTTATACATTGTGGTGTACTCATTAATTACAATTTGTTATCTTAATTGTCGTATTGTATGGCCATATTGGAAATTTTGACCTTATAAAAGTCAATCAAAATTTAGGAACATATTTCGTTGCATTAAGTTCTGTGTAAGCCATCGATTTTAACACAATTCATTAAAACCTCTGGGATAGAAAACTTTGATGTTGTTCTAACCCGTCACTGTCTTGAGAAGACCCTAGAGGTGTAAAATCTCCGCCTTCCTCGTTGAAACAGCCAGGTGGTAACTCTTTAATTATTGACGATCGCGAGTTCGTTGAGTAAATGCTAGCAATCTTACAGGCCTGATGGGATGGCTGTTTAAAGCGTGTTATGCATGAATAATTCTCGAGAGAAGGGGTAATTATCATCCCGTATTACTGTCAACTTTTACAATATAATCCTACTGTTAAATGTTATTGGTGTGTATTGCTTATACTGCCCTAGGCTTTTTTCATTTTATCCCATTAATTGCTTTTATGGTATGTTCAAGGTGTACAGTATTTTTTTTCCTGATTTTCCTAAGTTTCTACAGGTACAGTACATGGAAATGGGTTATTTGGAATTTTTTAACTTTACATAATCATTTTATATAAAACCACATAAAAATATTGTTGGTCTTTTCTGTTTTGATTTACATTAAGGTGGTACCTAACACTACTCTGTAAAGTCAGCTAAACGTTGTGTTGTAAAAGGAATATTAAGCTTCTCAATGATCAAAATTGGTGTTTGTCAAACTGCTATATAACCAGTGTAATTTTTCTAACAAAACGGTTGGTTCAAATTTTTGAAATTTTTATATTTTTGTTAAGGGGTCAAAGTAAATGCTTTAATAATACAAAATTTTATGAAAATTAAACGAGCCAAACTAATTTTAGTGAAAGTGTTTGGTACCACCTTAAATTAAACTAGAAACAGAAATATTTTACAGCTTTATTTGGTCATAAAATGGTTATGAAACTGTTCACTCTCTGAAGATTTAAAAACACTTTATATTTCTTTTCCTGAAATTTGCTATATATAAGTTTTGTATTTCTTAAGTCTTTAATTTGTTTGTGAATAACATGTCAGTACAATTTTTTTCCATTATTTAAAAAAAAAGAAGACATTTTATTTGGAGGCGATTCCTTCTTTAAAAAAAGTTTTGAATACTTATCTTCTGTTTTCAAGATTCAAATTAAGCTCTGTTTGTTTCTGATCAATTTGTATTCAATTCCTCCACAATAAAATTGATTAATTCCGGAAGTTGTGAAATTCTTTCGTCAATGTTAAATTTTTAGATAATTTTGAGAAGACATTCACTTGAACAGCTGTTTCTCAAACTAATATATATTCGGTTAATATCGGTGGGTTAAAAGATTAGAAAATCATTTGATAGATAATTTTGATTATGTTAATGTTTTACTGTTTAATTGCGAGTGACATTTAAGACACTGATTTTCGTAAGAAAGAAAATCTTTGAATAGGAAATGTACATTTGTATTCAAGATAAATTGCAGCACATTAAACAATTATCTAATTGATTGATGTAAGTAAAAGTGCAAGAAAGGCTGCATTTAGATTATTGTTTATTTCACATTTCCAATACTAATTTTTTATAAAAACAATTTTTCCTGAGTCTTGCAGACAACAATTTGACAATCCCATCTTGAATTTTGTACATTTTTTATTCTCAAATACTAATTGAATTAAAATACAAAAAGCAGAAATCATTTAACATTAATTAAACAAAAAGATGAAAAATTATTAAAATTATAGGCAGCTTAACAAATGTAAAGCCAACATCAGTGTAGGTCACCCTCTTCATGATGAGTATCATTCATTTTGATAAAGAGGTAAAATTTAAAAAAGAAAGACAAACAAACTTGATGAGTAACATTAAAGAAAAAGTAAAAGTATAACGTAACATTAATAAGTAATATTAAAAAAAAATTGAAAAGTAAAAAAGTAACATTGAAAAAATAAAAAGTAACTTTAAGAAATTGAAAATTTAAGAAGTAACATTTCGAAATTTAAAAATCAATAAGAAACATTGAAAAATGAAAATAGTCTTAATATAACTTTAATTTTTTTACAGTGACTTGACTGATAGTGTTGCTATCCAACAATTGCAATTCATTCAAAATTATGACCAAATTGCAATTTGTTTTATTAAACCAAATTGTTCAACTGGTCAGAAATTTGAACAAATTGTTCAGTCAAAATGTGAAAGTGCAAGGTGATAAAATAAATCATACTTACAATCCTATAAGACTTTAACTCCACTTTGTACGACTTTGTCCCCCGCAGAGCTATAGAAAAACAGTACATTAACGGGTGTTACACGGACTCTTTTTAGACGATACATGGACTCTTTTTAGTTGTTACACGGACACTTTTTATGAATAGAATCACTCGTGCATGATAAGTGAGTTCATGGGCACTTTAACTTTCTTAACTTTCAATTAGATTTGAACTTTTTGGTTCACCGACTTATTTCCTGTCTTTTTATTGAACAAAATATTTACGTTAGCATCAATATCTTTTTTCCAGTAAAATACTATTCATATCAGTACACTAAGGGTTTAGACATTTAACTTCAAAAAGGTGGGGGGGTCTGGTTTCTCCTAAAAAAGATATTTTGATCCCAAATTTTACGAGAAAAAAATTATTATGGTCAACAATGGTCAAGCAGATGACAAATTAATGTTTTGCATGATACCTGATTTTCCGAATACAGTAAATACTGCTAATTTAAGCAAAAACATTTGGGTGGTAGCGTTGAAAAGTATATAGTTAATATACTCAAAAAAGAACATACCGCCCCCGGGCCTTTCATGAAGCAAAATATTCGATCAATAAATGTTTTCTTCAATATATGGACATTAATAGTATTTTGGACAACACTGAGAGTAAAGATATGATGATAATGACGTGTATATTTCAATAAAAATAAGACAGGAAATAAATAAATAAAAATCAAATCTTATCAAAAGATAAAATCCCTATCAACTCACCAATGCACGATTG
Organism: Mytilus galloprovincialis; assembly: GCA_037788925.1. NCBI lineage: Eukaryota > Metazoa > Mollusca > Bivalvia > Mytilida > Mytilidae > Mytilus > Mytilus galloprovincialis. Next base: position 7,298,286 of record CM075334.1, on the reverse strand, counting down.
ATCCTATAAACAAAAAGTGTTCTGTAATACACGTCCAAATAAGCAGCAAATCTAGAAGAAAATCATTCAACTTATGTCATCAACTTTTGGGCGGTAATTTAAGCTGCGATTGGATCATAATGTAACACGTGTTTAATCCCGATCAAAACACGCAGATCTAGAGACGAGCATGAATTTAAAAAAAAAATTAAAGTATATATGCCTGAATCTATATAATATTTAGACAAAATCCATTTTTTCCATAAATTTATACATTTCATTCACTTATGAAGTAGGAAATTCATTCTTTTGATACATTTATATTGTTATCGAATTTATATTAGTGGCGGGTCCAGGTCCAAATCCAGGACAAATAAGAGAGGGGGGCAACTTTATGTCCCCATTTAAATGCATTAATCATAAAAAAAGGATTGTTCCAACCCCCGGGAACCCCCACCACTGAATGTTAAATTCGTGTATTTGGCAACAAACGAGCGATTTTTACGATTTTTTTTAAGGGGGGTGGGGGGGGATGTCATGAATGGCACATTGTGCATTTTTTCATCAAAAATAAAGATCACAGCCTGTTTATTTTAAAATGAATTAGCCCCCCCCCCCTTTTTTTCCGCTTTCCTTTTCATCCATAAAAATTAAACGTTATCCTTCTTACCGCTAAATTATTTCTTTAATAACTTACTTTTTTACGAAGTTGCATTCTAAAAAGTATTAAATGTGTACAACATTCATCTTTTACTTGAAATGGTTCTTTTTTTTTTTATCAAATTATAAGATTCCTGATTTTTTTTCTTGAACACGGTTGAAGGTAAATGAAAAAAATAAAGGAGTTTATACTGCAACTTACATTTACTGCTTTATGGCTATCTAAGTTTCTCAAATGTTTAGTCTTGTAAAATGTATTATTACTTTCTTGAAACGTCGTACAAGTCAGATAAAAAACAAAAGTAACAAAAGAAACAGGCCGGTAACAACCAGCCGAATAGTTTTTCTGCACTTGTAGTCAGGTCAAGGTCCTCGGCTATCGCCTCGGACCTTGACCTGACTACTCGTGCAGAAAAACTATCCGGCAACGGTTGTTACCGGCCTGTTTCTTTGTTACCTTTGTATTTTATCTAATACGTGTTGATGTTATTTTTAAATTAGTTTATCAATCTGTATAGTTATATATAGCTATTACCATACTAAAGGTGAACTGTTTTATTTGTAATTGCTATAAAAATGTCCAAACTAAGCTTTTATATAGTTTTTCTTTCAAAATGTATTCTATATTCATAAGAATCACACAGTATATGAATAAAAACATCATATTCAGTAAAATAATTTGTAAAATTGCAATATATTTGTAGGAAGGGGAGATAATCTTTTTTGGTTTCAAAAAGTCTTTATTCAAAAGAATAGTATTTTAGGTTATTTCCCAAAGGAAACTTATCAATAGCATATTGTTATTTCACATATAGTTTACTGAATATATGATGTATTATTTTAAATGATATATGATTCTTATAAATATAAAATCCTTTTCGAAAGAAAAACTATATAAAAGCTTAGTTTGGACATTTTTATAGCAATTCAAAATAAAATAGTTGACCTTTAGTATGGTAATGGCTATAATATAACATATATGATATAATATAATTATACCAATTGCAACTCATTCAAAATTTTGACCAAATTGCAATTTGTTTTATTAATCCAAATTGTTCAGCTGGTCAAAAATTTGAACAAATTGTTCAGTCAAAATGTGAAAGTGCAAGGTGATAAAATAAAATATACTTACAATCCTATAAGCCTTTAACTCCACTGTATTGATATATTATATCATATATGTTATATTATAGCCATTACCATACTAAAGGTCAACTATTTTATTTTGAATTGCTATAAAAATGTCCAACCTAAGCTTTTATATAGTTTTTCTTTCGAAAAGGATTTTATATTTATAAGAATCATATATCATTTAAAATAATACATCATATATTCAGTAAACTATATGTGAAATAACAATATGCTATTGATAAGTTTCCTTGGGGAAATAACCTAAAATACTATTCTTTTGAATAAAGACTTTTTGAAACCAAAAAAGATTATCTCCCCTTCCTACAAATATATTGCAATTTTACAAATTATTTTACTGAATATGATGTTTTTATTCATATACTGTGTGATTCTTATGAATATAGAATACATTTTGAAAGAAAAACTATATAAAAGCTTAGTTTGGACATTTTTATAGCAATTACAAATAAAACAGTTCACCTTTAGTATGGTAATAGCTATATATACCTATACAGATTGATAAACTAATTTAAAAATAACATCAACACAGTGGAGTTAAAGTCTTATAGGATTGTAAGTATGATTTATTTTATCACCTTGCACTTTCACATTTTGACTGAACAATTTGTTCAAATTTCTGACCAGTTGAACAATTTGGTTTAATAAAACAAATTGCAATTTGGTCAAAATTTTGAATGAATTGCAATTGTTGGATAGCAACACTATCAGTCAAGTCACTGTAAAATTAGAATTAAAATTAAAGTAGCTCACCTACTGCTAACTAAATGCAACTTTCTTCAGAAAAAAAAACAAGAAAAAAATTAAATTTGAACGGCCTAGCAATAGTACGAAGATAATGTAAATCTAGTTAAATATGATTATCAATGTATATTTACAGAAGACGAAGGAAAGGGGGGTGAACATGGGGCCGGAGAAGGAAAAGAAAATCACCAGAAAACGCCACCTAAAGTTTACTCTGACGAGGAATTGACTAGTATTATAGATATGGTGATGAAAGAAGATGATCTCAATGACGATGGTTATATAGAATACTTTGAATTTGTAACGGCACAGAGAAAAGCTAAAGAAGGGGGAGATAATAAGCCACCAGCTTAAAAAACTGTTCTTAATTAAGTTTATGTTACTTAGGCCCCATATTTATGACCTATAGGGCATTTCAGATCTGATATGGAGAATTTTTTATTCTAAAACTATTGAACTAAAATATGCAAAGTTAAAGGATGGGGAAATGGATAATTTCTGTTTGTTTGTTATAATGAAATTCTTTTGTGTTTAAATTATAAATGTTATATGATACCTGCCACCTATAAATCCATCCCCTTTTAATGTTTATTTTGATCTTCTATTCTTTAATATGAGAAAGACTAAAAATGAAATGTATAACTGCTACTTATCTTTAATAGCGGTAGACCACTTTATTTCACTGGCCTTTCTTTAATTGATTTTTTTTTTTCACTGGCCTTTCTTCTATTTGTTAACAGGGAGGTAGGGATGTAGTATTGTAGTTTTCAGGAAAGTATTTTTCTTTATACTGCTTGTTAAAAGGTCACAGAAAATTTAGTTATAATGACCTTTTGTTATTTTAAATTGAAAAATAAAAGTTGTTTGTTCATGTCTGTTTATGATAGAAAGCAAATGCTACTTGTATTAAATTCACAAATAATACTTTAAATGGACTTAAATTTAATCTTTATGATGGTCTTATAAACCAATAATTGATTTTTGTTTATAGAAAATTGCATGTTGATTTGATACATAGACCTGTTTGGTAAATTTTTATCTACATTTTGATTTTTCTATGACTTTTTTTTATCATGATCTGAAAATTGTTTACAATGTATGTACTGTTAACCAATCTTTTTTCCATGAACATGTATTTGTTTTCATGCTTAGATCTTTTTAGAGCTCATCAAAAGATGTTTTTGTTCACAATTTTCTGACTTTGTTGAGGTATTTGCATTATATTTGACTCACAAGTCACATAGATAAATTCTAAGCTGAAATTCGTTTTTTTTAAATATAATATTTTTGCATAATTTCATATTTTAATTGTATCTAATGCAATTAAAAAGAAATATTCATTGATGTAATTTATTTGTGAGCTGCATGAATGAATTGTTTGGAAAATTTCTTGTTATAATTGTAATTTGGACAATTGAAAAAGTCTGTCCAAATGAAGCAATTTTATGGTATTTTATTGTAGTATTATCTTTGGTTTTGTGATCTGAAGAAATCCACTAAAACAATTATAAAGATATTTTTATAAATTTCTTATTTTACAAATGAAGTGCTATTTTGTGCTGAATTTTGTTCTTCACTTTGTAAGCTTTAATTGTGTATGTGCATGAAATAATAGCCACTAGACATTCAACAAATCAACAAATCAATTAATTTAATCTCTTTTTATGCCCCACTTGCCTGAAAGAGGGATGTTTGATGAAAAATATATACTGGTACATATTTATATAAAGACTCTTAACAAATAATATTTAAGGTTCACACACTCACCTCAAGTTATAACAAACAGTTATACCTAAAAAAATTTATAAACAAAATTAGAAAAAATATAGAAAACATCGATAATTTTTTTTGCTTGATTTGTTGATAATTTCAGTGAAATGCTAATTGTTAATATTTTAATGAATTTAATGATGCACAATATCATATTGATAGCAAAATCAAAATCAATCAATACGGTGATCTTAGTTCAGGTAGAAGTACTGTTAATTCATTGCGTGCATTTATTATTGCAATTTTTTGAAGAATTGACAAAAATGGCAGATAAATAGTTGTGTTTATTGGAAAACAGACTTATGTCATGTATGTATAAGATATGAGAATGTGATTACTTATTATTGCAATTCTCATCACCCAGTCACATTATTTGCATTTATAAAAACACAACAGTAGCATTCAGATTTACAGTATCTGTTTTAGAATGTAGGAAGTTTAGGGACATAGTCCTGCAATAGATTTTATAATGCAGCATAGATACACAGTTGATTAAAAACAGTAGATTTCTTATTTTTATAAATTATTAAGTAGTCTTTTTTAAATATTATAGTCCAAAGCTCAAAGTTAAATTATTTTATTTTTTTTCAAAAATGTTGCACAAAACTCAAACTTTACATGAAAAATTATTAATTGATTGGTCAAATTTACATTCTAAATGATCTTGGCTATAGAAATAAAAGAATGTTATTATGGACCTATTTGAAGATTTTTCGATTTTTCATATTTTTTTTATATTGATAGATCAGCATCAAATACCTAATAATGATGCTGACGAAAGATTTGAAAATATGTCTAAGTGCAACTGAAATAATGAAAAGTTCAATTCTTGTTCATATCTTTTCCAATCTTTATATAAAATAAAATCAATAAATATTTGAATTGATTGATTTTTGCTCATCTTTATAGAAACATTCCATTTTTGTGTCGTCTGTAACAAAAGTTGTTGTAGAAAAACAAAGTGATCCTACATTCCCTTGAAAATATCCCAAATAGTTATTTTCATTTGTGACATAATTTCTTTGAGACATCTATAAATTTTTCTAATGGAATTTCACAAAAATTGGACAGAAGTTTCTTTCTAAAAAGACCCAAAGGAAAATTTAGATTTTTTTTTTGTTTTACATAATTCCATACATTATATAATCTTTAATGAATTTGATTTTAATCTGATTTTATAACAATATTTGAAATAGATGTATAATTTATGGTTTATTTTTGGATGATTTTAAAGATACAAATTTTCAATTAAAAATTAAAATGTAAGTTTAAACAGTACAATATTTTTTAATGAACAATTAAAAGAATAAAATATTACAATGTTACGTGAAGTTCAAATACGGGATTCGGAAACAAGTTTGGAAAAACTTTTATATATCTGTCTCCCAAATATTAGCAATACCATTGTGATGAGTTCTTAATGAGGAACAATTCACATGGCCTTATTGATTAAGTATATTCACTACATTTCCCAGACATAGCCTTATTTATTTTGATTGTTTGACCTAATTATTAGCTATTGTTCTTTTTATGCTCATTATACCAAATCATTGTGCAATTGATATATATGTGGTGGAAGTATGGTATTGTAAAAGTTTTTAATAAATGGAGAGATATATTTGTAAACTTATTTTTGTCTTGTATATATCACCAAGATATGCAGAAGAAAACAAAGGGATAGTCAAACTTATAACTCGATTGATTGATTGATTGTTGGTTGCTTAATGTCCAGTGGCAAATATTTCATGCATAATCAGGACGACTCATAACTCGAAAGTGGACTGACAATGTCATGGCAGAAATTGACAACAAATAAAACAGTCCTCTGAACACACCTTATCAAAATTAAGCAACTGAGCATCAGGAATTCTAGCAAAAAAAAAACAGAGATGATCTCAACGGCTTTAGTAGGTAAGCAGATTCTGCTCCATGTGTGGCAACTGTCATGTTAATGATGTTAGAACAAACACAGTCTAATTTGGTAGGTCACATTATAAAGGAGAATATAGATATAAAAAAGAAGATGTGGTATGATTGCCAATGAGATAACTCTCCATAAGAGACCAAAATGTTACAGAAATTAACAGCTATAGGTCACTAGTCCTTCAACAATGGACAAAACCCATAGGTTTATCTAGGCATTTAGGGAACATGGTGAGATAATCAAACAATGGGACTGCCAAACCTATAAACCTAAATCTAAATGATGAATAAAACAGACAATAACAAAAACTATGATAAGCACATCAAAAAGGCAGTCCCCATCGAGTGAAAAAACAACAACATCTATAGCACAAAACACCCTTCAACAACAAACAAATGTCTAGACAAAATCAACCAATCAATCAATCAATATAGACAATATGTAAAGCTGCATATTGATCTAAAAAAGATCAGAATATGGAAAAAATATAACAGATCAAATTAAAGTTGAAGAGCATTGAGGACCGAAATTCCTACAAGTTTTGCCAAATACAGCTAAGACCGTCTATTCCTGAGACAGAAAGCACACCAATACAATCCTGCATTTATGTGTTTTATTTTACATTAAAACGTTTGGTTTGTTCTACTGTGGATACCAATCAACCATTTTACCTGATTTCAAAGAACACATAACAGATCCATCGAATTGCAGAGAACACATATAAATGTATGCCATTGAGTTGCAAGAATAGACAAGAGCACAATTAAGGTATTTCTAGCCATTTTATTGACTTGCTTTGAACATCAATTATTCATTTTGTCAACTTGCAAAGGACCAAAAAACCAAAGAACACCTTTTAATCGTTTTATGGAGTTTCCAAAGCACCATTTAACCATTTTATCAACTTTTAAAGAACATACAAATTAACCATTTTATCGACTATCAAGGATCCGAAAATCAGCTGGTGTATCAACTTACAATAAACACCAATTAGCCATTGTATTGGCTTGCGATGTGCATCAATTTGACATTTGACCAACTAGCAAAGACTTGTAAAGTGCAACAATCAACCGTTCTATCGACTTTCAAGAAACTAAAAACATCCATTATTTCATATTTTTTTATCGACTTGCAAAAACACCAATTTGCCATTTAGTTAACATGTCAAGAATACAATTAAGCCATTTAATTGAATAGTAATAACCACCAAACATCAAAAAACGATTTGCATTTTTTCAACCGCTATTTCGACTTGTAAAGAACACCAATCTACTGTTTTTGCCAATTTGCAAAGAGGACCAATAAACTATTTCATTGATCTGCAAACAATGCACCCTGTTAATGCCTTTCAACATGAACACCAATTGACTATTTTGTTTTATCGACTTCCAAAGAATACAAATTAGACATTTTATCGACTTCCAAAGAATACAAATTACACATTTTATCGACTTCCAAAGAACACCAAATATTTATTGCATCTTGATATTAGTTGATACCTTTAGTGCAAACACCAACTATTTATTAATGACAACCACTTTCAAAGGCTTTAGAATTGTACAGAGAATGTGGTAGGTTTAGTTAATCTTGATATGTTTTGTCTATTATGTAAACATCCTTTTCCATATAATTGTTCATTAACCATGAAACCAAAAGCATATTTATATTTTTTTTTTCAATTCTATCCTATTGTTGGCTAAATGAAACAAATAATTTGAGTCTTTTCACATTTTTTTTATTATGTTGTGCAGACTGCACCACAACAGTAATACTGAGTTTGGTTTTACCAATAGCTGAAATATAAATATCAATATTTACAATAATTTATATATACAATATCCGTTAATATGGCACAACGCCATTTTCACCAGCGTCATATGGCAAAATGGTGTTCATTTATAAACAACATGCAGAAACTGTCTCCCTAATTGGCCGTTTCATAATCTAATGCATCCTGGGTAATATTTTCAAAAGCGTACACCAAAGCGTTTTGATTGGTTTAAAACGTTATAAACAATGGAAATTCAACCAATGACGTAACGTTATTTTCACTTTGGGGTACGAACAATGAAATTACGCATGATGCTTTAGATTCTGAAACGGCTAATTATTCAAAACATTCTGTGGATTTACTTCTTCTGTAAACATAAATTTACTTAATATCTATTTTTTCGAAGTTGCTTTCAAAAAGCTTCTGCAAATTTCACTGCTTCAAGTTTAAAGCATGTAGTTTGCATCTATACAAAAATCCAAGGAAATCTGCATCAATTTAGAAAATGTTTCAAAATTTTTTTTGATTTTAACCAAAGAATAACTTTAAATAAACATACTCTTGAAGTTAAGAGTGTCAAATAAATAAAAGATTCTATCATATGTTCTATTTGGAATTTCTTGGTTTTCCTTTCCAAAATATGACAAAGTAGGTTTCTAGGTGTGAGTCCTTGGCTATGGCTTATTTCTCGGCAGATGACTGCTTAAAAAGAGATTGGACAGTGATCTCAGAATACAAAGATAACAGTACTTCCAATGCAGGATTTTCCAAATCGATTTGAATATCTTACAGATATTGATGAATCTATATAATTAAGATAAATCTTCCAGACTAGACGATAATCATGTTCCTTTCATAGTTATAATGTCAGCACTTTTGATGATGATGAAGCAATGGTTGCCCTCCTTAATGGTCCATTTTTCCTGATTCTGACTCTAGTCATGCTTGGTACTGTAGGACAGGATTTGATAAGTGGTGGCTGTTGTTCATGCGCAGTGCTGTCAAACTTTTGTTATACCAATCATCTTCGTGGTTGTCCTGGAAAATAATCAAAAGTAAATATGAGAATTTTCTCACAGGCATATCCTAGTTAGATATATATAAAAAAAAGTCGGGTACATTCTCTATCTCGGATTTCATCTTATATATTTGCATATTTTGATCAATTTCTTCAAACTCTTTGCATGACTAAAATTCTTAATGTAAGTAAATTTATCGATTTTAAGCTCGAAAATTTGTCTATCGTCATTTACATAACAAATTAGACGAAAGAAATACCATTATAACTCAAAGAGTTATAAATCTTGAATATATGAGACTAAACTTACCAAACTATAGTCTGAAGCCATTGGGAATTGTTGAACTTGTCTTGGCATACTGGCCATGTTAGAAGTAGCCATACTGGACATCCCTGAAAACTGAGCCATTGAAGGGTATGATGAGTTCATCTGTGGATATCTCGCCATAGAATTCATATTGGTGTGTGGCGAGTAAGCAGCATAGGGTCGAGACGTAGTAGGATACAAATTCCTCATCATTCCGTTGCAGGCAGGGTTCATTACTGGAGACAGAGACTTGGCGAGTTGTTTTTCATGTTTTCTGTATTTTGCTCTTCTGTTTTGGAACCAAACCTGTAAAAAAAGAAATGCAATAATTAAAAAAACATACATTGGTTGAATTTTGCTAAACGTCCAATGGCACACTAAAATAACCACGGTTGTTTGTGATAAAAAATAAACTTATAAGGAAAAGTTGTCGAGTACATACTAAGACTGAAAACCTTTTACCAATGCAGCAGGAATGGGGAAAGATCTGATTCTAAAATATTTCATCCAAATATGTACCATGTGAAAGTGTGAGAGAACACTCAACTAAACTGCTTAAATGCTATTGTTCCTTCAAATTAATACATTTTATGAATTTGACAGTGCCACTATACGCCACCCACCCCACCCATACCCCCCCCCCCCCAAAAAAAAAACCCCCGTCTTCTATATCAAATATTCACAACTGCAATCAGGTTTACTAGTATCGTTTAACTGTTTGTACGTTATCAACTTTCACCGATATTTAATTCAGTAGAACCTTTCAATAAAATTCACAACTAATTTCATTTTGGAAAACTATCTTTTTTATCTATATAACAATTTTGATTTAGCATTTTCTTGTATTTTTGTTTTTCAAATCGTCGTTAAATTGTTGTCATCTTCGTTCGTTTCATATATTTTATCACCCATTAAGAGTAATGCTTACTTTTATTTAATAACCTAACTGTAACAAATGGATGCTTTTAATGTTCACTGACCGAATGAAATAATTTCTTTTTCGACAAAATATTTGTAAAATAATAAAATGGAAGTCCTCTTTCGGTGCGTTCAAGTATGGGCTGGGTAGTCTTGATTGTGAATATGTAATTGAAATTAAATAGGTCCTGATGAGTCGAGTGGGCAAACACTCTTACAACATCTAATGAAGCAAGAATGTTCCTTGTCAATTACTCCGCACAAAATCCAAGTAGCATTTTAATCGAAGAAGCGGAATTGATTACAATTAGTACCGGCATCTAGCACGAACAACTCGTCACCGATCAATGCATTAAACATTGGTATAAAATTGAAAGAATTTGGTTCTCTATTCTACATGCAAGATGAGGCCGTTTCAGTGATCGCATGAGCACAAACAAAGTCTTTGTAGTGACATAATAGTGCTCGCCTGATCGAAGAAAATCTACCAAAAGAGATGCCATTTTGTGTTCATCAGCATAGTCCGCGGTCTTATAATTTAATAAGGTTTAAAATGCGTCTTGAATAAAGAATGCGAATTTGAGGACAGCAATTAGAGTGTCTTTGTGTTGACTATCGTGATGACAATCCAACAGTTTCCGATACCAATAGAAAATGTCTATACTCTCTTCTCCACTGTCAATTTGAAATTCAGTCGAAAGTTTTTGAATAATTTTCGCTCATTCATAAAATCCGTTGAGATAATTGAATTTGATTTTTTTGAATTTTGTTTTTATGAAAGCTAGACAACACATTTTAAAGTACTGATTTGCGCTTAAAAAAGTAAGAAGAAAAGTATATTTGTGTTACAAAAAGATATATTTGATATCATGTATCTTTTATTAAATATGGAGATGTTTTCTCTTGTGACCGGTCATTTCTATTAACAGAAAAATATATATTGAGACGACACCTTACAACAAAAAGACGAAAATAAAGTGTATTTGTGACTGTCTTGCAGAATTTATCTTTTCTTGCTTAATTGCGGTTAGGAATTAGACATAAAGGTAAAACCCTGAATTCTCTCTACAAAATAATTTGTAACAATATGGCCACATCTTCTTAATAAATAGTATTTTTCTGGATTGAAAAATAAAGAAAATAATGCCATGCTGTGAATGTAACACACAACCACTGGACGTATCAAGTGAATAAAGGCAACGGAGTATTCAAGGTGTGCAAGCATAGTTTTAATTCAATTGAAATGAGTTCCCTTTTTATGTACACAATCTTTAGTAAAGATCTGATTTGAGCCTGGCATGAGTCGTGCTAATAAAAAGAAAGAATGAACATGTATTTTAACAACAAAACTTCCGAAATTCTACGTTCCCTCATGGTCAAATAGGTTTAGATTAGGACGACGACACATTGCAACAACAAAAACAGATGATAATAAAGATTATGCTAAACTTTTTGGCAAAAGATCTTCTTTTCTATCTTAAAATTTTCAACGTTTTGAATAGACATTCCGAGGCCCGGCGACAGGTAAATTAAAAAAAAACACGTATTCATTCCTGTAAAAATCTCTCTTAAAAGAATTTGAATACATGAGCCCACATGTTCAGGATATAAAAACAGCAATTTTGCTAAAAGGGAATTACTGCTTCGATCTTAATGTAACACAAACAGCTTTGACAGTTCAAGGGACAAAAGGCAAATATATCCAGGGAATGGAAACATAGTTTTCTCCATCCCTTTTGAATATTATTAACATAACAAGTCAGAATTCTACACTATTTTTGACAAACTAAAGACGCAAAACTATTTGATGAATATAAAATGTGAATATTTGGACACAATGGTCACTATCCTGAGAGAAGCTCGCTATATTCTCGTCTGTCCCGTGACTATACATCTTATGAATTTTTATATTAAGAGACGTGGTATAAGAGAGAATAGTCAGGAGGTTTTTAAGCGAAGTTGTTCTGTCTCGTGAGAATGGTACCAGTAATCAGGATTGACATATCTTTTAATGGAGCAGTCTCTAGCATCTTTACATTCGACGCATTAGCGACAGGCAAAAATTCATCAACAGCGATGTTAGAATACCATTGATCGTTCTTCACTCATTTGCTAAATTCAATTTTGATTTTCCCTTAAGCAGTGCTAAATTTTAATGTTTTTCATGGAGGAAAATGGCAACTTCGTTACTTTGTAAGCCTAAGAAAACACACCGAAACATTGCAGTATTAGAATGGTAGTCATTTGAGCATTATAGAATTAGTTCTGATAGGTAATTAGGGTCGAGTCTTTGAAAATTGTTCCAGAAATATTAAGCTGTGGTAAATAGGATTTTCCGTGCTGATTCAATAAACTATGTATACGGACCATAAGGGGACATATTCAATCTTGGAAATAAAATGTAGCAAGATTTTTTTATTTTTTCTCTTACATAATTTTGAATACCGTGTATGCACAATAACTTTTGAATCTTCCCAATCTTGCTTGCAAAAATGCGACGTGGTATGTTCCGCAAAAATTTACATATACATTTTAGTTTTACAATGTGTATGCAGAATTTACGAAAGTTTATCTCACATTCTGTCAATAGTTCTACAATCATAATTCTTTAGTAAAATTTTGTCCTCAATTTACAGTATCTCATTTGTTTCAACAGTATATAAGGGGAGACTTAAATCCTACACAATCTTACTGCTCTAAGTTGGAGGGTACTCTTTTGGTTTTGAATTACTGTAATTACAAAGTTAAAACAATACACTCTTATATATGCTATTATTGCTATGAACAAAACTCGTGTTCTTGGAATAGCCTCGATTCGAAAAGTTAGTTGGCAAAAATTCAAAACGTTTTGCAAACACACACCAAAAGGACATAAAGAGTACGCCTTTTGTCAAGTTACCTGAGGTTTTTATCACAAACGGAACCCAAACACTGGAGAAACATAAAAATAAAGGTGTCAAGCCAAGTTATAGATTTTGAGAATTCTTGAAAGTTAAAAAAAAATTCTTGGAGCTCTTTTAATAAAATATGTTTTAAATATTAATACAATACAACTTAATAAGATTGTATTAAATCGAGCAAATCAGAATTAATTTATCTAATTTTATTTTCCTAAAAGCGGTGTGGCCAAATGAAGGGGCAAATGCAAAATATTGATGAGCATCATAAAAGACATATTCATTCTCGTTTTTGTTCATTCGAAGGTTTTATGATATAATTTGTATCATCATTTATTTATATGTACATATGTATGTTAACCATTTAAAGAAATTCATGCTGTTGCTTTAATTTTTAGCGACCGTACTTTCACTGAATCGATGATTGATCATAAAATTATCAAATATATATTTCAGTCATTTTCCATAGAAACATTATAAAATTTGTGTAAGATGAAAAAGCGTTGAAATCTACTAACAACTATTTGTTTTGCATTGGAGAGAAAGGACTGAAGTTACAGACACAATGCAAAAAGACTTTACATCTATTTGACATAACTACACAGTTCAAAAGATAATAGTACAAAATATCTATCAAGAAAATAATTTGAATATATATGTATGAATATTTGGAAAGGCGAAATACAGTTATTTGGACATCATCCTCTAATAAAATACTAAAACATTCTCAAATACTACGAAACAAATAAGATAAGTCAGTGATTCTTTTTTCTTCTTATTATTGTCTTTTGTTGGATAACTATTCGCTTATTGGCCTACTGTGTATTAATCTAACCCGTGAATAAAAAATAAAAGGCTGATTTATTTTGCCGATTTTTTTTAACCTGCGGTCTGAAAGATTGGTTTTGTTTTATATACCTAGCACCTACATGAACTAGTACATTCAATATTCCCAATTATCAGATATATGACAATAGTACTTTGTGATTTGTGCATACGAATGGCTGTTCTGGTTTTATCTTCATCGGGAACACTAAAGACCAAAACGTTGTAAGCCAAGCATCTGTAAATGCACAAAGAGCTTTATGACTCAAGGGACCTTAAAAGAACAACAGGACACATTATTTACGAAAATTTGAAGATATTTTTTCTTCAATTTTAAGGTGTAATATAATCCTTATTATTTAAAGAAAACTATAAGGTACCAGTTTGTGTTTGGTTTACTTTAAAGAGTAATTCAGTGGTTGTCGTTTGTTTATGTGTAACATATTTGTTTTTCGTTCATTTTCTTTTTTTTTACATAAATAAGGCCGTTAGTTTTCTCGTTTGAGTTGTTTTACATTGTCTTATCGGGGCCTTTTATAGCTCACTATGCGGTATGGGCTTTGCTTATTGTTGAAGGCCGTACGGTGACCTATAGTTCTTAACTGATGTCTGTGTCATTTTGGTCTTTTGTGGATAGTTGTCTCATTGGCAATCATACCACGTCTTCTTTTTTATATTTCAGTAAAAAATGTCCACCTTGGTTTGAATTGAACAAAAGATAACAAAAATCAAATATAACTAAAGAGAACCATTGACGAGGCTCCTATCTTGAAACAGGAATATGAATATATGATGGAATTTAATTAGTATTTTTTTTTTAACCTGCGGTCTGAAAGATTGGTTTTGTTTTATATACCTAGCACCTACATGAACTAGTACATTCAATATTCCCAATTATCAGATATATGACAATAGTACTTTGTGATTTGTGCATACGAATGGCTGTTCTGGTTTTATCTTCATCGGGAACACTAAAGACCAAAACGTTGTAAGCCAAGCATCTGTAAATGCACAAAGAGCTTTATGACTCAAGTGACCTTAAAAGAACAACAGGACACATTATTTACGAAAATTTGAAGATATTTTTTCTTCAATTTTAAGGTGTAATATAATCCTTATTATTTAAAGAAAACTATAAGGTACCAGTTTGTGTTTGGTTTACTTTAAAGAGTAACATTTATCAATCGAGGTCAATGGGAAGGTATGTCAGTATCTTTTGATGATGGACAGAATAAACAAACAGGGTAGACGATATAAAAAGTAAATTCTAAAACTTCAAATATCATGAGCAAATTTTAATGCTGAACCATATACCCATTGGAATAGTATTGTTTTCAAGTTCAGATTAAATTATATACAAGATATGGGTCAATAAGACAGCAACCCAATGACATATCAAACATAGAGACCAAAACACAGTTCTCAACTAAAACGTCTCAGTAAAATATGACAATCTCCAAATGATTTCAAGTCTACAAAAGCTGAGGATAAATTTAGCTAAGAAACTATGAGAGATGTTGCATCTATACAAAGTTTACTATGGAATTGAATGCATCTTTTTTTATTTATTTATTTATTTATACAAAACTAAAGCAAGTTACCATCGCTTTTTGCACGAAGCTCTACTGTCTAAAAATGTGATGACCTCTTACTGGCTGCATTTCGTTTAACAGCATTGTCCTTGTATTCTTAGATTTTAAAATAAAATATACGTTCTTTGATAGTAAAACTGTAAACACAAAACTTTGGCAAAACTTGTCTCGTGAGATGAAGGCCGAATCATTCAACATGCAATTTATTTTAACAAATCATGGCTGTAATAAATCTTAAAATATTTTGAAATATCAATCAATATACTGTTACAGTATATGTATATTATAGGACTGTAGTTATATTTTTAATTAAATTTATTCTTTTTCACTCAAAAACATAATTGTGTTCACGAAGTAAAAGAGCTATGCGAAAATAGTGACAAATAATTAGATAGGCGGTGCTAATAATTTTATAGAGTTGGGTCTCATCATGCATACGGCATGGGTTGCTTTTATACTACATTGGTTGCTTTCATACGGTATGTATTTGTTTCGAAATAAAAACATATAAAGGAGTCGAATAAATCGACTTTCTTAGTTGCATGATTTTTTTATTAGTTGTTAGTGGCTTTGAACTAGCTGTCAGATAACTGCGAGTACTCTCAGATCTGTTCATTGTGTCTTTTTGTGTCGGGATGTATAAGTACCGGGCCACGTCCACTTGTATTTTTGTCTATCTGATGAGTTAAGCCTTTTTCAACTGATTTTTATAGTTCGTTCTTATGTTGTACTGTTATAGAGACCACTGTCCCAGGTTAGGGGGAGGGTTGGGATCCCGCTAACATGTTTAACCCCGCCACATTATTTATGTATGTGCCTGTCCCAAGTCAGGAGCCTGTAATTCAGTGGTTGTCGTTTGTTTATGTTTAACATATTTGTTTTTCGTTCATTTTCTTTTTTTTTACATAAATAAGGCCGTTAGTTTTCTCGTTTGAGTTGTTTTACATTGTCTTATCGGGGCCTTTTATAGCTCACTATGCGGTATGGGCTTTGCTTATTGTTGAAGGCCGTACGGTGACCTATAGTTCTTAACTGATGTCTGTGTCATTTTGGTCTTTTGTGGATAGTTGTCTCATTGGCAATCATACCACGTCCAGGGGCGGATCCAGGATTTTGGAAAGGGGGGGCGAAATTTTTAAAGATCGCCGAGCGGAGCGAGGCGAAAATTTTTTTTGGGCCCTTTTTTGGGCTAAAACATAAAATAAAGTAATATGCACTTTTTTTAAAAACCGTTCATGGCGTGGGGCATATTTTGTAGTTGCTGTAAAGGTGTTTAGGGTTGGACATTTTCGATGCTGTATTCTCCCTATTTTTTGTCTATCATATAAGAACATTCGGGTCAGACATTAAAACCCCTGCCACAAAAAAATATGCCCGTTTTATTCATCATGTTCATTTAATGCCATACAATTCTGTTGGAAATATTCATTTCTAATAGCAAAAAGGTGGACAAGATTTTTGTTTTCAATCCAGGTACGGCCAACATTTTTCATAAAGGTCACACCCAGCAGGCAGGTTGCAGTCTGGTCTTGAAAAAAAGTATTCCATATATCAGTTCGGCGAAACAGACATTCCGGTTAGACATTACGGCAAAAATCAGAGTCATTTTTTTTCTCTCAAATATCTAAGACTGTCTCCTTAAATCCATTGGTTCGTACTTAATTACGACTATCTAGAGCTTAAAACGACTGCCCCAGGGATCATTATTCAGCTATGTTATTTTAAAATAGGCTGGGGCGTTTGGGGCTTTTCGTAGTTAGATGACTCTTTTGCTGTGGAGTGAGAGTCTATAGAGTATTACTTTCTGTTTGGTAGTATAGTGAAATAGAAGTCAATACTTCGTTGCTATGAAGGTGTCATGATTGTCATCCTCACTCAGCCTGAGCATTGTGTTACTGTAATTTGACAGAGAGACGCACTGGTCGACTCCACCGTAGGGAATCACATGACTTTGATACTAGTAATCAGTAAATTTCAGCAAAATATATCTTTCTAAGTAAAGAATTGTCGCATAAAAATTAAATACTAGAGTACTAATTAAGGTACAAAGGAAATGGCAAAGTCTGATTAATCGATTAATCATTTTACCAAAAAAAAAAAAAAATGTCCGAGCAAAGGGGGGGCGTACGCCCTCTACGCCCCCCTCTGAATCCGCCACTGACGTCTTCTTTTTTATATTTCAGTAAAAAATGTCCACCTTGGTTTGAATTGAACAAAAGATAACAAAAATCAAATATAACTAAAGAGAACCATTGACGAGGCTCCTGTCTTGAAACAGGAATATGAATATATGATGGAATTTAATTAGTATTTGCAGTACTCTTGGCATTGCTTCTCGATAATGATGTGGTACACCGAATAATCCACGAGTAAATTCAGTTCAAATTAAAAGTATTAGAATTTAGGGCAGTCATGATGGTATTCCGAGATTTTGGAACGCAAAGTGAAACGAACGCGAATGATTGGTTTAGATTTTTAATTAAGTTGGCAAATTTGGACGGAAAATGCAATTAATCTGTTACACTTTTCGTTTATAAGACGACTATTTTATGCATCTTTAATAGTGTTGAAATGTCTCTCTTTGTACAAATACAGATTTGTATGGCGTTCATTATCACTGAACTAGTATATATTTGTTTAGGGGCCAGCTGAAGGACGCCTCCGGGTGCGGGAATTTCTCGCTGCATTGAAGACCTGTTGGTGACCTTCTGCTGTTGTTTTTTTCTATGGTCGGGTTGTTGTCTCTTTGGCACATTCCCCATTTCCATTCTCAATTTTATTGTTGATATTTTTAAATTCTTTACTTTAAAATGGGAGATAACTCAGTTGATAATAAGCCTTAAAAAATATATTTAATTTGTCATGTAGCAAGACAACTAGTATGTTGACCACATTTCATCAGAGCTATCTTCTAAAATTGTATTTTGAAATTATACCATTAACTCTTCTTTCTATAGTCACATAAAACAGCTTTTCACGGTTATACACTATACTAAATTTAAGAACTCGTCAGAGCCTGGAACTCGAGAAACTACTTGGGGAATTTAACTTTTTGCTTTATTTTACTTTTATGTTTTAAAATAATTAAACACAATTTGAAAAAAAGAATCTGTCTAATACGTTTAAACTTTTTATCACATATATTTGCGAACAATAATTAAAAAAAAACCAACCATTGTAATAATTAAAATAGTTATAAAAAGAACACCATCAGATAACCTTAATTAGGATAAATAAATAAATTTTAACATTTATGAAAGGATGCTGTTAACTCTCTCTTGGTTCTGCTGCTTAAGACTATGGCGACAGTTTGTACGAATCTTTCATTGACATTGAAAACAAGGAGACATATGGACATTTCATGTTTAAAACTACAAGCATTTTCTGTTTTCTTTTGAGGAATTCTAACGGACTTGTTCAAGTGAATATAATGATTCCAATAGTTCAGTTTAGTGTATTTAGTCGGTGCCCCCCGCGGCGACATTGCTATCGCTAATATTCCATCTGTTCCTTAAATCTCTAAATTGAATTGATAATTTGCACGGAGGGCATATTTTTCTTCCCTTTTCTCTTTTTTTTAAATCATTGCATGCATCCATTATCTTTTCTTTTTTTTTTTTACTTATTTCGAATTGACTCAGTAATTTGCATCGAGGGCATGCATTCTTTAAAAATCAACCGTATGCATCAACTATCCTTTTAATACTTATTTCGAATTGGTAAATTACATTGAGGGCATATTTCCGATTTTTTTTTCTCTTCCTTTCATTTTTAAAATCAACGCGAGCATCAACCAACTTTTACTTATTTTGAATTGTTAATTGGAATAAAGAGCATGCTGTTTTGTCTTCCTTTCTTTTTAAAATCATTGCGTGTATTTACTATCTTTTACTTATTACTAACGTCGAATTGTCAATTTGCATTGAGAGCATATTTTCTTCCTCCTTTTCTTCCTCCTTTTTAAATCCGCATCCATACAATACATTTTTACTTATTTCGAATTGTTAATTTGCAACAAGGGCAGACTTATTTTTCAAACCTTCCACCTGTTTAAAATCATCGAGTGCATTGACTATCTCACACTTAGTTTGCATTAAAGACATTTTTCTTTTTTTTCTCTTCAGTTCTTTTTGAGATCATCGCAAGCGTCCACTCTATCTTTTTACTTATTTCAAATTGTTAATTTGCTTGTATCATCCTTTTTTCCCTTCTCTTCCTTCTTTTTAAAATCAGCATGTATATCCACTATATTTTTTCTCATTTCAAATATAATTTCCAATAAAAGTACTTTTTTTAAACCACAATTTACGGCTATTTTTTTTTTTTTATCAATTTAAACAGATCACGGGGCAATGCGTATTTGTTTTTTATTAATTATTTTTAACATTTATCTCAATATCATTTGGTATTATATTTTCTTTATTTTCATAACCATATAAAATTATATTTTATATACATTTAAGATTTTACAAAATTAACAGTCAACAGACACCTCACGCATCGTTAGTCTAAGTTAACTGATTGATCTAAAAACCCTTCCCGTGCTAAAATTTCATTCCAAATATTTCAAGTGCGAACATTTATATTATATGCGAATATTATATTTTATGAAATTCTTTCATTATTGAAGCAAACTTTTATAAAATTATTTCGGCTTAACTAAATAAATAAATAAAAACTCCATTATTATTTTCTTATATATAAAAAATCATCAGCAAGTACAAATATATTTGCACACAGTATTTTCAAATGAAACTGTTGTTTTCTATATATATAAAAAAAAAATGATCCCAATAACTATATAAGCAGAGTTTTAAAAGTGCGTTTTACTTCACGAAAATAAAAAAAAAATCCGTTTCAGAAACTTGAGACGGCAAAAACTTACCGACGTGGTAAAGCAGTTTTGTAATTCTATTTGATTCGACAATTTCATCTGCTGGGTTCCATTCCGGATTAACAAAACAAAAAAATCCAAATATCCAAAGTAATAAGAAAAATAAGCAGATAATCAAATAAACAAATAAACAAACAAACAAACAAACAAACAAAACTAACCTGTATCCTGGCTTCATTTAATTTAGTAATCCTAGCTAGTTCTTCCCGACAATATATATCTGGGTAGTGACTTTTGGCAAAAGCAGATTCTAATTCTTGTAGTTGTTCTTGTGTAAATGTTGTCCGATGTCTCCTCCGCGCGGGGGTCGGACAGGAACTAGGGTTGTGACTCCCACTACCAGATCCTCCGCTCAACAGGGAACTTGAGCCGCCATTGCCAGGCTCAGGTTTTATCTTTTTGAAAGCTCCTTCTTGTACTGTAAATACAATATTATATATATTTACATGTAATAATGAAAAATATATATATTTATTACATATCAACATGCAATAATGAATTCTACATCATATAAGATGTATTGTACATTTTTGTTTCGATCGTTTTCCTCTGAAAAAAAAAGCTTAATTTTTTTACCGTAAAAATCTGAATCCATTGCATAGTACTCCATATTTCAAAAGTTAAAAGAAACTTTTTTTATATATATATAAAAACACCCCCGTGTAAATGAAAAATTAAAGAAAAACAAATCAGTGGTCAATATCGGTAGTCAAACAATGATGTTTATACGTAACTTATATTTTATTAATTATTTACAGAATCACATGTTAACAAGAAGGTGTCAACAGATGGTCAACTCCGGCCACATCTCCGGACAATTTCATTTTAACGCCAGGTATAACAACAATTCCGAATTTCTGTTCGACACCTACTTTTGCCACCTTTGACGTTTCAGAAAGCTTGTTAAAAGATTGCTATTTTCTTATCGTCTATATTTACACACATTTTAGAACCAACACGCGAACAAAAATTTCAATCCGAATTATCGCCTTTTTAATCGTTTAGTGTCACGAAATTAGTTTTTTGTTCAAGAAAGGGTACGAGCGTATAGTTGGAAATATATGATATGTATAAGAACTTCATATAAAATTTCATTTAAAATTGAAACAATAAGAAAAAATAAACTTTTTTTTCAGAAAATTCTTTTTTCTTTTCTTTCTTTAAATCTGTTTTGTATTTGCGGATGAATTGATTGTTTTAAAGGTTTCAATTCAAGATGCAAAAAACAGTATTTTCGAATTAGATATACTATATTTAAATATCAGTAATAAGACAATGCCCTTTTCCATTGAATTGGTGATGCTGAAAGTGCTTCAAATAGAATTATTTTTTGTTTCTTTTCTTTTCTTGAAATCATCAAAGAGAATTTGACTAGTATCTTACCATTTATTTTTTACAAATCCTTGAGTTTTACTTTTTGCAAATTAAGATTTTTTACTTTTAAATACCCAAACAAAAAATTGCTTCCAAAAAAGAGTTAAAACGATTTAACGATTTTATTTAATTCCAGATATATTTCAACTAGAAGTTTGTAGGCAAAGTAAAACATATCGTTTTCATGTAATCCCAAAACAATTGTTGAAAATACAGAATTCTATAGATTTGCATTTAAGTTCTATTTATCCTTAAAACGATGCTGAAAATTTTTAGGGAGAGAAAAACTTAACTTTTTCATTTTATTCCAAAACAATTCTTGAAAATACAGGATCCTTAAGATTTGCATTTAAATTCTATCTGTCCTTGAAAACGATGCTGAAATATTTTTAACATAAAGAAGCAAGGAAACTTAAATTAATAGTTAAAAGTTTACGAAATTTTATCTTTGCTAATTAGTTAACATCTTCGAATATCATCATACATGTTTTGGTAATCGTACGGATGTAAACTGAAAACAAATATCATTAAAAAAAAAGAACTTTTTGACTAATAATTCTTACCATATATGTAATCCCGTATTGTTTATGATCACTTCTATATGATTGCCTCTGCGTTGCATAAAATAAAAACGTTCTCCCTTTATATTAGGTTTAAGACTGGAGTAATTTAATAGAAACATCCTTTAATCATATATATTAACTTTATTGCCGCAGACATAACAAATGAAATTTTCCCGGAGTACAAAATTTCGTTACCAGAAAACAAAATTACGCTTGGTGTAAATTACCTGGAAGTTGATAGAATCATTATCAATAGTAAATTAGTACAATTGTATGAAGCGTTCGCAACATTATTTCATATTCCATACGTGTCGAAGATAAATAGGAATAATATATTTAGTTATTTACGACCATTGTAAACAAAATAGAATTATTGTCCGTATGTAATAACATTTCCGATCCCTTTACATTCCCCTACCTTGATAAATTAATAAATTTTATTCCAATTCTTCAATTATTGGGTAATTGGAAATGAGATTAATTAATAAAATGAATTATTCGTCGTAATAAATTGAATTTTGTGAATTAGAGACCTACCGGTAGTTTCCGTTAAGTTTCTAGCGCTGCTGTCGAGATTGTATAAAGCTGCAAAATCATCCACTTTTCTTTTTTCAACTCTTTCTTCGCTAACTGAAATCCTATTTTCATCAGCCATTTTTTATCGGAATAAAAGGAAAAAGATATGCCCGATTCTAAGAAAAATTAAAACTCTATAATGAGATTTACTTTTCGTTTACATTTATATCAAAGCCAAAAGAAGTTTTCGGAATTTTCTTAACCAATCAAAAGTGTTTTTGATTGGTATTATCTTAAGTTATTTCTACCTTATGTAGTCGCGTGCCAAGACGTTCGCTGATTGGTCAAAAAGATCAATCATGCCGTGTTTAACCACAGAACTGCTGCATATCGATAGAGAAACAGTTACAATGTTAATAAAAATAAAAGTTTACGGGTTCTTTATAATGTTGTTTCGAGATTTGTCTGTTGCTTAATATTGAAATCTACCATGATTTCACTGCTAAGAATCAATGACGTACTCAGTAATAATTAATGTATCTGATGGTACTGCCAGAGCCATGGTTGTATATGTGTCTTGTATTGCAAAATAAAATGCATCACTTTTTTTATCCTATGGATTATGTTGCTTGAATATACTTAGTCCTATAAGTGAAGTAAAATGAATAGAAAAGTCAGCATTTCATTAAGATGCTAAATTTATTTTATTTCGTTTAGACATATTCATTGTGCTTCTCCTTCGCATAATCTACATATAATTTTGCGTTTACCAAGACGATTTTTTTAAATTCGCCTTTTACGTTTTGAATATACCATAAATCTCTCTCTCTCCCTTTCTCTCTCTCTCTCTCTCTCTCTCCCTTTCTTTCTTTCTTTCTACATATAATTATAAGTTTCGTGGTGATACAGAAAGCTCCCTTTCTCTCTCTCTTTGCTTAGGTTTTTCTACTTATAATGATAAGTTTTATGGTATTGCTTGAAGCAACCTTACAAGTTACAATATTTTTACTAGTAACAATATATAACCTAAAATCTGTTCTTTAAACAAAACAGCAAGAATAAAAATGTTATACAAAATAAGAGACCAGATGGCAGTGAAGAAAGTTGCATAGATATCTCTGGTCACTCTTGTGCCCCCGGGAAGTGGACGTAATGAGCTTTCACAACTATCAATTAGGTAACTACAGAGTAATTAGCCTCGATGAGGGTCTAATGAAAGCGATGCCATGACCTTAAGGGGACAATCCTTTCTTTAATGGTCAAAAATAGAAGTTAGGGTCATCCTTAAAATTTTCAAGCAAAATTTTGTAATTTTGTATCTCTTTATATTTGTTGTTTTTAATCGTTCAAGTTTGAGAAGGAGTAATCTGTCACAAAATTTGGTAAGCGTGGTCAGTGTTATCATAAGGTGTATGTAGTATACATTTGACCTTTAACACTTTAATTAATTTAACAATGATCAAAGACACATATACCGATAAAACCACAACACCCATATGGTCTTCTATGAAAACAATGATTTTTGTAATTATTTAGTAAAAGAACAATTAAAACAATTTTAAATTATGAAAATGTAGAAAAAATTTACAATTAAAATAAATTTTATTTAAGTTTATGTTCAACAATTTGAAACAAATCAATTCTACAATCCGTTATGCCAACAGAGATCGTCCAAGGGTGAATGGAAAAAAAGTATATTTGAAATTGTGGGAATAAGTATAATATGTATAGTTGTAGACGTATATGTATAGTTGCCTTATTTGTATGCTGGCCTGATTTTTCAAAAGCTTAACTGTGCTGTAGGGTTGCTGTCTCATAAAGTTGACGTCACATTTCCTTTAATGATATAACCTCTTCTTTTGACACATTCTTGCATTTGTCGTTTAAGTTATTTTGAATAAAATTGCAATACAATTTCTACTTAAAGGCATAAACATGCGAATTCCAAATGCAGAGGTTAAACATGTTAAATTCAAAAGATTTTTTTTCTTAATAATTCTGATCATTTGCATGAATGGAAACCAAAGCGGGACACATTAAAAACTGAAACAAAACAATCTTAACTGGGACAGAATGTTAAAAGTCAACAGAACCCTAAAACGCAGCAGGACTAGTCAGAATATTTCAATTACCATTTTTGTATTGTCAATTAAGCTGTATAACAGTTTATTTGTAGAAATTATAGAAATATTGCCAACTGAGTGAACAAGCTCTGCTTTATGTCAGCAAAGATCATTCAAGCAATACTCTCTTAAAATTGAATGCAAATGACAGAGAGAAAAACAAACCGAAGTTTCGAAATCAAGTTATGATAAGTATGATGAAAATCTGTGATTTGTGAAAATATCAATTTCCCCACAGTCGAACTTGTAATGATGTTCTCTGACGAAAGATAATACGATTTGTAACGTATTTGAAGAAATGAATAATTTTACAACTATTCGTAGACCGATCAATTACGGGTTAAAGAAAGTTAAAATATGTTGTCGTACATCAAGATAGTCTTTAAACTGGTTACAGGAAAAAACAATTTGTAAGAGGTTTGCACTTTCTAGTTTTACTTTATAAGATTTTGTCTTCTTCAGTTAAAGGTGTGTCGAGAAGCTTAAATGGACGAAATGTCATCGTTTTTTCTTTTTTATGAAAAGAAAATATTTTATAGAAATAATTTTTAAAAAAAGAAGATTTGGTATTAGTGCAATCCACCTAAGACAAACGGACCAGGGACTAAAAAAATACAGGTCATCGACCTTTAACAACGAGCAATAGCCATGCCGTTTTTTAGTTAGCTATTTAAAATCAAACTCACTGTTACTAAATTGTAAAAAAGACTGAAACTAGTCTATACTTGCTCATTAGGTTAAGGTACAAACAAATTCATGACAGGAATACTTTTTAAAACCTATTTAAGAATTAAGGATAAAAAATAAATCATAAAGATTTATTTAAAGTCTGGTATACATGTCGTGTACAAGTTGCGATTTTGTACAGGTTATAACATGTACAAAAATATTGTACATGTTATAACTTGTATAATGCAAAAATACAAGTTATAACATGTAGAAAAGTACCTCATACATGTTATAACCTGTACAAAATATTGCTTAAAAATGGCTTTAACTTGTACAAAATTTAAGATAAATCTTAATGAAGTAAAATATACATTTAAATTCACCAATGCATAAAGAACAACAATAAATAGGCCAGAACGTGTCTTTTTCTGTAGAGGACAATGATCACAAAGTTTCAGAAATATATGTTTTATGACTTATGTTGGCAAATGTGTTTTCATGTAATTGTATGTTTTATGTAGTCCATCATGGCTTAAATAAGTATGACACTATTTACTAAAAGCTTGCATTTCCTCAATGACAATTACATTAGATACTAGTAATTTAATTCTTCCAAAAATTTTAAGAACGGTGCCTTAAAATTTTGGGTTATACTCCTCCCTCTCGTTTTATAGCATGCAAAGACTTAAACAATGTCTTCTATGCTTACTCTGTAAAAGCAAGAGAGAGCTGAAATAGTTTTCATTGGACCACGCTTCATTATCAATATCTTTGGATCTACTCGTCAACATTTTTGGCATTCAGCATGACTTATGTAAATTTATAATTATTTTTTTTATATAAACTATAAGATCATTGCATGAGGCGGATGTTATTTTGATGTTTTAAATATATATTCTCTACTTTGAAAGCATGTATTTGTGTCCTTTGGATGGGGAGCGTAGCTATAATCCGACACCCCGAAATTCCGACAGTCCAGTAGTCCGACAGTCCGATAGTCCGACAGTCCGATAGTCCGACAGTCCGTTAATCCGACAATCCGATGGTCCGACACGAAGCCGTGCTGCTGCAAAGGATGATTGTGTTCTTAAAAGCGTATTAGCATACTGCTGAAACGCGAGAAGTGTTTAAAATTTAAAAAGTGGAATGCATCGAAATGGGATAATATAAATTAAATCCCTTCTTGAGGGAGGGCAATAGGGGGGTCCGTTAACATGTTAACAACACCTCGATTTTGGCAAAAACAGTTAACAAAAAATGCAGAAATGCTGATAACAGTTTACAAAGTGGGTTGAAAACAGTTAACAGCTTAAATTGATCTCAGATAACAGTTAACAACACATTGAAAAGGGCCATAACAGGTTAACACAAAAAGGTATTGCGGTATTGCCCCCCCCCTTTTCTTGTTTGAACAATTAATATAAGATTTCTTATATCATCATGTCGATGTTGATAACGATAATGTCTGTTTGCATACATTTTGTACATGCGCAAGCGCATGCATGTAACCAGGAGCACATGTATTGTTAAATATACTGTTCCAAGGTGTAACGTATAATCTGGTTGAATGTGATATGTCACAAGTATTAGATGTATGCTTTTATATCTGAGGGGTTTCGGCCCGAAGATATGAAACGACCAGTGGCGGATCCAGAAATTTTTATAAGTGGGGGCCCAATGACTTATCTAAGAGGGGGCCCGCTCCAGTTACGCTTCAGTGATTCCCTATATAAGCAACCAAAATTTTTCCCAAAAAGGGGAGGCCGGGCCCCCTGGCCCCCTCCCCCTAAATCCGCCTCTGACGACTACTTCGGATAGAATAACATAGAAGTATCAATATTTGTTTTTTTATCTTTTCTTTTGTTTTCTAAAACGAGCAATTAGTTTTGATAAAATAGGAATAGTGTCATTATCTCAAATTTCAGTCAAGATGCAAAACCACTTTCAGAACGGTTTCATAGTTAATGATTTGGATGAAATCTTAACTTAACTTGCGTCTATTTATAATACCTTATCATTGCTCTAGCTTGTATGGCAATATAAACCGCTGTACTATCTAGTATTTTTTTGGTTTACTGATTGCCAAAACCTGAACTCTTTGCTGATAAAGGATAACACTTATATGTAAATTATTATAAGGACCTGAGCATCCCTAGTCATAGAATCATCACGACATGACACCAATTATGCGAAAAAGATTGGAATGAAGATGCGCAATGACATAAAGACAGTACGCAGACAAAGCAGATAGCGGTTAAGACCTATGACTGCAGTGCTGAAGTTTTAAAAATGACAGCACGAAATAAGAAATGCACTTTATTAAGAAACAATGAAATTTTTTATTATAGCAATACAAATACTCTAACCAAAAACATAATTTAGATTTATTCAACACAAAACCATTGCCAGAATGCCTCTTTGTTTTGAAACAACGAAAGAAATATATAGTCATTGCAAGTCTCTAACCAAACCATCAACACTGACAAAATTTTTTTTTTAGAATGTCAATTTATTATGAAATAATAAAAAAAAATCGAGTCTTGGTTAGTATATTAATTGGGCAGTAATAGTATTGTTATAAATATGTTTATCATTGTTTTCATAATAAACAAAAGCAAACGTATATATATATATATATATATATATATATATATATATATATATATATATATATATATATATATATATATATATATATATATATATATATATATATATATAGGGTGTGAAAGAGAAAGGGGCGAATTTGAATGAGAGAGATCATGTTTTAAGGTGAACGGACCCGGATTCCGTTCATTTCCAATTCGTATGGAATTATTGCGGTCCTGTACACATAGTACAAGACGTCATACTGACTGATTTGTTAATTTTCTGTGTGAAAAAAATACCAATTTACAAACGTTCCATGTCTATAGGCATACTTTTCAGAGACAAGTGACCGTGCGTCGGACTGTCGGGCTGTCGGATTATAGGACTGTCGGACTATCGGGCTGTCGGATTAAAGGGCTGTCGGACTATCGGACTGTCGGATTATGGGACTGTCGGTTTATAGGTCTGATCCCTAATTCATCAAATAAAGATATGTCCATAGATAGTCATAAGAGGATCATAAGACATGTCCTAAGATATATCTTATGACAAGTCTTAGGAATGCTTCGTAATGCCGACCCCTGGACATTAACTGTATCAAAAAAGGACAAAACACACTATCATGAAGGAATAATAAAAACGTTATGAAAATAGTATTGAGGTCATTACATCTATTGCAATGATAGAAACATATCCTTATTTTTCGATTTTGTACAAGTTAAAACCATTTTTAAGCAATATTTTGTACAGGTTATAACATGTACAAGGTACTTTTGTACATGTTATAACTTGTATTTTTGCAACTGATCGTTATTATTCGTTCTTATGTAACGTTTTACTGTTACACAAATGTCCCAGGTTAGGGGAAGGACTGGGATCTCGCTAACATGTTTAAACCCGCCACATTCTGCGTGTATGTGCCTATCCCAAGTCAGGAGCCTGTAATTCATTGTTTATCGTTTGTTGCTGTGTAACATATTTTGTTTCCATTCCGATTTTTGGTAAATGTAGTTTTCTCGTTTGAATTGTTTTACATTTGTGATTTCGGCGCCTTTTATAGCTGACTGTGCGGTGTGGGCTTTACTAATTGTTGAAGGCCGTACGGTGACGGTGGACGGTGACCTACAGTCTCATTGGTAATCAGACTACATCTTCTTTTTATAATTTCTATGAGATATCACTTTCAGTGTTTTAGTTCTACCAACGAGTATCATTGGATGAACACATTCATGTCCTATTTAACTTTTCCTACAAGTTTTTAAATTATAATGGAATCTGCACATTTGAAAATATTCCATTAATTTTAAGGCCTTATGCGTAATACTTAATTTGATTGGAAATCTATAAAACTACCATTAAAATCAGGTCATGCAGAACACGGAAGTTGCATGTTCCACTTAAGCATTTAAATTTCAATACTTCTTTAATAGTATTTACATTTATAAATTTCTTGTTCAAATCATTGAGAGAAAAAAAATGAAAAAATATACACTTCAGAAAAATCATGTGACGACTATATATAAATTTACCATAGATAATGAGAGCACTATGTGATGATCTGAAATTGATTACGCAATCCTAAATTGGACTAAAAATTGATTTGAAATATTTATAAATAATAGTAGATTTTGTGTCTCTTAATGATTATGTAAAATTTTCAATCACTGTAAGTGTCAAATGAATAAAAGAAATAAAGTGTAAATATGCCCCAAAAAATTAAATAATAATCCAAACGCCACCACATTTTAAAGTTTTATCGCATCTAGAATGTTAAAATATGAAAGCAAAAACTCCTAAAGAGACCTCATAAACAAACTAGATATCGGTTTTAGACCACATTATATTATGCTTATAACCTCATTGTAAATCTTGCATACAATTCTGTCAAGAATTAGATAGATCCCTGCTCGATAGTACCGACTCAAAACAGACATTTGGTCAGTTTCCAAAGCCGGCCATCGTTCTCCGAACTGAGTGGAGCAATGTGTTTTACGCTTCCAAAATGAGTGTATAAATGTGACCGACGCTTCAAAACTATGTGCAGCAATTTGAGTGACGCTTCCAACATGATTGAAGCAATGTTACGGACACTTCCTAACTGAGTGAAGCAATGTGACAGACGCGTCCGAACTAAGTGAAGCAATGTGACGGACGCTTTCGAACTGAGTGAAGCAATGTGACGAACGCTTTCGAACTGAGTGGAGCAATGTGACGGACGCTTCCGAACTGAGTGCAGCAATTTAAATGACGCTTCCAAACTAATTGAAACAATATGACGGACGATTCCGAACTGAGTGAAACAATATGACGGACGCGTCCTAACTGAATGAAGCAATGTGACGGACGCTTTCGAACTGAATGAAGCAATGTGACGGACGCTTTCGAACTGAGTGGAGCAATGTGACGGACGCTTCCGAACTGAGTGCAGCAATTAGAGTGACGCTTCCAAACTGATTGTAGTAATGTGACGGACGCTTCCGAACTGAGTGAAACAATTGGGTTGACGCGTCCTAACTGAGTGAAGCAATGTGACGGACACTTTCGAACTGAATGGAGCAATGTGACGGACACTTCCGAACTCAGTGCAGCAATTTGAGTGACGCTTCGAAACTGATTGAAGCAATGTGACAGACGCTTCCGAACTGAGTGAAGCAATGAGACGGACGCGTCCGAACTGAGAGAAGCAATGTGACGGACGCTTTCGAACAGAGTGGAGCAATGTGGTGGACGCTTCCAAACCGATTGAAGCAAAGTGACGGACGCTTCCGACTTGAGTGAAGCAATATGACGGACACTTCTGAACTGAGTGTAGCAATTAGACGGACGCTTCAGAACTGAGTGCAGCAATTTGAGTGACGTTTCCGAACTGAGTTCAGCAATTTTAGTGACGCTTCCAAACTGATTGAAAAAATGTGACGGACGCGTCCGAACTGAGAGAAGCAATGTGACGGACGCTTCCGAACTGAAAAGAGCAATGTGATGGACACTTCCGAACTGAATGAGCAATGTAACGGATGCTTTCGAGCTGAGTGGAGCAATGTGACGGACGCTTATTGAAGGACTCAAAGTCGAAAATACCAGCACTATAACCAAACAGAAAGACAACGAAAAGACAAACAATTGAAAGGGTCAATAATCTCTCTTCCAATAGCAATATCCTTCGTATAAGTGCTGTTAAAACACGCCGAGGAGTAACATCCATGCAATGAATAGATATCACGCAATAGCAGATTCGTAAATGTCTTTTATTAAACCCTGATACTTCACCAATTTCTGAAACCATCTGTCATGTAAATTCTCTTAATCTATCCTAAAACTTGACTGAATGTCAAGTCACAGCGTTTTCTCTATCTTTTATTCCGTTAACAACATGCATGGCATGGTATACAAAATTGCTTTAATTCGCGAAACTTTCCATTGAAGGACAATACAATTTCTTTGAGGATGTTCTCTACTCTGTTTCAAAATAAAAAGTTTTTTTTAAAGCACTGTTAAGAATTGATAGTACATAAATAAAGGAACTAAAACAGCAGAGACAATAAAGAGTCTATGTGCTTCTTTTCGAGGTATATATATGGAATAGACCCACATCACCCCCCTTTTTTCTTTTTCTAAATATTTGTTGGCGTTTTTATTTTTCTTAAGTAAACTTTCTTTGATACTTTAACATGTGTTCACTTATTTAATGTGTTCTCAGCCATGGAAAATAAGAGTGGAATAAAGAGGCATCATAAATAAACTACATGTGTGTACTGTTAGTTTAATAGCATAATGATAGGAGCAAGAAAACATAGAATAAGTGAAAATAGGTAAAAAAAAAAAATAAAGATGGTTATTAAAAAAAAATAAAAAAATAGAAAATAAAGGTTCCATTCACAAAACGGCTGTGGTAGTGATTGCCAGTGAGATTTAATACATATCACCCTAGTCCAAATAACTTCATTATAAGTAACTATATGTCAAAGTACCATTTTTGAAAACGAACAAAATCCATTACTCATAAGTCAGCAACCATTTGATTTTCTGGGGGGGGGGCTATGGTTTTTTTTTCTGTACAAACTTTTTTTTTCGCCTGCGGTGAAAAACAATCTATTTTTTTCGCGACAAGTCGAAAACTATTTTTTTCTTTCAATTTTAGCATTACATATAGTGGCAGCTGGGGGTGAAACAAACAATTTTTTTTTTCTCAGAATCAAAAACAAATTATTTTTTTCTCCAAAAACTGGAAACAAACTTTTTTTTCCAAAACAAACCATAGCCGCCCCCCCCCCCCCCCCCCCCAGAAAATCAAATGGTTGCTGCCTAATCTGATATCAAAAGCCCAACGGAAAAAGTGCAAAGTCTAAGAAAAGCGATCTTGTCCTTCGTGAGAACAGGCGATTCATATGCTTGTAAATAATTTCATTTTTTTTTTTCGAAAGGACAAACGATGAGAATGTATTTAATGTTTATTGGAGTTTTGTATAAAATCAGTATGCTTCTTGGATTTAAACAAATTCGTCATAACCTAACCAACCATCAACTTTTAATATATCTGATAGCTGAATATGTCACAGGAACATCCGAATACTCTTAAAATATATGACGCTAGCGTAGAGAAGTCAAAGAAAGAACTTAAATAATTCCAGCGGCAAATATTTCATGAATGTTAAGGAGGAGAACTAAAGAGTAATAAATACATAAGGTAAATCTTGTAATATGAGTCGACCGGAATGAAGGGAATGCTCCTGACAAATGTTGGTATATTTGATGGTGGGGTATGGACATTTGCTTACTTTTGGTTTATCCCGTCTGTTTGTAAAACCCTTGCAAAGCTGGGCAAACGTAGCAATCAATCTTTCATACCAGTTCAAATACCACGTCTACGGATTCTATAGGTAGATTTAAAATTACGACCGCTGTAAGACTATTTATGTATCGGATTCTGGGTCAGTGTTAAACCAAAAGAATGTCTGATTAGCTGGACGACCCCATGTTACAAACAAAATTGATCTTATTTTTATATTGAATTTTATTTATGTTTGAAATTACAATGATAAAGTTCTAAAGATGCACGTTGGGAAAAAAGTGGAAATTTCTGTTTACAATGTCAAGGTTATAAACGGTTTCCATGCAATCAATGTCATGTCTAACTCAAGTCTGTTGAATTCCATAAAATATTATAATTAATATGATAAATGTGATATAAGGGTTGCCCACCACCGGAGGTTTTGTCACGGTCAAGGGTAGAAGGTCTGTCTGCAAGGTCACAATCACACAATTATTCGAACTGTACATCCTAATATTCAACATACAAAGTCATGTTGGAATTTTGAATGCCTTCAAGGATATTGATGGTGGTGCTTGATAATATCTAAACCAATCGCAATAAAGGAGAGAGAGTTGTAAATTAGATTGAAATAGCTGTCAGCATGATCTAGTCAAAATCTGTATTTACAATAAACCGGAATTAAGATATATATTAAAATATCAGGGTATGGGGTACCAATAGTGAGTTTTTATTCCTGTTTCCTCTAAGAACGACATTGGGATTACAAGCTTGATATTTGGATTGTAGTCGAAGCCAATAAACATTGATGTGTTAGAAATAATCATGTTCTCTCAGAGGTTTCAATCAGACACAAGAAATTTGTCATCTACTTCATTTTCATTTTTGATTACTTTTAACATGAACCTCCTCCAAAATAAGTGGTTGAAAGAGTCATGGACTTGTCACAGCTCTTTCATTATGTTAGTGTCAATTCTAGACAAGAGTGCACACGCTGAAATGTCTCGCCTTCTATACTAATCATTGATATTATGTTGATAGTCCTAAGTATAAAGCTTTATTACAACTGTCTCATAAACTTAACATTAACCAAGATAACTAAACAAAGACCAATGAACCATGAAAATGAGGTCAAGGTCAGATGAACCATGCCAGGCAGACATGTACAGCTAACAATGCTCCTATACAACATATATAGTTGACCTATTACTTATAGTTTAAGAAAAATAGACCAAAACACAAAAACTTAACACTGTGCAATGAACCGTGTAAATGAGGTCATGGTCAAAAGAAACCTGCGCTACTGACATAAAGATCATAAAATATTTCCATACACCAAATATAGTTGACCTATGGCATATAGTATTAGATAAAAAGACCAAAACTCAAAAACTTAACTTTGACCACTGAACCATGAACATGAGGTCAAGGTCACATGACATCTGCCTGCTAGAAATGTACACCTTACAATCATTCCATACAACAAATACAGTAGACCTATTGCATATAGTATGAAAAAAACAGACCAAAACACAAAAATTTAACTATAACCACTGAACCATGAAAATGAGGTCAAGGTCACATGACATCTGCCCGCTAGACATGTACACCTTACAATCATTCTATACAACAAATATAGTAGACCTATTGCATATAGTATGAAAAAAACAGACCAAAACACAAAAATTTAACTATAACCACTGAACCATGAAAATGAGGTCAAGGTCAGATGACACCTGCCAGTTGGACATGTACACCTTACAGTCCTTCCATACACCGAATATACTAGCCCTATTGCTTATAGTATCTGAGATATGGACTTGACCACCAAAACTTAACCTTGTTCACTGATCCATGAAATGAGGTCGAGGTCAAGTGAAAACTGTCTGACAGACATGAGGACCTTGCAAGGTACGCACATATCAAATATAGTTATCCTATTACTTATAATAAGAGAGAATTCAACATTACAAAAAATCTGAACTTTTTTTTCAAGTGGTCACTGAACCATGAAAAGGAGGTCAAGGACATTGGACATGTGACTGACGGAAACTTCGTAACATGAGGCATCTATATACAAAGTATGAAGCATCCAGGTCTTCCACCTTCTAAAATATAAAGCTTTTAAGAAGTTAGCTAACGCCGCCGCCACCACTGGATCACTATCCCTATGTCGAGCTTTCTGCAACAAAAGTTGCAGGCTCGACAAAAAACCACCAATGGTAAGTCAAAGGAGAATCATAAAATTTGGTATGCTGTCCCCTTTTCTTCATCAGTCATGATTCATTGTGTTTTCAGCTAAGGTTTTCGAAGTATCTTATAAATTATAAATTGAAATACAATATAAACGTCTTAAGAGCAAAATTGCTATGTAGGTTTGTTGCAGTGGAGTAGCATACAGCATAAGAGAAAAGACTGGTCCATCTGAATGAAGTCGAAAGTTATGACTATAAGAATGAATGATTGTTGATGTTTTAAATGCCACTTGTATGCACCATTTTTGGGCTATTTCGTGGCAGACATTTCTTATTGGTGGAGGAAGTGGTTGGGGAAAACCACTGACCTTAAATAGGAAAACTAATAATCCTAGTCAATTCAGATTGGAGTAGAATGCACCTGCAAGGGCGGTGTTCTAACTCAAAATCTCAGTTTTGATTGGCTAGTGATTACAGTAGTAAAACAACTTAGACCACTTGGCCATCTAGGCTGTTATGATCAGAAGAGAACAGTTGATTACTAGATGTATATTGATTGCTTGTTTTAAGTTCATCAGGCATAACAAATATGTTGTCAATCAAAACTTTTTAAAAAAGTGCTTTCACAAAGTCAGTTTGTTGTATCTTCACGTAAATGTTAAGAAAAACAAATTTTAAACACAGATATTGAAGCAAATATTTTATTATACAATTCCTTCATTAAAATTATTGCACAATCATTATAACAATCCACTTTGATACAAATATCAAAATACTCTAAAATACTTTTATTCATGGTTGCAATTCATGACTTGAGGAAAAAGCCCTTATTTCAAATTCTTCCTGAAAATAATAAATGGAAAATTTACTTAATGTTGGACATAAAATATTGCAGATTTTTTTGAATGCAAAAGAATTTGTGTGATCAAAAGATGCCTTATTTGAAGTCCTCCCCAAACTTCAAATACAGTATAGTTTTATTAAATGCATATAAAGTGACATTTGTTTATGTATAAAATTAACTGAAGTTAAGTTTAATCTTACAGTTGTAGACATTGGAAAAAATTAGGTTAATTGAAATATTTTGAATAAACAGAAAAAAAGGTCATACCTGAATAAAAAATAATAAGACAAAGATATTGGATGAGATATTTAAGAGGACATATTGTTTAACATATCTTCTAGTATAACATTCTAGTACATACTTTTTCATTCATATTCTGGTATACTACATTTCTTATCCTAATGAACCCACTATTTGTACATAATTTTTTTTATCATGATTATAATGCCAACGAAAAAAGAACATTTTTAGGGAGATATACACAATCATCATCTCCTGATGCAAAATTAAAAAAAAAAAAACATGAAAAGAACAAAAATACAGAGAAAACTGTTTTAAATTAATTTGTTTTTGTTCAAGTAATTTTGTTCCTTTAAGTAATTAATACATGTATATGGTTTCACTGTAAGTGGTTTAATTTTTGGGATATAAATCTTATTAGAGATTTTGTTTCCCATCAAAATGCATATTATCCTTTAAATTTATTTTTTGCATTTGCATAATATGAACTAGAGGCTCTAAAGAGCCTGTGTCGCTCAC
Organism: Mytilus galloprovincialis; assembly: GCA_037788925.1. Classification (NCBI taxonomy): domain Eukaryota; kingdom Metazoa; phylum Mollusca; class Bivalvia; order Mytilida; family Mytilidae; genus Mytilus; species Mytilus galloprovincialis. The sequence continues at coordinate 7,261,435 of CM075334.1, read as the reverse complement.
CTTGGTCTTGTGCATATTAAACAATGGACACGGATAAATTCATGACATAATTGTGTTTTGGTGATAGTGATGTGTTTGTAGATCTTACTTTACTGAACATTCTTGTTGCTACAATTATCTCTATCTATAATGAACTTGGCCCAGTAATTACAGTGGAAAATATTTTCTAAAAATTTACAAAAATTTATGAAAAATGTTAAAAATTAACTATAAAGGGCAATAACTCCTTAAGGGGTCAATTGACTATTTTGGTCATGTAAACTTATTTGTAGATCTTATTTTGCTGAACGTTATTGCTGTATACAGTTTATCTCTATCTATAATAATATTCAAGATAATAACAAAAAACGGCAAAATTTCCTTAAAATTACCAATTAAGGACAGTAAGGCCAAAAAAAAAATATATGTCTGTTTCCTGCTGCCAAGGCAAAAAAATCAGGGTCGGTAGGTCGGGATTTTTTTTTTTTTTTTTTTTTTTTTTTTATTATTTTTGCACTCCCTGTCAGATTTGCAGATGGTTAAATGTCATGTTTGGTTAGGGTCCTGTACCCTAAAATCATTTAATCTCTTTAAAGAAGCTTTAATTGAATAATCCTCCCAGTGCCGACATTTTTTAAACCTTAATTGTAGCACATTTGTGTTGGGAGCAGCCATTTTGATTGTTTGGGTATTGTAAAATACGGATCTGGATCGGACCGGAACCGAATTTTTCCGGACCGGAAACGATTTTTTTCCGGAATTGAATAAAAAGATCTAGGGTCGGGGGCTTTGAGTCAGGGTCGGTCGGGAAACAGGAAACAGACATATATTTTTTTTTGGCCTAACCTAACAACGGGTTGTCCGATCCATGTGAAAACATCAGGGCAGATAGATCTTGACCTGATAAACAATTAAACCCTGTCAGATTTTCTTTTAATGCTTCGGTTTTTGAGTTATAAGCCAAAAACTGCATTTACCCCTATGTTCTATTATTAGCCGTGGCAGCCATTTTGGTTGATTGGCCAGGTCACGCCACACATTTTTTAAACAAGTTACCCCAATGATGATTGTGGCCAAGTTTAGTTTAATTTGACCCAGTAGTTTCAGAGAAGAAGATTTTTGTAAAAGATTACTAAGATTTACGAAAAAATGGTTAAAAATTGACTATAAAAGGCAATAACTCCTTCAGGGGTCAACTGACCATTTTGGTCATGCTGACTTATTTGTAAATCTTACTTTGCTGAACATTATTGCTGTTTACAGTTTATCTCTATCTATAATAATATTCAAGATAATAACCAAAAACAGCAAAATTTCCTTAAAATTACCAATTCAGGGGCAGCAACCCAACAACAGGTTGTCCGATTCATCTGAAAATTTCAGGACAGATAGATCTTGACCTGATAAACACTTTTACCGCATGTCAGATTTGCTCTAAATGCTTTGGTTTTTGAGTTATAAGCCAAAAACTGCATTTTACCCCTATGTTCTATTTTTAGCCATGGCGGCCATCTTGGTTAGTTGGCCGGGTCACGCCACATATTTTTTAAACTAAATATCCCAAAGATGATTGTGGCCAAGTTTGGATTAATTTGGCCCAGTAGTTTCAGAGGAGAAGATTTTTGTAAAAGATTACTAAGATTTACGAAAAATGGTTAAAAATTGACTATAAAGGTCAATAACTCCTAAAAGGGTCAACTGACCATTTTGGTCATGTTGACTTATTTGTAAATCTTACTTTGCTGAACATTATTGCTGTTTACAGTTTATCTCTATCTATAATAATATTCAAGATAATAGCCAAAAACAGCAAAAATTCCCTAAAATTACCAGTTCAGGGGCAGCAACCAAATAACGGGTTGTCGGATTCATCTGAAAATTTGAGGGCAGATAGATCTTGACCTGATAAACAATTTTACCCCTGTCAGATTTGCTCTAAATGCTTTGGTTTTGGAGTTATAAGCCAAAAACTGCATTTTACCCCTATGTTCTATTTTTAGCCATGGCGGCCATCTTGGTTGGTTGGCCGGGTCACGCCACACATTTTTTAAACTAGATACCCCAATGATGATTGTGGCCAAGTTTGGTTTAATTTGGCCCAGTAGTTTCAGAGGAGAAGATTTTTGTAAAAGTTAACGACGACGGACGACGGACGCCAAGTGATGGGAAAAGCTCACTTGGCCCTTTGGGCCAGGTGAGCTAAAAAATGAATTTTCAAAATTCTGGAAATCAAGTTATTTTCCAATCTTTCCATATTAGATATGTTTTAAAATGCAGTACATTTTAAAAAAAAATATCTTAAGATTCCACATCTTTTTCTTTAGATTCAGTCTGTTTGTTGTCCTTTGAATTTTGAACAATGTCACTTTTTCTCTCTGTAGCAAATTGAACAGCATGTTGCAGAATAAGTTTCTCACATCTCCTTAACTGTATTATAAATAGTTTATTGTCTGTTATACCAGCTTCCTTTAACAAATTTTCATCTTCCTGCAATTGACAAAGAATATATTATATACAGTAGAAAGAAAAATGTGTAAGAAATAATATGATAACATAAACATTTACAAGAAGATGCCAATGAAATCGCATCAAGTGTTGAAACAAAGACTTTTTAAATTGTGTGGGCATTAGTCAACTGAGAATGTGCAAAAGCGGGTAAGACACGGATGGATAATGGTCTCCTAATTGGGTTATTAAGAATGTTTTAAAGACAAATTAAAGAAGTATAAAACACTACATTTATAGGTCATAATAAACTCATATCACAAATATTTCCAACTTTGTTTGGTTTCAGAGCAGATGTGGCTCAATGAAATCAGTCTCTTCCTTAAGCAGTACAGATAACTTTCACAGATTGTCATTTTTTTTGTTTAATCCTCATTCCGAGAAATTGAGTCCAATTTTCCTTAAGTTCTCTCAGTTGTCAGAAAAACTCAAATATCGCTCAAGGAGCTTGATATAGAAAACTGACTCAAAAAAGGTCAAAAGAAAATTTAAAAAAAAATTTGATAATAAAAGAAAATCTGTTATGCTGAACATCAATAACAAATCATATTTCAATTAAATTATTATTAAATAATTTCTTTACTAAAGTTTTCAGATGAAACTAGAAGATAATCAAATGTTTACCAATGTCCTAATATCTAATCAAACATTTGGTCAATGAAGAAAGGAAGTCCTTGATATATACTTCTGTTCTATAATAATAAAAGATGGGGGAAAATAAAACTATCATACCTCTGCTGTGGTATCATAAGCCCTCAGTAGCAATGCCAGTCTTGTCTCTAAGAATTTCCACAATTTTTCCTCATTCTCCCCATTAATTGGTGTGTTGACATCCCCCATCTTTTCTAGATCCTCCTCTGACATGTTCTCACAGTCATAACAGGAGATTTCATCTAAAATTAAATAAAACACAATGTATCAGTTTAATGTTTTAAACATTATATTTTAGGAAAAAAATATATTAAATTCCATAGCGGTTTTAAAAGTATTGAAAAAGTCTGCATTATTGAAAACAAAAATATATATTGAAGTTTTCAGGACAAATATCTTTCATAAAATCTGATGTCTGTATGCATGATAGTATGCTCAAAATCTAATGCAGTATTTGTGATGCCTAAAATCCAATGCTTGTATTTTTAAGGCTCAAATCTAATGCTGTATTTGTAAATTTGATAATATTGCAATTAAAGAACAATATTCAAATCATATTTAATGGATTGTAAATGCACTTACCTTCTGTCATATTAAATACTCTAAGAAAAGACACAAGGTGTGGATCCACAGGGATTTCCCCTGAGTAAATAAAGAACATTCTGGACCTACAATACATATAACAATGTCATTTCTGTATCAGTATACATAGTTAGTATAAAGAATTTTTTGGAATTTTGATATTGTGTCACAAATGTCTAAACTATATCCTTTTTTCATGATTGACTTAAACCATGTCCTGTTTTAAGAGGAGTTATAATAGAGCATAAAAGCAACTGTTAAGCCTTGATAAACTAGGACATTTTTTTTGTAATACTTTCTTTATGTTTACTCCTTCCTAGGGAATTGAACATATGAACCTTCTAAATTGATGACCCTGTTTTCCTGTTGTTTTAATCTGTTTAATAGTGTAAAGTATATTCGTCATTTTTTTTTATATCTATAAGAATAAATCTTTACTTACGGAGCTAAACCAAGAGCTGTTAACAATTTGGTCTTTTTGTCAATAAGGTTATCACTTTTACTAATCCCTGAAAAAAATCCTTATTTAATTATGATCATACATGTTAAAGATGTAACCTGCTGAATTCACAATAATAATATTTTCAAAAATTAAGTATTTCTCAATATGTAATGTCTACATCTTCAAAATTATGGTAAGTAAATAATAAGTGTAAGCATTGGAAAAATTAGCATTTAAGGCAGGGAAAAAGATGTCTTATGATTTTTCGTAAGAAATGATTAAGAAGAAATGAATATCAAACCGTTTGATAAAACAAATACTGTGTATTCAGTTATTTTCGAGCATACCAATTTTCATTGATAGAAGGACATTTTTTGTTGTTGAAAACTTTGGAAGATTTCATTGTTAAATTTAAAACTATTACCCTGACTGGTTTATAATCCAAACTGCATCATTGACTATATAAAATAGTTAAAACAAATTGTTTATTTTACTCCTCAATGTTTATGTCAACTTAAGAATTTGTTATCCATTCTGTGAAAAGGAAACTAAAATGTAAGGTATTATCTAAGCAGAAAATATTGTAGAAGTTTTTAACTTTGTTATCCCATGAATTATACCTAATTTAATAGCTGTTCTATCCATATCATTCTCTGGGTAAACAAATCCATTATGTACCAATAACTCTGCATTAGATCTGGCCCCGTAAAATATACTGATCTGAAAAGCCACAAGAGGAATATAGTTCTTATCAATACACAGAAAGATTTTTAAAAATACCAGATTCTGTTCATTTGAAAATTTGCTTCATTGAACATAACCTTGGCAGAATTTCATAATACTATTTTTGTTTATTGACATTAATAAGAACACTATGTCATCAAAATGTACATCATGTCATCAATAAGTACACCATGTCATCAATAAGTACACCATGTCATCAATAAGTACACAATGTCATTATAAATGATAAATAAGGAGGCTGAAGATACAAAAAGGATATAAAAACTTAGAAGTTGAAGACAAACTGATAATGCTATGGCAAAATTAGAAGTAAAAGAAAAACAAAATAACAATAAAGACTAAGCAACTAGAAAGCCTTAAAATTGTAAAGGTGTTTCAATGCATCCTATCAGAAAAAGATTTAGAGATGATATCAGTTCTGACATGTTATATCTTTTCTTACCAAATTACTAGTTTACTTACCTGTTCACCTTGTTTAAATTCCTTCAAGGCAAAACAGTCACTGCAGTCTGATTCCATGTTATAATCTGTTGTTATCTAAAAATAGATTGTCAGAAAACAATGATTTCTTTGGTCAATTGTATACAATAATAACAAAATTCAACTACCGGGTAGAAATATTGTAATAATATTGTAATCCAATACAAATTGAAAATTATAAGGTGGCCTGCCAAACCCTACCCCTAACAAGGACTTTTTTATTTTCAATTGGAGCTGATTTAATCTTACCAATATGTATGGGCTGTCCCATTAAAAGAACATAGAAAGTTGTCATCTTGATGAAATTGTTTGATCCCTAGTCAAGCCAGGATTCTCATTTAATAAGGATTTTTTTATTGCAATTTCAAGGACTCATAATTTTTCACCATGGTGAGTCATGCAGTGAGAGAATGAAATTTTATTGCTATATCATTACTTATTTCAGTCCCCATGACAAAATAGAGCAAAGAAATGACATCTAGTTAAATACGGTAATGTTTAGTCATAAAATGCTTATATTTATGCTCAGTTGATACAATGTGCAAATGTGCAACATCTTACAATCTTAATGTATATTTTTGAAGTTACCAGTTTTGAAAAAGATGAGTCCAAAGAGATTTTCAAGAGTCCAGGGCTTGTGGACTCCCCTTAGTTATTACTTAATTGTGCTGTGTAAAAATTCAGCTATTTAAATAAGAGTTTTCAGTCAAACTTACTGTTCCATTACAATGATTGCACATATCCCACATTGGTATCAGACCAAATGTGATCTTACTGCCATCTGGTGTTGGAATCTGATTTTGTCTAGTCATAACTGTAGAAACTGCCCATCTGCAAAAAGCATTGGTTGAAATCATAAATAAGTCACATTGGAAACTCGTCATAATTAATAATTTTTGAACTCCATGAACACATTGTGTTCAGAATGAGACTTTTTACAGGGTTTGTAAAAACATGAACAACACAATGGGTGCCACATGTGGAGCAGGATCTGCTTACGCTCCTGGAACACCTGAGATTACCTCCAGTCTTTGGTTAGGTTTATTTTGCCTATATTTAGTTTTCTATGTTGTGTCTTGTGTACTATTATTTGTCTGTCTGTCCTTTTCTTTTTAAGTGGTTGCATTGTCAGTTTATTTTTGATCTATGAGTTTGACTGTCACTCTGTTATCTTTGCCTCTCTATTGTGACAAACTCACAATCTTATTTATTGTAACAGACCAGTTGTCTCTCCTATGTAAATATCAAAGATTTACTTTTTACAAATAAAATACTAATAGCTATTAAAGTTCATAAAAAATTGACCTACAAAAAAGGGTCTCACCTGTAATCTTCAAAGGTAAAACAATCTTTAATTGGCAGCTTTGATGTTGCTGGCAAATTCTACAATAAATCAATACTAAAAGGAAAGAATGATAAAAAGTACAACAAATAACGGTAGTGTAACTCGCCTAGACATTCATTTTCAAAACTTCTATGGAATAGTTCTCCTTTACTTGAATCAAGCTGTATCTATAAACTTTCAACTTGTTTTTAGTAAACCTCCATATAACATAATTATGATAATACTGGTGATATCTATGTTTTCTTTTTAATTTTGTTGTGACAAGTTGATGTATGCAAATTCAATAAGAAATTAAAATAAATAATTCAACGCATTAAGTTTTTAACCTAAAAATTTCTACTGAAATTCCCAATATCAAGCCAGTAGGAGGCAAATATTTGACTATAAGTAGTAGTTGTACACCCTTCACCAACAAACCAATACAAAACACAGCTGAGAATCAAACTTCAAGATATGAGTTAGAATGAGTACCTGTAAAGAGGGTTTCCCCATATACAATAACATTTTCAAAGGTGATGGATTTACTTACCTGAAATAATCTGTAAAAGTAGGCATACTGTCTGGCTATGTTTTTCAACTGATTATAACAATCACCTAGAAAATAAATGTATATTCTAATATGACGTGCTTCTTTCGCTTTGTAAACAACACTGTGATAAAATTCTCGATAATCTATACTTAGCGCAGGCTCAGAGATATATATATAATAATGGCTTTTACAATATACTTCCCACGTAAATCTACATGTATTGGAACCTATTTGCAGACCCTTTGCCGATTTTATTGATTTAAAAAAAGACAAAATAACTGTTATTCTTATTTGTATGCATAATAAAAAGCAGTTATGCACAAGAGCTCAGTAAAAATCAACAAATAAAAATAAAATAAAATTCCATGAAAGTCAATTAGTTTTATTCGGCACATCATAGTTAAGTCTGATTTCAAAACATGACGTCATATATGCATACAAATGAAACTGCTAAAGTTGAAAGTTTTCTGTTACGTGAACCATCGAAATTAGTATGATTAAAACTTTAAATGATTTTTGATGTAGGTTTTGTTTTATTTTCTATTCTATTGCATTATTTGCATATTTACTGATTTCAGCAAGGCTCCTTAGTTTCGAAATGTCAACTTTGGATTTGACAGAAGCTTACAAGAAAATCATGTAAATTAAAAATGGCAAATGTTGGGTTTGAGAATTAGCAAAATTAAACAGGTTTTTTTTTCTAGCGGTTATTCACGAAATAACCCATGCAAGCTACGGATTCATTAAGATATTTGAGCTTTATCTAACATTGAGTAAAAAAGATCAGCCACACACAAACCAAACCATAGATTATTGGAAATTTACACATGGCCTGGGCCTATCACGGCCCAGGCCATGTGTAAATTTCCAACAATCTATGGCTTCCATGAATTATTTCTAAAATAAAACATCATAACACTGAAACATTATTGTTTCATGCATGAAAATAAGTGTCTGTATATTTCAAAATATTTACAATGACAACCTGATCTGAAATATAAATACCGGTAGTTATTTAGGATGATCCAGTCTGCAGGTATGGATTCACAGAACATAGACACTTAAATTGGTCAACATGCATACAAAGTAGTGCAGAGAGTTATTGCATATTTAGCATGTTTATTAAAAAGACACCGGGCGTTTCTTTAAAAATCATATCAGAATTTTTTCCAAATCTTTTTCCACAACCTGACGATGAGAGCAGAACACAGCAATGTATTGTTGCCTTAAAGACGACTACGTTACATCAAGGCTGTAAGAAATATTTTAGAATAACCTCTTAACAAAATGTTAGCACGATTCTAAAAACAAAACTTGGCTATTGATAACTGAAGTTACTGAACCTTGGCACTAATGAGAGATAACCCTACCTGTGCAAAGGGAGATAATAACTTACTTTGTACAGGAGAGCCTTTTAGAAGTTTAATTTCATCCTCTGTAAAGTAGAGTGGTGTGCAATATGAATCTGGTAATACATTTATCATATGTTAAGGTTATAAGTACATGTTTTTTATATTTGAGGAAACAACTTGTATTGGGACACTGGATTGACAGTTGTTTGCCTTATCGTAATATTGTGGCGAGAGCTTAATTAAATCTTTTTACACAGGACTATGGAAAGTAAGGACCAAACTTTTTTTTCAATTTTTGAGAATGAGGTTTACTATGATTTCACCTTAAAATTTCTTGGTTTTACTATAATAATATTAACGGTACCAATTTTCCTGCACCAGATGCGCATTTCGACAATACATGTCTCTTCAGTGATGCTCATGGCCAAAATATTTGAAATCCAAAGCTTATATAAACGATGAAGAGCTATAATTCAAAAGGTCCAAAAAGTATAGCCAAATCCGTGAAAGGAATCAGAGCTTTGCATGAGGGAGATACACTTTCAATTAAACAACAATGTACTCAAAAATCAAAACAACATATGCAAGCATATAAAGTGAAAAACTTGAATTTTAACGCCAAAGCAGTGTAATTCTGTCACTGATGTGAATTGTTAACCTTGATAAGTGCTATACAACATATTTTTTGTAATATAAATCATATCTTACATTTTCATAGCATGGAAAAGGGGAGATAAGTCATTGTTTTTATATCGAAAAAGTCAAATAAAAGTAAAAACAGGCTTTGTTTATTATGTAGCTTCCGAAATATTACCTGACATTTTTTGTAATATAAATTATATCTTACATTTTCCTAGCATGGAAAAGGGGAGATAAGTCATTGTTTTTATATCAAAGAAGTCAAATAAAAGTAAAAACAGGCTTTGTTTATTATGTAGCTTCCAAAATAGTGCCCGACATAATAAGAGTATGTTCATGATATAATGCTTTATAAGAATAATTCACCATGAGTAAGACAGTTTCAGCTGAGTGAAAAATATGTAAAAGGATATCAATGTAAGGTTTCCAGAATGATTCAAGCATCTTCTTCTCACAGAGTAGGTGAAGAGCTAGTAGTATACTTGGCATGGCTTGTAACATTTTATCTTGCCCAATTAATGGTCCTATAAAAAATATAGACATGTTATTTTTTTTATCGTATTTTGTTCTTTAATAAATCATTTGAATATTAAACACTAATCAATACAAATATAAAATATAATTGTTAATATCAGAAAAGTTTATGCTTATTGTGTCATCATTAATATTTCTCTTTCTATTCATTCATTTATAATCAGAACAATTTTATTTCCTCAAAAAATGAGCTGACATGCACTGTTTTACATTGTCATTGAAAACCATAAAGTGACCTGTAGTTGTTAATTTCTGTGTCATTTTTGTCTCTTGTGGACAGTTGTCTCATTGGCAATCACACCACATCTTCTTTTTTATATGCACTGTTAACAACATTTTTTTTAACCATTGAATGTTTTAGTTATCAAATTTCTATCATAAAATGCAAGGCAGATCTACATGTATCATAAATAAAAGTTTTGTACAGTGAAAGTGTAAGAGACATTCTAAATTTGCATCTACAGAAGGAAACTCCATTTTCAAAGTGCCTTCCTGGGTACCATGTTTAAATGGAACAGCCTCTATGCCTTCCTGGTATGTTGTTTAAATGAAACAGTCTCTAATCTATATATATATATTACCCAATACTGAATCTCTGGCTGTTTGTGTTGTCATCATGACTTTTCTAGGTATGGTTAAAAATGGATCAGCTTCCTGGGAAAAAAATAAAGTTTGTAAATCTTCTAATATGTACACATTTATATATAGATTCCATAACTTCAACAAGTGTATTACAATATTTCTCCACTCAAGACAGTTAAATTTTAATATTTAAAGCATGAGGCTTGCCGAGCTTTTTAAATAATTAAAATTTAACTGTTGAGAGCGGAGAAATATTGTTATACACGAGTTACAGTGGTGTAATCTGTTTCTCTTATGATTTTTTATCCTTCCTTTTAAAGATTTGAGGACAGTTGTGTACTTTTGATGTGACGTCATCAAGCATGGTCGCCTTTTATCATGATGTCACAATAAGAAAATTCATATTAAAACAAGAAAATTTAACGTCACAATAAAATTTCAACCAATCATTTGCCGAGAACAGATTTTTCACTAGTGAGGAGAAATATTTTTCTCACAAGGGTCAGGAAATGTGAAAAAAAGCACAAAAAATTAGAGAAATTTCCACACAAAACTTAAAAAAGAGTGTAATCAAAATATAGCTGAGAAAATTTATTCAATATTTCATGGACACCATGATCCATTTCAGTTCCATGTTGGTTTTTTTTGTTACCTGAAAAGCACAACTTGCCATAGCTAAAACCATGACTACTGCTCTTTAACATTTTAATAATGAATTGTTTATTATTTTATTGTTTTATTAAATTGATCATCAATTGCTAAAATATTGCCATAGTGTAAATAAAAGTTCTAAAAACTATCAATTTAATTTTATTATATGTTCATTAATTTACTACTTACTTTGAGATCTTTGGTGGCTTGTAAGCCATATCCACAACCAGGAAAGTTCTTTATATCTACCACACTTGTTTCTACACCATTACTATGTAACCATTCTATAAATCCTGGGAAATTCTTCTCTCTGTCTACTGCAGGAGTACATAGACCTAGAAATGAAAGACAACTCATTTTTCATGCCTGGATAAATATTAAATATGTACTGATTAACTGCTATTAACATAAAAGAAGAATGTGTCCATAGGACACAGATGATGCCAAACCTTGCATATAACATTATAGAGGACACTATTAAAGAATCATTTTTTTCCATTTTTTGAATTTGATCTGAGTTTTGTGGTTCATTTGTAATAAAAATTGTGTATGAGTTTCAAAACATTTAGTTGAGGCAAATTAAAGTCAAAGAACGGAAACGAAAAAATTAAGCAGTTTTTTCCATTTATAAAGGATATAACTCAAAATGGTAAAAATGAAGCAGCCTATTAAATTCAAACTTGATCTTTTTTTGTTGTTGTTATAAGCATTGTGTATTAGTTTCAAAACATTTAGTTCAGGCAAACTAAAGTTAGAGAAAGGAAACTAATTTTGGGACCAATATTAATTTATAACCAATGAGGGAAGAGATTTAAACAAACCTGATTGTAAATCTATAACTTTTTCAACTAGAGCCTTGATCTTCATATACTCCTCCAACTCTTTTGGACCAGCTGCATTCACAGGATTAGAACAAACTGAAATGCATGTTATAGTTGTGAAAAGCTTGCTGATTATATACAAATATTTGATCAATTCAGTTTCAAAATGGATGACAAATTTGAATTCTTTGTCATACAACCTTTCTTGAGAACCTGCTATCATCACTGAGTATTACGTTTGTCAGTATTTAGTTGCTTTACATGTACATTAATTCTGTTTTTTGTAAACAAAGTTTCATTGATTTGAGATCTAGAGGTCTAGATGACTGAGGGGTCTAAGAAGTCAAATTAGTATCACCAGCCTTTAAAAACTGAGGTTGTGACTTGGTTGCAGGTGCTTTTTGACTCCAATATTTATTGACTAGGATTGTTCAGTTTTCTACCAAAGGTTGTGGTTCTCGCTTGCATTCTCATAAAAACTTGCCATCAGGAAATAACCAACAGTGCTGAAAATGGCTTTAGACATCAATCAATCTGGCCAAAAACAATTGCCCTATTTTATATAGATAAGTCTGAAAATTAAACCCAAAATATTAGAATTATATTTTTATGCTGACAATTTTTTTTTTCCTAAATGGAATTTGAACTCACACCTTTGATACACCACAACACCTATTGCTTATCTTCATGTCTAACTCTTTGGACCACTCATTTTAGCCTCATGTTCAGTTCTCTAGACCTTCAAACCATATCGCCTCTTTATATGAATATATATGAATATATATGGAGAGTTGTCTCATTGGCACTCACACCACATCTTCCTATATCTATATAAAATTATGTTGTACATCACTACATGATGTTAAAGAATATTTACCTTCTAACAGTTGATTGACTGTATCCAAGACTTCTTTCTTTTCACCTTTTGATAATTCCTTATGTTCAGGAGAAGCTGCAGCTGGCTTTTCTTTATTCTTTTTACTTTTCTTTCCCATTGTTTATTATTCACGTCTCTCTAAAACCTATAGATATATGTACAATATATATAGCTAAATATAAACTTAGTTTAATCAAATAAATTCAATTACATATATACATACAAGGACATTTATTTCCATTTCACATAATCATTGATGGCATTTAAGTTTGACCCATAGAATCAACCACATGTCCTCATTCAAATGCATTGATCCTCCAAAAAAAGGGAGTTCCAACCACGACCCCCCCTGGATCCTCCACTGTATACCGACTATAAAGTTTCATCTTACCTAAATCAGTTTGAGGGATTCAGGCCCCGGCGCCATAAAACTATTTTGAGTAAAGTTTTTTTACTCAGCCTGAGAATTTTCTCAATTTTTTTATTCTCTGCAAATTACACCGCCAAAAAAAAATTCTTAGATATATTTTTACTCAAAGTTAAGAATATTCTTAAATATTTGAGTATAGTCAAAACCTTACTTAAGTATAAAAAAATAAATTTTGAATGTTGCTTTTGATGGTATTTTGATAAAGAATTAAATGTCAATAGGATTTTTACGGATTCCTAAGCGTATCAGGCCCTGGTGCCATAAAACTATTTGAATAATTTTTTTGTACTCAGCGTGAGAATTTTCTCAATTTTTTTATTCTCGGCAAAATTCACCGCCATAAAAAAATTCTCAGATATTTTCTTACTCAAAGTTAAGAATATTCTTAAATATTTGAGTATAGCCAAAACCATACTTAAGTATATAAAAACATCTTAAATGTTACTTTTGATGGTAATTTGATATAAAATTACAAATGATAATAGTGTTTATGTAAAATTTGCATTGAAGAACTTCATTTATCATCTCCAATCAAATTCTATCCAAAGGAACATACACATATTTACTCCTTTACATATTTATGATATTTTTTTCGTACATTTTTAAGGATATATTAAATATACTCAACATCAATTTTGTCTAAAAAGCTGATTAATGGGGTGCTAAAATGTACATTTTTTAAAAATAATAATAAGGTAAAACAAATGAAATGTTGAACTGGTCGTAATCGGAATTAGTCAACTGATGTTTGTATACATAAGCGATGCAATATCTGTACATTCGTAAGCATCAGTATTTGCGCCAAAATCACGATCTGAGACGAGGAGTAACTTGACAAATCTTTTCCTATCATTTCGTCCACTATTGCGGACAAAGTCCACCGTACATCCTTCTCATGTATTATGTCAAAAAACACTGATAAATTGGTTTTACAATTGTATGACATCAGACTTGGGGTAATTGTAATCGTTAATCAGCTGTAATTGATTACAATTTTTCAAGTAATCAGTGTAATCATTAATCAGCCAACAATCTGATTACATGTAATTTAATTTAATCAATTACTTTTCAAAATACCCTGTAATCATGATTACTTTTTGATTACATTCTGATTACAATGAAAAAAATCTAAAATTGTGTTTTTGGTCTTTAAATGAACCTCTTTGTTCATATTTGATAAATTTTTAACATACTAAAATGGTTTGGTTACTTTAAGCTTGTCTACTTCAGTTAAAAATAAACTGTTACAGTATTGAAAAGTCATCATTAGCCTAAGCAGAGACATATAATACAATTGTATACCTTTTATCTTGGTAAAAGATATTGTACATACATGTATATTCATCATTTAATGATCTTCATATTAATATTTGATAATAACTGTTATATATTCAAGTAATACTTTTCTTTAAACCTGAATTATAATCTTTTGTTAATTTTTGTGATTTTTGTCAACTTTGAATTGACAGGTAGGAGACTAATTAAGGTTTGTTTTTATTGCAATTACCAATTGAGTATAGCTGTAGGGAAATATATATGATAAAAGATAAATCAGACATGAAAATTTATCTAATTAGCACAAACTAAATTAAAAGTTGGACAAATATGTTGTTTAAACTTTTTTTTGTATTTGGACTGGACGTGTAAAATGCACATTTCTATTAAAATTTAACATAGTTTTAACTGGTACAAATGTAACTTTATTTCATCCATATTTAAACTTCCATAAACTGCAACTTGGAATACATATATATAAATTATGAAAGAGGTCAGAAGACAAACAAAAAAACTCTTGATTATGATATATCTTTATTAAATTTAATTCAAAATAATTTAGAGAACAGTGGTGATAAAGTGTAATGTATATATACATGATATATGTAGTGAAATTTGGTGTTTATTTAAATAGATGACGTTTAATTTGGAGTTATCATTTTATAATTGAACCAAATAAAATACGTTCTCAAAAATGCTATAGTTATATTAAACGTTTATTCATCCACATCATTCAAAATGTTTTGTTTTTAAATTCATTGTAATCAGATGTAATCATGATATCTTTGCCAATGTAATCATTAATTTAATCAGATACTTTCAGAAATGATGTAATCATTAATTTAATTTAATCGTACAAATGACAAAGTAATTGTAATTTAATCAATTACATTGAAAGTAATCGGACCCATCTCTGTATGACATTATGTTTGCTTTCTCTACTTAATCAAAATTTAACTTTTCAATTAAAATATGCCTATAAAATATCTATTTTCTTGTTACATTATTATATACTTTTCTGATCCCTGGTATTTCTATGCATATTTGTTATAATGATTCGGCCTTGTATTTATGGTTATTTAGTTAATTAAATTACAACTGAAATTTAATGACAGAAGGACATATATAAAAAACTTACAGCCGATTGCATTGAGTGTGTAGGTAAAGGTAATATCTTTGGTTAGTTTGCTTCTATCTAGGCAGTGAAGTCATTATTATATTAGGTAAACCACCCTCCTTTAAAAGTAGACTAGTCCGACAGATAACCAATCTATCTGTCCGTCAGTAAGATAAGACTACTTCGAAAGGAGGGAAGTATACCTTTACCTAATAATGACTTCACAATTCAACTATCGGCTGTGATAAAAATAGGAATCAAGAGGTTTGCGTTATTTCGCAAAGGTTTTCGTCATGTAGTAAAGATTTGCGTTATAACACAAATGTTTGTGTAATAATGCAAAGATAGGAAGACAATTTGGTAGGGCTATTTGACTGATACTCCGGGACGGAAAACATTGTCCTTAAATTTATTTTTTTTGGGGGGGGGGGGGGGGGGGGGGGGTAATAGGATTTTTATATCTACAAACCAAATACATGCATGATCAAATATATCTAATGTCATCTTAATGTCATCCTCTCTACTGTTTATTATCTCAGATATCCAAATTATTACAAAGAAAGTAAAATAATTTCTCCTCTGATTGATTTTAAACAGATATCAGTCAAAATTGATAAATGTATCGGGGGAGAGGAGGGGTAGGGTGTTTACTTGGGTAGTGTCGTCATACATATATATGTTAATAAAACAGACAAAAAATCTATCATGTCAAACTCATGATACAGCAGGAAATTTCCATATCCATGATCAGAAAAATGGCCAATAAAAATATACAGTACTACCTGTGACATTATCTTATTCATGGTGGCCATAAAAATTATGTCCACCATGGTGGCCCTATATGTCCATCATTATACCCCCTGTCGCTTAATTAATACACAAGGTATTAATCAAAAACTAGTCAAGGATAAAGGGAAATCTTGACTGCATTGAAGTGTTAAAATTATATAACTTACAGTTCATGTGTCTCAGGTAAAATGTACATGTATGTGTTTGTGAAATTTAATTACTGTGATAATGACAAGAAAATTAAAAAATAAAATGAAATAATATAACTAGTTGAATAAATAGCTGATTTTTTTTTTTTTAATTTGACTCATGACTATTTGTTTTGACATGATACCTTTTTAATCAATTTAAATTATTTTTTACATGTACTTTATGGTAAGTGAAGAATAAATGAATGTCATCTTCTAATATAATGCAAACTTTCCCAATGCCTGCCTTTTTCTATAGAAAAGTTGTTTCTCAAATTAATTTTCTTAAATCAAAATGATTTATACTTAAATCATAGTAGATAGACTTATCTGCATTCAATACTGTTTTACAAATGTTAAAGATTGTCTTTAGAACTTATTCTAAATAAAATTTAGGCAATTACTTATTTCTCTATTGAATAAGTATATTCAAAATATTCGTTAATTCAACAAAATTTGATAATATTTGTATTGTCATATAAACATATGGTATTTAGTTTGTGACAAAAAAAACAAACAAAAAAAAAAAACAATTATAATGCAAAGAATTAACAATTCTATAAGAAATTAAAACACATGGATTTTTTTTAGGTTTCTGCCCTCAGTTCTAATAATGACTATTTTATAAGGGAGCCAATATTTTCAACATATTCATGTAATAAAGGTTTAGAATTTCTTTCACTTTTTGTTCTTGGGTAAGAGACAATATTATGAGAAGGTAAACAATTTTCAAATAAATTATCTCAAGTTGTTTTGTTACTTTTACAATTAAGGAAGGAGTGGTCTTCATTGTCCAGCAAGTGGCACAGTTTACATATTCTATCTTTTCTAGGAATTTTATATTGTCCACTATTTTCTATTTCTAAATTATGACCACTAACTCTCTATGTGACACATTTGAGTATACAGTTTTTACCAAAGTTTTTATTCTTAAATCTATTTTCCAAAATGTTCTTATATTTTTCTTTAAATTGATTTTTCATCAAGGGTTTTAAAGTCTTAATTCATTCAAGTCCCTGAAATTGTTACCTTATCTAAAAGGCCTGGCACTTCCAACAATATAAATGTACACAGAAAAAAATGATTTAATTAATAGACCATAAAAGTGTAACCATCTATATAAGTGTATTTTGTCAAATTTTGGCTTTTAACTGACAGATATTAGCCAAACTGAAGATGTCATATTTAATAAGTTCACATTTGTTTCAAAAAGGCAAAGCAAGACAGTTTTTTTCTTTAAATATTTTTTAGGAAAATAAGTCTCTTCAACATGTCTATTATGTTAACTCCTGATTTCAGATTTAAAAAAAAAAAGATAGACAAAAATAGTTTTTTCCTATTAAAACTGTATAATGATATTTGTAGTTTTCCTGAATAATAATAGATGTTATAAAAATTTATTATAAGAGGATTGATATTGTCTGAACATTTTATTTTGTTAAGAAACAGGCTTGCTAAAAATTACTTCCCAAATAAACAATTAAATATTTGAACATCATGTACATTAATCATTTTTTTTTACTTTTAAAAAAAATTGATTAAAGTCTGTTGTCTTTCAAATGCTAGTCAATAACTTTATCTTTGACATTTTTGTCTTTTTGCTTCTCAAGATTCTTACTAAGAAGATTGAAGACATTAAAAGAATGAGAAACAAAATCATACAAAAATGAATAAAAACAAATTAAAAAATTTAAAAAATTAAATTTGAATAAATTCAAAAGACAGAAAAATCAAAAATAATATTAATTAACAAAGACTAAAACAATGTCTTATTCTACATTTTCAAAAAAGGTGAAATGTCAATTTTGAAAGAAACCCAAGTTACCTGTACAGGTAAATTTTAAAGAAACATACAAGTTGAAAACTTCAACCCTGATTGATTACAACAGGTAACATTATTAGATAAAACATCAACCTATGTTTTATGACCCCAATAAATGACCAACATCTCAAGATTGAATACCCCAATAAATGGCCACCATTGGATGTTGACCCTGCAAGAGGGGGGACATAATTAAGAGAATGTCACAGGCTGTACTGTACCATGCCCTCTCACACGACGTCATACTGGTGTCTTCAACCTATGCCAACATTTGATAAAAATATATTCAACCTATGCCTACAAACAAAATACAATATGTGTTGTTATATCAATTATTAATTAATAAAAGGTAAAATACAGCCAGTAAATTAAAGCATTAAAATATTACTCTTTGAAAATTTAGAAACAAAAGTAAAGTATCCTTTGCAAAATTGTGTTGTAGTAAAAATGGAATAATTAAAAAGTGTCTAAAAGAAAAAAAATAGAAAATAGAACCCTTGATACTAACAAAATTGTGTTGACAAAAATATAAATTAATAATAAAAAGTAGACTAAATTTCTGAAAACTATTTGTGTTATTGCACGCAGATGATACAATGTTATTTTCGGATAATGCATCCGATCTACACTTGCAATTAGATATATTCTTTGAATATTGCAGTACCTGGAAATTAAAAGTTAACACAAGTAAAACTAAGATTATATTTTTTTTGGGTGGCAGATTACCCAAAAATATTAACTTTATATATGATGGAACTGCATTGGAGACAGTTAACGAATTGACATACCTTGGGTTGAATTTTTCAAGAACAGGTAGCTTTATGAGTGCTTAGAAAATTTTAGTTAGAAAAGCAAATAAATCAATGTATGAAGTATTGAAAAAAGGGGAGATTGCACAACTTTTATCCCATGTCCTTATTCATACAGCTGCGTATGCTTAATTTTTGGTAAAAAATGGTAAATGGGGATGATAACAGGATTGCTAAAATATTATACAAATACATGTTCTTGAAGAATTCTGACAACCAATTCAGGTCAGATTGGTTGAAATACGTTAAAGATACATTAGATAAATGTGGATAAAGCAATATTTGGTTGTCACAAGGAAATTTTAATTCTAAGTGGTTGGGTATTAGTTTAAAACAAAAGTTATTTGATCAGTTTCAACAGAAATTGACAGCTGATATTGAATGTTCATCAAAGGTTTGGCCTACAAATTGTTTAAACAAAATTTTGAATTTGAGGAATATCTGAACATGTTAAGTGATAAAGATAGAATGACATATTGTAGATTTCGAACGGGTAACCATAAGTTACCCATCGAAACTGGTAGATGGAATAAAATTGAGCGAAACCTTAGATATTGTAACTTATGTCATTGTAACGAGATTGGTGATGAATTTCATTACACTTTGCAGTGTAATTCTTTGGCAAATTTTCGAGCACAATGTTTGGACACTTTTTTCTTGCACAGATGTAACATACTAAAATTTGAAAAACTATTTCAGTTAAAAATTAAAAATAAGTTGAAAAAGCTGTGCAAATTTATCAGGGTTATAACTTTTCAAGTGAGTCTTCCTGGTTAATCACCACTCTTCGCTAAGTACTATACTGTTTTTCTTATTTTATTTCATATTTTCATCTTATCTTGTCATGTGTGTTTGTGTTATGTTATATAACTTTTGATGAACTTCTTTGTACCATTGTAACTTTATGGTGTTTGAGAAATAAAGAATCTTGAATCTTGAAATTCAACACTTAAATATAACAATACTTGAGAAAAAAAAAGAGTTACAAAGCTATTTCATTGATGCAAATTTTTTGATTCTTTATTCTGTTGTATTTTAAAATATGAAACATACTTCAACAAGCAACAAAATATACAAATATGTATACTATATTTCAAATAGTTTTTTTTTGTTTAAATTAAATTAATTTTGCAATATGAAATTTAAAATAAATATCAAATAGAATGATTTTTTTGTTATTTATAGTCAGAGACTTACCAGTTAGACAGTGCACCCTTTATTTACTTTGTTTTAGTTTAAAAAGTTAAAGTACTCTGTGTATGTTTTTATTTGTTATATTGAGTTGTGAGATTTATGGTTACATTATGTGTCTCTAATTTGGAACTCCATCATCCGAAATAGAGATCCTCAACACAAATTGAATTGAATTGAACACAAACAATTACCTACATTTTCACTTGTACTTGTATTAAAAGACTTTGTATATTGGGTATTCTTTAACGGTAGGTTTAAACTTGTTGTAAATTGATTAAACCCTAATTAATTTATGTTTTGATAACACTTAATCTGTAACAAATTTTTCAACCTATGCCAACATTTTTTCATACAATTTTATACCTTAATTTCAAAATGTTGGCATAGGTTGAATGAACCGTCATACTTTCATCTTTTATAATAGTTATTTAAAAGCTTCTCTTCCTGTGCAATATAATAGTTGACTCATTTATACAGAGCAATTTTTACGACTACTTGCATAATTGTTAAATCCAATTTATGGTATTAAATTCTGTTTCAAATTTATTTTAATACTTAAAGCTCTTAAAGTTACATATATCTTGAATATTGAAAAAGAATTAAAATTGTCACATGGTGTCTTCTGACTACACAATGTACGTTATTGATCCGTAAAAAAGATCTTTTAAAAATGTTTATTTGGCATGCCATAGTCGATAGAAGTGAGGACGTGAAAGAAAGCACTCTTTGTATAAACGTCAACAAAGATTACATTTCAATGATTTGGCATTTTTAAAATATAATAATGAATACGTGTATCTTAAGACAAAAGTTGTATGAAAATTAATGTTGGCACCGATATAAATCTGTTGGATGTAAAATAGGTAAACTTCATAAAAAAATAGATAATAAAGAAAAATTATATAAAAAGTTATATAATGGAAAAACTATGGGCAAATAAATCAAATATTTCTTTTATAATTTCAAAGAATTGTCCACAAATAATTTAAATTATTTGTGAATTATATATCCTGTGACATTTTATCTATCATAAAAGATTCTTTTAATGTTTTACATTTTTGTAAAAGTCAAAAAGAAATAAAACCTGCGATTTTGCGAAAGTTTTGTACACTTTTTAGTTATTTTACCGCTTACATCACTGAGAAAAAAATTCTCAGCTGAGAAAAAAAATACTCAGCTGAGAATATTTTCCATGCTGAGAATATTTTTTTATGGCGGATAAAAAAGTTCTCATTCTTAGCTGAGTAAAATAATTCATTCTGAGAATATTTTTTTACTCAGAAAAAAAAAGTTTTATGGCGCAGGGGCTTGGTCTGACATGAAATTTTTTTCAAAGTCGAAATTTTGACATTTCAAATCTTAAAATTTCAACTTTAAATGAAATTATATCCAAAAAACATACACATCTTTACTCAGTCCAACATTTTTGTTTGGTTAACGTCTTCTTTTTCATACATGATTTTCTTTAGCGTTAATACCCAACATCAAATTTGTCTTCATTTTCTGTAGACACAAAATACAATTTCATTTAAAGTTGAAATTTTAAGATTTGAAATGCTAAAATTTCGACTTTGAAAAAAAAATTCACAATCAAATTTATAATTTGTAAAATTAATTTTTTTTATACTTAAGTAAGGTTTTAAATGAATAAGTATGATTTTTGTCAAATGAGCATAAATATTATACATAAAAATGCAATATAGTAGAAGTATTCCAAATATGGCCGTAAGGCCACACCAATTTAATTTCTTGTTCTACGGATTTTTGGACTCCAAAATTTGGGGCGAGCGAGCGATTTGAAAATTTTAATAAAAAATATTTAATTTGCAAATTTTTGAGGCGAAGCTTGAAAAGTAAAGGCGAGCGATTATAATTTTTTTTGTAAACATAAAATAGTAGGTTTTGACAATATTAAACATGATTAAAGCTTGATTTATCACTTGTACTTTGACATTTTTTAATTTCTGAAGTATTTTTTCCCTGTTCACCAAGAAATAATTAAATCTGGTCTATGTATGTGTGACTGACATGTATGTGTGACTGACAATGAGACAATTCTCCATCCAAGTCATAATCAGTTTGGGGACAACCCCTTAATGTTATAAATATCCCTTTTACATGTTTTATGAGGGATCAATATAAGTTATACTATATTTGTTTGTACAAAAGGGCTCATATTTTCTCAAAGAACTATATATCTATCTGGTATTAAATGGTCAAAACATGTCCAAGAATAATATTCCTGGACTTTAACCATGTCAACACATTTACTTTAACAGTTTAATATTATTCAAAATAAGTGGACCCCTCTTTTAGAAAAAGTTGTTTAAAATATGATGTAACTCTCCTCTTTTTGAGTACAAAATTCTAAGTTTTCAAAGGTTTTGTATAGTAGAATTATACAAATCCTTGGTATTTCTATTTTCTTTTCTACATCAGTAAAATGGCCCCTCGTCTGAGGGAGGGTTGTCCTCAACCTGATAATAACAAACACAGGTCAAAGTACGGCCTTTTACACAGGGCTTTGATACAGACCAAACAGCAGGCTATAAAGGACCCCAAAATTATTAGCGTACACAATTCGAACCGGAAAACCAACGATCTAATTTATATATCATGTATATCCAAACGGGAAAATACCAATGAACAACATCAACAAACGATAACTGCTGAACGACAGGCCCCTCAATCAATCAGGACAGGTGCATAAACATGCAGCGGCTATGGATAGTTTTGTTTCGCCAGCATACAATATAATTGTAGTTGAAGGCAAATCCTTCAGAAGTTCTTTGTACATTTGTACTTTATTCTAACAACGAACATTTTTTGATAGGGAATATAAGTAAGAGGGAAAGTAACCAATGTTTTGTTCTTTACAGGTTTTTACGCTGTTATAAATTTATTCGGAGCACTCCCGCTTTGGATAAATAGGTTTCATGCTGAAACAAATATTCTCACAGATATTTACAATGTGTGGTGGGGTGCTTTTATGTTTAAAATCGTTATATACAGGTTAGACTGTGATTTTAAAAACAAATGTTGATATCTTTTTATAATATTTACAAAAAAAAAAAAACGGTGCGGGAAATGGACATGATGCGGGAAGAGGGAATATAAAAAAAATAAAAAAATTCTGTTTTGAAAAAAATAGGTGCGGGCGGGTCCGTCGAACAAGGAATCAAATTGGTGTGGCCTAACATTTTCTTTGAAAATTGAAAAAATTACTGAGAAGCATACAACATAATTTAACCATTAGAAATCAAAAGATGTCTTATAATTCTGTGATAGCATATGAGAATCGAAAATTAAAGTTGATATAACCCCATCTTTGTTAGTTGGTTGAAGCATATTAATCTTACCGAATTTTAAAAGAGACCACAAAAATAACCACCAATTAAACAGCTTCTCATTGTAGATACTCCTACAATAGTAGTATTGTGCACTATATATCCCGCTTGAATTCAGATCTTTTTTTGAAATTACCCATGTGCAAAAAATTAAACAAATAAAGAAAAAAGACTGAATAATGGGGTGCTAAACTTGATGTCCATTTACGAAATACATGTATAATAATAAAATATACCTAATGTCACCCTATCTACTGTTTATTATCTCAGATATCCAAATCATTACAAAGAAAGTCAAATAACTTCCTCCTGTTTGGTTTTAAACAGATAATAATCAAAATTGATAGTGTATCATTTGTGCAGTATAGTGACAGATTTGGGGAGGGGGGAAGGGGGTGTAACTGGGTAGTGTCGTCATATATACATCGTTGATACAGACAAAACATCTATCGTGTTAAAATCATGATACAAAAGGAAATTTCCATATGCACGATCAGAACACAAGAATTTTACTGAAATCATTTCTTACTGAATAGAGAAAAAGGGCCAATAGAATAACAGAATATGGAAAAATAGAACACCTTCCACCACTCCCCTTTTCCCCTTATCAAGACCCTCATATATCATTGTGACAGATATATATAGTTTTGTTTGTTCTATTAAACAGTTTTTATTTTCGAAAACAATATTTTTACAAGGTGTTGTTAATAAATGAAATGGACAATATAATATGCCATGCCTGGCCCTTCTCAAAAGACTTTGTACTTACATTTTCTCTTCCTGGCGGTGCAATATAATATTTAACTCAGATCATTTTCACTACTTGCACAATTGTTAAATTGTATTAAATTCTGTAACAAATTTACATATCATGAATATTGAAAACGGATTAAAAATTTTGTAGAAAACATTTTTTTCTGTCACTTTTAGCATTATATATAGTGACAGCTGTGGGTGAAACAAACATTTTTTTTTTCTCAGGGTCAAAAACAATTTTTTTTCTCCAAAAACGGAAAATCAAATGATTGCTGCCTAAAAACATCTGTTTTTTTTTATGTTTGTTGGAAGATCTGTTTCACTGTAATAAATATTTGACTTCAAATTGTCATATGGTGTCTTCTTATGTCGTCTGAATACCATGAATACATAATGAATGTTATTGATCCGTAATAAATGTTTATTTGGCATGCCATACCTGATAGAAGTGCAGACGTGAAAGAAAGCACTCTTCACATAAACGTCAACGAAGATTACATTTAATCACAGTCACCTAAGATATCATAATTAAAGCGAAAAAATGGGGGATATAAAATAGTTTAAGTAGTATTATATAAAATATAATACTACTAAAACTATTTTATTTCCCCCCCTTTTCCGTCATAATTATGAAATCTTCAGGCGACTGTGATTTAATCTGTATAAAAAAAAATATATAGTCTAAATTAATGAATAAATATAAAAAGTAATATAAATTTATAAGAAGGTACAGGTAAATAACTCAAAATATTTCAAGATCTTTCACTTATGATTTCAAACAATTGCCCACAAATTATTTGTGACTTTATATCAGTATCCTGTGACTTTATATCAGTTTCAAACATTTATTTTACTGCTTACATGTACATCACTGAGAAAAAAATTCTCAGCAAAGAAAAAACATTCTCAGTTGAGAATATTCTCAAAGTTGAGAATATTTTTTATGGTGGATAAAAAAGTTCTCATTCTTAGCTGAGTAAAATAATTCATTCTGAGAATATTTTTTTACTCAGAAAAAAAAAGTTTTATGGCGCCGGGGCCAGAACTCAGAGTAACTTCATAAGATACTCAAAGCAGAGATCTCCCTGGAATTTAATCTTGAAGGGCTGTTTGCTAAAATAGAATGGAAGATTTGTAGATCTGGGTGTGTTTTGGGAGAGGCTATACACACAATTTCATGGGAACATTTTGATTAGATCAATAATGTGTCAATAATTTTCAACAGAGTTAAAATATGTTCTATTCATGTTACAATAATGCCTGTAAAACATAATGAATTGAGGAATTCATTTTCAAGCAAAGTAACTTCACAGCAGGGGAAATGTAACACTTCAAGGACCAAGGTACTGTTATTGGAGTCAAAGTAAATGATCTTAAAATTCACCATAAATGGGCAATACCTTTTTAAAGCCTGTGATAAAATGCATTAGATTTTTATTTTGCTTTTTTTTGTCAGAATAATAAAACTCTTTCTTTCATTGGTCCCATAGGTGGCCTTGGGCTGCTTTTTGTTCAGGTTGTTGTCTCTTTAAGTTAACACATTCCCTTTTTCCATTCTCAATTTTATTTATTCATATGTCCATTTATTAGTTGATTTATTTTGTTCAGATTATATAACATGTACATGTACAATAAAAAATGTAGTTTATCTGTAATTTTGATTCTTCATTAATTGTTTGTAAATATTTTTTTCAGACACTGTAAATAATTTTTTAGATATGAGCTTGTGGAAGAAGATAATTTGTTCTATAGATTTGTTAGCTGTCGCATCACATACACTGAAGCTCAACGAGGAAAAAAAACCTTAAGATGTGGATGATAAATTAACAATTATTTGATGCCCAGAGCAGTTGCACTGGGTGTGGTCACAATGCCTGAAATAAATCTTTGCTTAGGATCATACAATTGTTCATTTGTTTAAAGTATACCCTTAATAAACAGATTTAGGCAAAATGGTACATTTAATTTACCTTGAAGTGTTACATTTCCCCTGCTGTGAAATTGCTTTGCTTGAAAATAAATTCCTCAATTCGTTATTTTTTACAGGCATTATTGAAACATGAATAGAGCATATTTTGTGTTAAGGCTTATTCTTTTTAATGACAAAATCTCTTTTAATAGCATTGGTACTGTTATTGTAGTAAAAAAGTAAATGATCTTTTAAACAAAATACCATAAATGGGCAATACCTTTCCTGTGTTTGGTAAAAAAAAGAGACTTCACAAACAATTTACCTACCAGTAAAGAAACAATGAATGAAAGCTGTAATTGGACAACTGAAATGCAACCCGTTTTTGGCAAAATATCTGGTCGGTTTTATCACAAGCTGACAATGTGATATTAAATTTCAGCAGTATCTCACTAATTCCAACTTCCGCTGTGTTCTACGTCACCACATTTCGTATGTCGTGAAAATCTCCCGATCATTTTATATTAAAATAAAATCTAATGCACATTATTCAGGTAAAAAAAAGTATTAAAAAAGAGAGAAAAAAAATATGAAAAATCATTTGAAATTACTGCTATGAACTATTACAAATATTTACGACATTCCGAAAACTAGTCTAAGCCGTTACGTTTGGTGTTTTTTTTTTAGAAACAAGATATATTTTAGTAAAAACAGATTATTTACGTTTCAAACAGGTATGATACATTGAAACCTAACGGTCTGTAAAGTACATTACCAGATTTTTACAGATTTGGGTCGAATAGCGAAACAGATTTTTGGAGTAAGTAAGTCATAAAACTAGTTATCCACAAAGACACAATATTTTTTTTAGTGTGAAAATATACCAGAGGAAAAGAATTCTAACTCATAGGTAAAAAATAAACTGACACCAAAGTGACATAAAAAGACCAACAGACAAATTATAGTTCACAAAACCCAACATAGGAAATCAAAGACTCGGAAACATAAGCTCGCTGCCTAAATTAAAATCTGAAAGCGGGGTAATCTCATATGCTTCGGAAGGGTAAGCAGATCCTGGTCCACCATGTGATATCTTGTTGCTGATGTGGGGAAAAAAACTGGTATTAAGTCCAAGTCCGTAGGTCAGCCTTTGGGTAAAGGGACAGAATAAAGTTATTCTTTTTCTTTTTCAATTCTTCTTTATGTAAATTACAAGTCCGTAGGTCAGCCTTTGGGTAAAGGGACAGAATAAAGGTATTCTTTTTCTTTTTCAATTCTTCTTTATGTAAATTATGATACATGTACATTGTTGATATGACAAAATCAGATGTGATATTTAACTAAATAACAATTCATTCATGTCTTTTTTCTAAATTAAGTTGAAGTTATATATGTTAATTAGGATATATAAAGTTAATTACAGCATAACTTGTATTATTATTA